>CM042890.1:1545469-1881735 GCA_023653495.1 Melastoma candidum
CAAGATCGAATATGGATTTATTCAGTTCAATTTATGTTAACCTTGAAATAGAATGACATTTATTTAGTGATAGTTAAATCTTATTCAAATTATTGATTATTTGGATATTGAGTTAAAATATCCAAATAATTATTTAAATGATAAAATAAGTATGTATTATTTACCATTAATAAATCTTCAAATAAAATCATTTATTTGATTAATTTCTTTTATTATTAGAATCTTGTTAAGATATGTAATTGATTATAATATTTGATATGAAGTGATTTTTACAAAAGAAATTAAAAAAACAAACCGAGAGTGTGCTTCTGGTGTGAGAGAAAAATTACGTTTTGGAGAAATATTGTTTTCGAGAGGTTTTCCTTCGTCAATCCAAGAGGCTAGTACCTACCATATCGTCAAGTGTTCGTGATCGTGTGCGCGTGGATACCGCTAGAGGAGTCACGCGGGAGGCTCTTGTTTGTTTCGTGAACTACGTTTGGTTTATCGGAAATTTCAAGATACGATTTCTGGGTAAGTTTTCTGGTAACTTTATCTCAAATATATTATACGTACAATGATGATATTGTTATTTTGGGCTTGAAAATTTATTTTTACTGCTTTCGCTGCACCCGAATTCTATCATCAACTGCCATAAACTTCCCCTGTCCCTGTGCACACTGACAACTGACCACAACTTCTTTTCGGACTTTCTAACAACGAATCTGTGATGATTCATAATGTGGTGCGTCTTGTCTGAATCCATTAAGTCTTGCTTCGTTGCAAATCTCATTCCCATCCTTAAATCACATGAACTGCTACTACCTGCTCGAAATCAAACATTTTGTTCAAATGTAATGGCACTGTCACTTCCAGACTTCGCAAAGAATGGTAGTGGTTCTTTTGTTTGCATCCGGAAGGTTCAATATCTTCGTTACAGCCCCCAACAACTACATGTCCATGTTCATCATCATTTATAATCATCCTCTTCAAAGTCGTTATAAGAATCATCATTTTCCTCACCCTTACTGCTTTCTACCATTCTTTCAACCCAGTCGTCATGCTGAAATTCATCTGAGTGTGGGATATTATCCACCAAGGACATTAAATTTCCATGTGCAGCAGGTGGATTATCGCAAATACGATCAGAAGTACTTCTTCCAACCAAATGAGGAATATCCACAACGAGAGAAGATAACGATATCTTTGTAATGTAAAGTTATTGACATGTTATATCTTCGAGCTTTACTGCAAACTGTATAAGGCTTTCGACATCTTATCATTTTTCACTGGTATCAAAATAAAATGAATACTTTCGTAAACATTTCTTGCATAACGATGAACAATCTCAATCCCATATACATCAGAATCAATCTCCAGACTACTTGCAAAGATCTCCAATAATCGATTATAATTATCTCCAACAAACACTTTGTTTATAGCCTCGAGATCTCTATCATAATTTCCCCTATTATTGCCCATGATTTTTACTGCCAATATTACACAACATTTTAACTCAATTGCTCATTTCCTAATACAACAATAATCAAGTAACTTACAAAACAGTAATAACAAAAAAAATAATTATATGATTGAAATTTTAGTACCTTAAAAAAGAGAAACGGTAGAGAGAAAGTGAAATCTAGAGAATGGTTGTGTAAATAAAAAGGTCTAACCGGCAGACCACTTCCACGTATTTATAGTGGTCCCGGTAAAGTCGTCACTCCAGGTGACGATTTTGGTATTCGCGCGATAAAATTCGAGATTGACCAAAATAAAAATAAAAATAAAAGTTGGTGATAAAATTATATAACAAATTAAATTAATGACAAAACAAAAATTTAAATCAAAAGTTGGGTACATATATTTTGCCAAGAACGTATACCCAAATCTTAATGATAGTTCTTACATATAACTTTTTACTATTATTTTAAAAATATTAAAATCTCGAAAGCATTTTTTTCGAAATGATACTTTTGAAATTGATATAATATTGTGATATTCACATAAATTTGTGTCATGCATTATAAATATCATGGTATCCATAATCGCGAATTGGCCTCTCATATATATATATACTTGTTTTAATTCATAAATTGTTGATCCTTTATATTTTTTTAATAGTGTTAAGCAAGGAGCTCTCGTTTCAGCTGGATGTGTGTCGTGGAGTTTGTTGATATAAAAACTCCCCCATTCTTCTCATGCTATGCTCCGTCCTTGTAATCAATAAGTTGGATCTCGGATCTAGGGACATGCGTCATCGTGTTGATTCAAGACATTGACGACAGCAAGAAGACATACTCTTGCGAGCTCCATCTTTAACGAAACACGCGGCAATTTCAAAGGTCGCAGATTCCTCTCCAATGTCAGCGAATAGAATAATCCGTGGAACAAGCAGGCAAGGAAGGACATGCTGAGGTTCTTGTCTTATCATTTGCATTTCTGCTTATTCAAATGATGGCATGAACCCTCATATAAGCTTAATTAAGGAACAAATATGTTTTGCTTTCTTGACATCTGTTGTTGGGCTTTAATTTATTTTAATTTCTGCTTCTAAAATTTCTGATCCTTTATTCTTTTTAACAACATTTTTTTTTATTTCCCAACCTTGAATTTAGTAGTCATTTTATTTTGTGCCCTGTCTAATCGACATCTTTGCCTGTTTTAAAGGAAAATTGTGCTACATTAAAAATTTTTTTATTTTGGTAAATAATTACCGAATTGGATAGGGGTTTGATCCCTTTATATTAAAATAACAAGAAGAAAAATTGGATCAAGAAATCGTTTACCGATTACATAAGTAATATCATTAGCTAGATGAGAATTCCCACATAAGATACAAAGAATGAATTTAGAAGGAAAGAGAAACACGCGAAATATAATTAAATAAAAAAATACATAAAATGTCGGCTCGAAAAGGGAATTAGTAAACAATGGTTCAAGTAAATTTATTTTTATTTTAAAATTTATGGAAGTGATATTTGAATTTCTTTCACTAAGAAAATATTTTTTATTCTACCATTAATATGACTAACACTTTTTATATTGAAAATTTATGAAATATAATTACATTTTATAACAAAAATCATGTATCCAGATTTTTTTTCTCATTATTACTTTTTATTAGAGAAGGTTGTTATTTTATTTATCCTAATTCTATACAAATGGGGAAAAATATAGAGTTTTTTCCATGGAAGGAAAAAATGTTTCATCACTCACTTTCTATGATGTGTTACTTAGATGGGCCTGACTTAATATTTTTCACTCCTCTTAGTTTTTCTTTTTACAACATATTTTTGGCAAAATATACAGTTAGGTTACAGAGAACTTTATATTTTTGTAAACTATTTAGTATTTTTATATAATTTTATCATAAATTTTATTAGTCACCTTTATTTTGGCACGTCACGGACATATTCCTTCTAGAATCCGACGTGTACTTTGTGAACCGTGTACATCCCAGTCAGACAAAGTCATTGTCCATGTTAGCTCTCCATTCCCAATAGCAGTCGAAGTCAGTGCCCTAATCACAAGATCCCTCAAATCCTTATTTCTACCATTAACCCTTCCCTCCTCTAGAGCCACCCAAATCCGCAACACAGCTGCGGCAGCGACGACATCACATAGATCCTGCTGGTGGTGTTGGAGCCGAAAGAGTTGTTGTCCATCCTGGGTGTAGTGGCAACCGGGGTGGTAAAACTAATGTACGACTAGTTTAGGGACATCGGTACTAAATGAGTCGTTCCAGTACAAGTAGAAGGCATCTAGTGGGTTTTGACACTGTTGGATCGTTTAGGAATACTAAGAGGGGAGTGAATTAGTGTTTTTAACTTTTGCGCCTTTTTATCAGTGCAAGCGGAAGCATACTGTATAACAGCAGAGCGTTTCTCATAATGAGATCTGCTTTGCTGTAACACTTACGATTTTTCGAGTAAGTGTTCGTAGAATGTTGCGCGATCGTAATGGACACGGTAGTTTATTATGGTTCGGCCTTAATTGACCTATGTCCACTTTCCACCAAGGTGATTCTACTATATAATATAATGGATGCAAAGAGCCCTTGCACTAGGTGTTCGATTTCTCACAAAGTGAGATTTAGAATCCTTTACAATATATGATCACTCATGGACAAGGATCATCTTCTCACAGAGCGGACGTCTTTTCGTTTCCAGCAGAATGATGCTCACACTCAAAAGTTGATTGCTCAAAGGATTCGCACGCGGCTTGTTGTCACTTAGGCGTAAGCCTGTGTATCAAAGCACAAAGACAAAGTTGTGTTAGAATATAAATACTCAGATAATCATCCTTACAGTGATAGAAAGACTTCTGGGAGATTAGCTCGTTTTTTATTCACAACAGAGGATTCCTTCAGCACTTAGTAGTTTAGTAGAGGATTTCCATACAAATTCGTCTCTTCTCAAGATGAGCCTGTAAGTACTCAAGAGGCAACCACAAAGATAATTACATAGATCACAAAGAGAAACGAAAGAAAATGTTTGGTTCCTCACTCAGCGGAACTTGACATCTCACTCAGCGAAATCGTGGTATTCGTCTTACACTCAGTTCGGGCGTGTACGGTTACAACAACCATGACTCACTGCACTGCACACCCAGTGCCTAGGGTGGAATTTTCTACTCTGGCGGCTTTCACGCAATCTACTCTACTGTCCCTCAGCAGGAGGTTGGCACTTCTGCACAACACCCCTGTGCTTGGGAGGACCTCTTTCCACTCCGGTGGCGTTTTCAACTCCTGCTCTACCCTGCAGGCAAGAGACTTCTGGCGCACACCCGCAAGTGCATGTCTAACTGCTCAAACTCCGTATCCTCGAGACTTCCCTGTTAAAAGACACGACAAGAACGGCTTCTTGCCTATGGGTTAGCGACTGGTTACTAAATTCAGAATATGTATTCACTCAACATCCCTTAAACGATTCGCCAGCCGCTCGTTGAACGCACCGAGGATACCTAGTCCCTCTCACGACGATCAAGGTCTGACCTCGGCCTTTGACACTCTCACACGCAGCTTGCAAGAGATCACTTAGCACCTTCCATTCTCCGTCGACCCTCAAAGCTTCACTCGAATCACTCCGACCACTCAGGCGCACAATGACAATCAGATCTGTCGTCCTAGTCTGATTTTAATGGAGAATGAGACGTGAAAGATGTCCGGTGGGACAATCTTCGTGATTGATTGCCAAAAGTTGCGAACAAATTCTGAGCAACGGTCTGCTCAACGGACGCTGTACTATAGAAGGTAAGTTCTCAACGATAACTTTCCTAACTCATCTGAATAAAATAATTTCTTTCTATATTTTATAAACCAATCAACATAACAATAACCTTATATGATAGGTTATTAAAATCAAATATAAATAAAATTATCTGATTTAACCTTTTATCAATTATAGCGTAACACTGATGTAAAGAATCAAAATAAGATATTGTGTTTCCAAAATTAAACTGATCTCATAATATTGAGTTGCCGAATTACAAGATTTGAGATATTTAAATCATATTCAATGTATTTAGACAACCAGATATATAATCTGAGATAAATCAAAGTATAATGTAAATAAGAAATATTTATTTCCATATTTTCAATATGAGCAACACATAGCTCAATCTCATAACTATATATAAGCTTTCCTTTTATAAATGAATTAAATCAAAAATATTTTTGATTAACTTTCATAATTAGAAGCTTTATAACCACAATTATGGTAAAATATATTATAAATTACATTATAATATTTAGAATATCTAGATAATGATTAAACATTGAATTGATCTGAACAATTCGAAATGTCAATTAATTTTAATAGTTTATTTTGAAAAATTAATTATTTCCACGTTTACAAAAGGATAGACGTAATATTACAGCGACACTTTATTATAACGCAACATCACATTCCTCAAGCTTATCAACAAAGACAAGCGAAGTGTTACAGCAACACAATACTATGATTGTATAACATAGCTTCTCAAGCTCATCATCAAAACCAATGTTAACAGACGCAAAATTTCCGTTTCCCATGACATGTATTGAATTTTTTTGAGATTGTGGTTGTCGTAAAGTGATGAGATAAGAATGAACATAACACAATGCTTGAACTATAATTAAATACGGTTGAATTATAAGAACAAGGTTTTTACATCGCTTATAGACATAATGCAAAGGAAAAATATAACGGACGATGGTGAATGCTTCTCAATGGACGGTGGTGGATGTGCAGCGGCTACATCAGGCTCTTTTAATGGAATCTGTCTTGGTGGAATGACGGTCGAAGGTGGTTAAGGTGGAAGTTTTCAAGACATAGGGGTGGTTTTTGAACGCTTTCAGGACACTAGAGAATAGCAAAGGCTATAGATCAACATTATCGAATTGGGCATATGGAGTTGATCGTGTCTTTCTTCCCTTTTCTTTTGTCTTTTATGCTTATGTTACTTTACAGTTACATAATGAAGACCTGATTTACTTAGACCGTGTGCACAATTGGATCCCTACTTCGTAGAAATCATGGAGACTGTGTCTTCAACAATTAATCTGAGTCTGCCATGTGTCTTGGTTTATTAATGTATCAGGGGTAAGTAGTGTATCTTAAGATATAGAATTATTATCTCGACATTTGATATATCACTTTCATTAAAGTTCTTGATCTCAAGATCCATAAATTGTTTCGACATGCAGTACAATCACTTCTTGTCCTTTTGCTCTCGAGATGTAGCTCTGTGCCACCATCTCGAGATCTTGAGCATTACCATCTCAATGATATTTTCCTACTCGTCTCTATGAAGAGCTTCTCTCAGTGTAAACCCGAGATCGCCAATGGGGAAGTACCTCGAAACATGCTAGAACTCTTCTTCAAGGTTGTGTTCCTTTTCAAGTTCATGAATAAAAGTCCTAAATTCGTGTGTGAATAGGGGGTTCTCTGATTTAGTAAAAACATTTGCAAAAGCTGGATATCTCAGTAACTCTGATCCCTAATTCTCCCTCAAAAGCCATAATTGCACTACAACAGCAAGGACAAGGAAGAAAGGAGGCGAGGAAGAAGGGAAGTCTGCCCTTAGAAGAATGCAACAATGGATTGAAGGGACACTTTCAAAGGTGGGAGAATTACGAATTTTGGAGGATTTTGTTCGATTAGGGAACTATCAAAGATGGAAGAGCCAACGTGGGGGCGGAAGAGCCTAACGTGGACAATGATTTTGTCTGATTGGGATAGACACATGGGGTTCGTTTAGTACACGTCGGATTCTGGATGGAATCCATCCATAACGTGCCAAAGTAAAAATGACCAACAAAATTCGTGATAAAATTAGATGAAAAACTAAATAGTTGACAAAACATGGAGTTTTTTAATAATTTGTGACGTAATTATATATTTTGTCAAAGCATTATCCAAGTGTTTATGGAACTCAGTGATGTTGGGCTTGGATATGGGACGTGGCCCAACATAAAGGCTCGATTCACTACATTCATCTCGAGAATAACTGACTCGATTTGATCCAGTACGATTTAACGAGGGAATGTATTCCTAAGAAAAATGCTAAGAACAAAACCCCAAAACCCCGCGCAGAAACCACGTCGTGGTTGCTCCCCTCCCACCTTATTTGAAAAATCATGCCACACAAGTATATCTAAGATAGATGATGTTGCTCATGTCATCTCTCGAAATTATTCTCATTAAACACCTCAATCATGGAGATGTCTAGAAAAGGATTCGCATATTAGGTAGATGGAATGAGAGAAGTAATGGGTTGAAAAGAGTTTGACGTATTTATCTCTGAGATGCCAAGCTGAAAAACTTTGAGAAATAAACTGAGAAGGTGATAAATCATGCCTCTAACGCTAAACTTGGACACAGAAAAATTATGTAAAAAATAAAAACTACTTAATTCGTGTTGTAAGAACGCGAGCTGAATGACCTAGGTGCAAAATTTTGCATAAGACAATTTCTCCGGACTTTACAAGTTCTTTCAGCTTGTGCACTCAAAAGACAAAAATAAAACAAAAACTAGAATACTATGACTAAAAAATAACTTAAGAGAATGGAAAAAATGAAATAAGAGTTGGGTGACTCCAAGAAGTGATTCACATATAAGACAAATTAAAATGAGCTAAGTGGACTAATTTAAAAACCGATGTAGTGGTATTAGTTAAAAGAATTTTTAAATTAGAAACTATATTTTATAAAATAATTTATCTAAACCACGAAACTAGTAGTAGAATGAGTGGGGAAGAGAATATCCCTTGGATCCCAAGCTAGAAAAATGAGGTTGGGTGTTAGATTTGATCGGATTCCAAAGTTGGTCGATCTTGCCCTTTCCTTTGTTCAAGTAAATTAATCAATCACGAGGACGAATGCGACAAAAGTTTATAGAGAGACGTGTGACCATTTTTGGGATCCTTCTTTTGTCTTATTGCCATCACTTTGGAAATTGTGGATGAAATGAATGTTCGGGTCTGAATATTCCTTTTTCCTTTTCTTTTTAATAATAAAAAAGTCCAAGATGCTACAAATGAGGATCGAATTTGTCCGGTCGTTCATTAGAGTTGGTGAGGGGGACAAAACTAGGGAATATTTTACACGTGTTATGACTTGATTTCCTACCTTTATTAAATACTATTTATGAGGGGGATGTTAATGGAAGTAAAGTGAACTACCCCAAGTTGTTTGCTTTGGTTTTATAATAATAGTAAACAACAAGAGGCGATCTCCATCAAAGATTTGTGTCCTAAAAATGATTCTTTATCTACTACCAAAAAAGTAAATATTGAGTTGGGCATTACTAAAAAATTTGCACTCGATTTTGTTTTACAGGTGGGAAGTGATCTAGAGAGGAAAAAATGACTCGTCTTATACTTTCTTGGTTGTGATGGATATTAAATCACATGTCCATTTCATTGGCATTCGATTCTCAAACTCAACCACACAAAAATTCTGAGGCAATGGGATGCAACTCATCAAACTATCAAATTTGATTTTTATGAGATCCTGAGTAAATTTTAATTTTTCTGAGAATAATTAAGCATGGGATTGATGGGTTTTTCTAATTACAATCAATATACAAGTCTTGAATGAAACAAAGAAATAAATACCATAGTTTAAGTAACTTATTATATGATTTATAGCAACTTTTTCTAAAAAAAAAGAAGACAAACCCACTAGATTGCAGGAATTTGCAATCTAAAATATTAGAATGCGCTAAAAATTAAAATCATCTCAAATAAGTTTTACTTTTTATTTGGGTCTAGGGAGTTTTCAAACTCGGTTATTTAAAAAAACTTAACATTATCCAGAAAAAAAAAATCTAAATTAAACAATAAAATCATTTTATTTGCATAAAAGGGAGAGAAGATATCATCCTATTGGGGCATATCTTTAAGTTACCACAAGTTTTGATATATTTTTTTATTATTATTTCGTTTCTTCATATATAATTAATTTCCCCTTCAAATAAACAAAATTGCATGAAAGGCACTTTAGTGTGTATATATAGAACACAACACACCGTCCAGTGGCCATCTCTTCCGATTCTCAGCGCCTTCACTCCATTATCACCTCCACCTACTCCCTTCCTCATACCGACAACAACTCCCTCCCACCTCTAAACCTTTGTTCTGGGATTCCTTCGTATCCCGGAACTTTCGTTATGGCGTCCACGAAGGGTCTCGTTTTGTACCTCGTTTCCTCGTTCTCACTCGTCGTCCTTGCAGCACAGCTCCTCGGGCAACACACCCGTCCCGAACCGACTGGCGCTCGGCTCTCTAATTCGCGCCTATCGGACGTCGAGAAAGTCTGGCCGGTAAGGGGTGAAATTCACAAAGATGGGACTATTTTTATTTTTGTGTTTTGGACGGATGAGATTGGATTCGATGGTGATCGCTTGTCTGGATGTTGTTTCCCAGGAGTTGGAAGTCGGGTGGCGTTTGGCAGTGGCGACGATGATCGGGTTCCTGGGTTCTGCATGTGGGACGGTCGGGGGCGTCGGGGGTGGCGGGATATTCGTTCCGACGCTCACGTTGATTGTCGGGTTCGATACTAAGTCCGCGGCCGCGATTTCCAAGTGTGAGTTTTTGGTTCTACTTGGTTTGGCCCTGAGAGTAGTCGTTCTAAAACACGTTGTGTGGATTATAATATTGTGGTGTGCGGACAATCATTCATTAGATAATCAGTTTTTTAGGTTTAAATGTGAAAAGGTGTACCGCTTTCTTGTTTAGGACAGTTATGATGTCGTTTCGTTATGAAGTATTTGCGCCTTGTGCATTTTCTTAATTTTAAATTCAAAAAAGCTTGTGGACCCGGTGGGAAGATTGAATCTGAATTTGTGTGCATTTGGGCTGTCTGATTTGGGGTCAAAGTTCGAATCTTGGATGTTTCTTCATCTTGATTGAGTGAACTTGCGGATGTGATGATTGATGCAGGTATGATCATGGGAGCATCGGCATCTTCGGTGTGGTACAACCTTAGGGTGCCACACCCAACAAAGGAAGTCCCGATCATTGACTATGACTTGGCACTCCTGTTCCAGCCCATGCTGATGCTTGGCATCACTTTTGGGGTGGCCCTCAGCGTTGTCTTCCCTTACTGGCTCATCACCGTCCTGATCATCATTCTCTTCATCGGTATCTAGTTCTCCCCTGGTTGATGATCCCATGGTGAATTTCCTAGTCATTTCTTTTCTGTGTTCTGTTAACTGATTGTGGGTTGTGTTCTTTGTTTGGTTGTTAGGAACTTCTTCGAGGTCATTCTGCAAAGCACTTGACATGTGGAAGGAAGAGAGCATTCTGAAGGTGGGTGTAGTGTTTGGTGCTTGAACTCACAATGATGCCATTATGTCTTCCATTTTGTCTGTCGAGATTAGATTGAGTTTTTGATGTTGCTATTGTTGGGACATCCCAGAAGGAGCTGGCGAAGCAGCAGGAATCTCTAGTAAACTCACGAGATGAACGTAAGACACTCCCAAAAACTCTAAATATATAGTCATGGAGATTTGCTTCTTGATTGTCCTCAGCGTGTGATAAGAAAGATATAACATTTTCATTACGTTCCAGTGTTGTCCTTTCCATTGCCTACTAGTGTATGGAATTGCGTAAAAAACTGAGCACCCCTTGAGTGCAAAATATTTCCATGTGTATTAGGATTTTCAGTGACCATTCACCTTTGAACCTTATTATTTGTAATCTGGGACTTACGAGGATTAACATGAATATTTTCTTCTTTCTCCTGCAGTTCTCATCGACACACCATACGAGCCCTTGATTCTTAAAGAAGAAAAATCCTTACTGGTGAGATTAGAACAACCAGCCATCAGTTTAAACTTTTTTCTCTGCCATGATTCAATTTTCTTTTCATCCTTAGATGAAATTATAACTCGATTTGTCTTGCAGCAAGTACTATGCATGAACATCAGATGGAAGAGACTTCTAATTCTGTTTGTTGTTTGGGCTGCGTTCCTCCTCCTACAAGTCATCAAGGTTCTTTTCAAATAATAATAATAATGGAGAAACTATTTTCCAGACTTTATTTTTTATTTTTATTTAACAACTTTCAAAATTCATATCATTTTGGTTTTCTGTAATTGTTTGCAGAACTACTCGGCTGTATGCAGTGTGTGGTACTGGATGCTCTTCGGCCTACAGGTAGATGATGTAGTGGTTGTTTTATTCTTCATGGGCTATCCCTTTTCATTTTTCTCCTATAAAAAATTTTGGGCTTAATCGTCTGCTGCAGTTTCCGGTTGCTATGGTCGTATTCGGACATGAAGCGGTGAAGTTGTACCAGGAGCACAAGAAGAGGATCTGCACGGGGAACACTGAATACATATGTGAGGCAACAATTCAATGGACTGCAGCTCACATCACCTTCTGCGCTCTCTGTGGCATCTTAGGTGGTTGTGTTGGTGGTCTACTCGGTTCCGGGGGTGGTTTCATCTTGGGGCCTTTGCTGCTTGAGATCGGTGTCATTCCGCAGGTACATCAGTTCCTTAAATCTTGCAGTCTCTCATCTTGCATGAGCTGGCTGTTTTGTTGATCCTGTAATCCTCATCCAGGTAGCCAGCGCAACAGCGACATTCGTGATGATGTACTCATCGTCTTTGTCCGTGGTCGAGTTCTACCTCCTAAAGAGATTCCCCATTCCATTTGGTAAAGAATACCCTCCCCTAAAGGAACCCAAGACACCTGTTTACTTGCCTTCCCCCTCATTAATGGACGCATGGTGTTTTGCTTTCAGCCCTGTACATGATGTCGGTTTCTGTGCTAGCCGGATTCTGGGGGCAGTTCCTGGTGAGGAAGCTAGTGACAATCCTCAAGAGAGCATCGGTCATCGTGTTCATCCTGTCCGGTGTAATATTCGCCAGTGCCGTCACAATGGGTAAAAAAGATCACCACTTGTCTATATGTTTGCGTTGGAGCAACAGGAGTTTGATTAGGATGGTTCTAACCCATGTAAAATTTTTCATGCAGGGGTAATTGGGATTGAGAAGAGCATAACAATGATAGAGAACCACGAATTCATGGGATTTTTGAATTTTTGCAGTAGCCAATGAAGTCCAAATTCCTCGTTTCATTTCTAATTAAGAGTTGGAAAGAAGGAAAAGAGAGTTTTAGGGATAATGAACTGTGGAGAATGTGTGGTCAATCCCTGGTTGGCCTCCTAAACCACTCTCACTACTTTTAAGTAACGAGTAACTCAATCTCAATCCCCTCAGAGACTCTTTTGTAATCTTGATTGGCATATTCATAACTCACTGTCTATGAAAATATTCATGCTTTGGGCCTCTTTTTCCGTTTACAAGTTGAAACTATGTTTTGTGCGCGTTTACTTTTGGGCTGATTGAAAATGGGCCCGATTTCTCGATAGATTGGGCCCTGTAGGAACTAGCTCTATGGGCCTGTAATCAAATCAACATCGCCTCTACCCTATTATCCCAAACACTAGTGACGTTGGTTTCATCGGTCTTGATAAAGTTGAAATAATTGGGTTCGAGCAATTGAAGTTCGAATTCAGTGGAATGGGGGCTCGGCAATTTTTTTGCTAAGTGTCCGAGTATTACTATTCTAGTTCCCGACACTCTAAAATTTAACATGTTTATTTCATAGGCTCGTTTAGGTTCTCAAACAATTTGAACGAAAAATTTCATGCTCGAACTCAACCTCATTTTTATAGAAAAGTAGCTCCAGCTCGGCCGAGCTCGATCTTTTCTCAAACCATTATATAACCACTCTTACTCTTATGAATGATTCTTCTATATTGCCGCTGAGATCCTTGTATGCATTTTTTGCATTTACTTTTTTTGATAAGGAATTTATAGACATTTCCCCAAATATATATGTTGTTCAAATCACGTTCCTCAAGCAAAAATATAATGATTTAGTATATGAATCCTAATCAATGTCAAACGCGAAACCTGAAAAAACCTTCAAGATTTGATGTCTGAGAGTTCGATGCCTAATTCATTTTGCGAATATTATATCATGATGAAACAAATGGCATGAGTCTAATGAAATTTGTTCCAAAATATCTTTGATAGAAAAAAAATTTTAAATAATATCCCGAAGTCGGCGTTAGAAACTGAGTTCGATCTACAAAGAACTCGATATTTCCGGCATCAAGTTCGTCTTTGGAAAATGAAAAACTTGGTGTTCGAAACACTAAATTCAACCCCCTCAGAGGGAACTCGGAACTCGGTGTTCCGAACACCGAGTCCTTCATCGAATGTGGTACCGAATTCGGAACATTATTTGCAAATTTTGAAAGTTAGCTCAAACGTTCCAAAACTCATGAGTCTAATAGGGATTGATCGGATCGGATGAGTTATCGTATCGATCACGAAATGGTTACATTAATTGTGTTAAAACTAAATGGTTGTTTGAATCAACATCGTACTGCTATTTGTTAGGAACATAAAACGTGAGAAAATGTCTTCGTGTTGTTTTGGATAGACAATCAAGCGTGCGGGAGGGAGAGGGATGGCTTTTTGTAGTTGGTTTTGACGCTTGACAGGAAATTTCACCACAAATTCTGCTTAATCCAAATATATATATTTTTTATTTTTATTTTATTATTTATTAAGACCAACCACTGCAGAGATATTTGGCTTTAGAAGTTTTTAATATAATTTTTCTTACCCTAAGTTCAAACAATAATAATATTTTCCTTAACAAAAGAAACAAGGGGAATTGAGGCTGGATCCAAATACGATAATTCCTTTTTTTTGTTTTTGGTTTTTTCTCGACTCTAAGAAATAGAACATCACGTTATTTATTGGAAGGACTAGGGATACGAAGGAAGACCGCCGCCGCTGCCTCCCCAGTAGGAGTTCATCACGGCCGCCGCCATGTTGTAGCTCTCTTGAACGTTCTGCAATTGGTAGCTCGGCTCCAACGCCACATGATGCTGATGTTGATGATGCCGATGATTCGAGGATCCCGTCGCGTTCATCATTAGATCGGTGGCCATGGGCCGTCTTGCCACTTCGTTTGAGTTACGCACGCTCTCCACCGTCTCCTCTCCCGAGATCTCTGTCTGACCTGCCGCCGAGGGATGCTTCTTGCTCATCTCTGTGTTGCTCACCATCGCTTTCAATTTCAACACCTTGTAATGATAAGGAAAAAGAAAGTTAATTAAGAGAGCACATGGCTAGGGTTTCTGTGCAGAGGCCGAATAATTAAGCATCGAAAATAATGCACCGCAAATTCCCGTCCCCACCTCCTCCTGGAGCTCTTGCTTCTCTCGGGACACGGAGTCGAACTCTGCCTTGAGGGCGTCGTACAGCCTCTCGAGCTGCTTGGCCTTCCACCTCGCACGGCGGTTCTGGAACCAGACGGCGATCTGTCGTGGCTGGAGTCCGAGCTCCCTCGAGAGCCTCAGCTTCCGATCCGGGTCCAGCTTTATCTCCTCCTGGAAGCTGTTCTCGAGCAACTCTAGCTGGTCACTCCTCAGCTTCTTCTTCTTCTGATCGTTATTGTTGCCTCCATGAAGATGCTGAAGGTGGCCGTGGCTCCCCCCGTAGTTCGCCAATATCCCCACATGAGCCTCGTGATGGTTGCCATGGTCTCCCATCAATATTGCTCCCGCTGAAGTGCCTTGAGAAAAGACAAGGCAAACAAACACTTCAATTGTGGGACGTGCACGTAACGAACAGGCATTAACTAGAACAACAATGAAATCTAATTTACTGGGGAAATGGGAGGCAGCAGCCGCAGTGGCGGAGGCGGAGGTGTTGTGGTGGTAGTCATAGAGGAAGCCGATGGAGGAGGAGTGGTCGGAGGCGACGGAGACGAAGTTCCGGAAGCTGCTGTTGTTACCATCCCAATCCATAACAATAACAATCCCCCTCTGCTTTCTTCTTGTGTCTTGGTCACCCAAATGTTGAACTCTCAAATTCCCTGACTACAAATATATAAAAATGGAAGAAGGAAGTAGTTCCATTTCGTACAAGGAGGAGGAAGAAAAAGAGAAATTGTTGGGGGGTTATTGAGAATTGGGAGATAAAAGAGTTCTTCTGAGAGCAGAGGTTGGACCACACAAACACAAGTTCTAGTAATAACTAATAAGCAAAAAAAACAAATGTTAAAATAATAATAATAATAACAAATTGGTTTTTTATTTTTTTTATTTTTATATAATTTTGGAACTGAAGTTTCTTTGAGGGGACAGGTGGACTGGTCTTTGTGCTTTGCGCGCACACAAATAAACTCAACTTTTTTTGTTTGGGGGAGGGGGGAGCAAAATGGTTTTCTCCTGCTCTTTCTCCTCTCCTCTCTATTTGTTTTCATTTCCTTTTTCAAAATCTCTTACCTTCCGTTGTCTCCTTGTTTTTATTGGAGCAGAGGAGTTGCAGCTTTGTCGGTTGGAAGGGGTTGTTAAACTGGCTGTAAGAAAGAGGAGGATGAAGGGTAACAGGAAAATAAAGCACACTACAATACAAAAAGGAAAGAAAATACTAAGCATGTGATTTTCATTTTTCCCAATAACATTACCCAATACCCCTTGTTGTCCTAAGTGTTAAGTGTAATAATGACTTTTGGAGTACATGTAAGTAGCTGATGATCTCACAAAGAAAAATCCCAGCAGTGTGTGTGTGATCGGATTGCCACCAGATCTATCAGTATTCTCCCCTCCCGGATTTGAATTCACATTCAACCCCAGTCCCAGTAAAAGTTTCAGATCAGTATATACAACAAAGGACAAACACATGGAAATTGAGAAAGGAGAGGGGAAGAAGAGGAAGAAAAAAGTACCCTTTATATGGTCCCCCCCCCCCCCCCCCCCCCAAAAAAAACGCCCAAATCAACCCTGCCATTTTTCTCTCCTTTTTTTCCCCTTGGCTGCATGCAGGAGAAAGATAAGGAAGAAATGCAGAGAGAATTCGTGACTTCTACCATGTTATCACCCTAAAAGACCCTAAAAACCACCCCCCACCCCCGGCCCCTAAACAAACCTCATCATGGCTTTGATCTCTCTACCATCCCCCTTTCTCTCTCTCTATCACTAACTCACTCATTCACTCACTTCTGTAAGTTAGTACAAAGTTTCATTTTGCTTCCGAGGTCAATTTGTAAATGACCCTAATCATGTTTTGTATTCAATTCTCCCCATCCTGGTCATACTGTGCCTCTTTGACACAACCGAATTCGAACAAATGTTCTGTACTGTATGACCCAAAAGGGGTAGAGTTAAGAGGTAAATGTTTTACGAAAGATACATGACTGGGTAATATCGTGGCTCTAAAGTTACTATACTTTTTTTTTTCTCATCTTTGACTACATCAGGAGGAAAGATGTTAAAAAGAAATGAGGCAATGGAAATTATGAGGGGACTGAGAGAGCCTGCAAAAAAGAGATAAAAAAAAAATTCCAAACCCCTGTAGCCTTTAATGGATTAGATGGAACATAGAAATATTTTTTAAAAAGAAAGGGAGGGGGGGAGGGGGGTTCATCCTATCTTCCTATGACTGTGACTACTAACAACATCTGCTACTACAACCACTAGAACCACTGTTGTTTTTTCCTCACTTTTGTGCTATTAAATTTCTCTGGGAAGTAGTAGTGTTAGTAGTAGCAGTAGGAGGAGGAGGGAGTAGGAGTGGTGGCAGCAGTAGGAGGGTGGTAAAGGGGAAATAAAAAAGCCTGATCATCTTCGTCTTTGAGCTGCTTTCCAGTCCATTGGATCTGATGAAGTGCATTGAATAGACAGAGAGTGTGTGTATGTGTGTGTGAGAGAGAGAGAGAGACAGAGAGAGAGGAGAGTGGTCAGAGATCTAGGAAGAGATAGGACAACTGTTCAACAACCCCCCCCCCCCCTCTCTCCTCTCTTGTTTTGAAGGAAGAAGTTTGGTGTCGAGGGTGGGGGCAGGAATCTTCTTACAACAAGACTTGAAGTGGTAATAGAAGAGGTATTTTTTGGTATAGTGGAGTTCTCCCCTCCCCAAAACCCAAATCTCAACCAAATGGAGTTTGAGTTTGGAAATATTGGTAAGTGTTGAATTAGGGGGTATCAGTAGGTTTTGAGTTTTGGCGGGGGTAGGAACATAATTGGTGAATTGGGATTCTTTCAATGTCATAATGTGTGCTCGGTGGGAGATCAATGAATGACGTTGACCGTGTCTCCAAAATGGACATTTATTTCCCCTCTGATAGATACAACGAAATTTAAGCGAAATCTAGCTCCGTTCGACGTCCTCAATGTGCGGCCTCGACGTTCCTTTCGTGAAGATTCCTTCGCTTACGACAAGCCCTCTGAAAGATTAGCTCGGCTGCATCTTTAGGAAGTCTGGTTTCGCCCGCTCTCACGATGCTTGCCGTTGAGCCGTGGATACTTGCTAATGCCAGTCATTAACCTGGGTTTACACTGTTTGAGTTACGATTAGCACAACCCATAATTCTTTAACTCTCGATGAGAAACACGATTTCGTTGGTTGGACCTTGAACTTACCGTAATAACATCCGACAACCTAAGCTATACAAAACACATCGTTCTCTCACAGTTATACCACGTGGACATAAAAGGATGACATTTCCGACCGATTGCGCCCGACGTGACCTGATTTGATCATGTCGACTGTCTGCAGTATACATTCGATGGACGTGACACGAGCTAATAAATAAATGAATAAAAATGTATTTATTAAATTGAGTTTGTCTTTGTGATGGTGTAAGATGCTGGTTGTCCCCGAAATGGCTCCACTGCTGACAGAACAGCCGACCGATTCCCTTTTGAGTGATTTCATGGAATAACAAACAACAGTCTTCTACGACTTTCCCCTTCGCACGTATGGAAAAAAAACAAACCCCCCCTTTTAACCATGGAAGCATAAAACGAGCACGGGACGAAACCTCCTCGTCCGGAAGTCGACGGAGGGCGGGTAGGGAGGTGGTCGCGAGCGTGCCTTAAGTACCCTTTTGTGAACCTCGACTTCCACCTCTTAAGAAAACCTATAGTAGCGCATCCCCCGAGACGATACTATAGGAAGGTTCGTTCGCGCGAGAGAGGCATGCATAAACAGTTACAATCCAACAGAGGAAGGAAAAACGTTCCTGGAAGAAGTAAATACAAGAGGAGAGCCTCCCCCACACACCTTCCACCCACCAAACTTGATCAAAAGCAAAGGACAGGAGACAATAAAAGCTAATCTCTTGAAACAGGAAAAAAAAAAACACAAAAGGTTACATGAACAAAGCCAGCAATGCATCTACTGCAGCACACACAGGTAGATAGAGAGGTATGTGAATGCATATATATACATATAAAGGGAGAGTGGTCCAAACCAACTCCGCGTTGCTAGAAGAGAAAGAGCTGGTCATGGTGGAAAAAGCCGTCCTAAGGAGATCTAAAAGGCCAGAAGAGTGTCTGAATGAGAACAAACTCCCTTTTTAACTTTCCCCTCATGAAAAGTTTTCTACATGCCAAAAGACCAGCAGATAGTCTATAATTGGGAAAACCACCCACATGCGTAAATGTAACTACTGTTTATCTGGAGCAAAAGCAGTTTTGAGGCGCTTCAACTAATCTTAACCAAACCAACTACAGTTGGGGAAACACAAAAGCTCAGGAGAAACAATATATCAAGAGCTTCAGAAACTGCATTCGGTTGCGGGTGTACTTATTAGCCGTTAGTGTGTGTACTTATGTGTCAAGATACTTTATTGTATTTGTGGATAAATAATTGATAAAAGCGAGTATTTGTTATTGATTATTTTAATTTTCGGCACGTAAAATTATTAATAATAAAGTCTCGTAGATTAATGAGTATATTAATCTGAAATATTCCGTGATCGGATAGATATTTAGAGGAGACTCCGGCTGAGCCGTTTCCAGGGTGGGCAAGCTGAATATTTCATTTGACCATTTTAATTATTCGGTTAAAGGAATTTTAATCTTTTAGGGGTTAATTGTCGATGGCGTATTATTCATAATATAATATGCTTATTTTGATTTGATTTTTTTGTTAAGATTTAAATATGTTAGAATTTGATTTGTAATCTATTAGATTTGATTAGAATGGGGAACTACCATATAAAAGAAATGAAAGCCAAACTGAGAAGGACTTCCGGTGGGAGAAAAATTACTTTTTCAAAATAAGAGAGAAATATTCGTTTGAGAGTTTTTTTTCGCCTTCGTTGCCGCTCTAAGAGGGTAGAACCTACCGGATCGTCAAGTGTTCGTGATACTACGTTTGTTATACTGGAATATCGATGTTTGTTGTTTTATCTCAAATATTTTATATGTATCGTGATGATATCATTGTTTTGGGCTTGAAAATTTCATTTTTACTGCTTCCATTGTACCCGAATTCTATCATTAGATGCCTGTAGTTGCCTTAGATCGGAGAGATGATGATGCTGATGCATCGTCCACCTACTACTACTACTATTACTGCTTCTACTACCTCTGCTACTTGTACTAGCACCATGACTTTTTACCCCAAGCACTGGCAATGAATCAAACAACCAAAGTTTTAATACGTAGTAGCCCCAGGATGAGGAAAAAACAAGAAGTCCTAACAAGCATGCTCTGATCCGAGCCCCACCTTCCACCGTCCTGTGGTTTCTGTTCAGCTGGGGTCCTGTAAGGAAGAATAAATTCCCTGCTGGGGAGGAACAGATGGCGTAAGGGATGAGTCAATATGAATGGGATAGTTTGTATGCACACTGATGCCTCATCTGCCATGCTATGTAGTCCCTTGCACGTGGCGGTTAAGGGCTGGAACATTTTGTTCTTTTTATGCGTATGGTTTCTGTGTCGGCATACGCCACGCATGTCCCGTACCTGTTAAGATGAAAGTCAAGTTGCTGGCGGAGGAAACCGAATGAGACACTCGATTCTCACAGCAAAAACATCCGCACCCTATGTCCCACTGTGGTCCTGATGAGTGATGGTGATTTCTCTCTAACTCCAGCATATATATCCAGCAAGGCATGTGCAAAACAAAACACCTAAAGGCTACATCATCTTAGCTTTCCATGACTTTTCAGCATCGAAGAAATGGCACGCGTGTTTTCAAGAAGTTAATACTCCAAGAGCTAAATCCAGAGAGAAATGGAAGGGAAGATTCCAGTCAAGCAGCATTCAGGTGAAAGGTAAAAAAGGCCATACTTTCTTTCTGCAAAAGAAAGTCAACAAAGTATGGGAGAGACCAGTAATACCACAGAAGCCTGAGGATACATACCTAATACGAAAAGCACATACATGAACGCCAGCTCTCCCTTTGCCCCCTCCCTACGGTACTATGTGCGACTATGCTTCCACTTGAGATGCAGGAGGGCAGGGCCATTGCGAAAGGAACTTGCCGCGCGCATGTGAAATAGAAAGGGGTAGCCTTTGCGGGGGCTAACCGTCCGAGGAATATACGTCCGTATGATTAGTTATAAAAATATTTTGTAAAATACGATTACGAGATTCAGAAATCGTAAACCCTAATAACGAGAAAAAAAGTACTTTTGGGCGAGTCCACTTATTTCGGAAATAAACAACCAGCACAGACTCTCTTTACAAAAACGATTAATACACCAAGTACTACACTTAGATTTATTGGATTTGTTGCTAAAATATTGATATTAAACCAAAACTTTCGATGCCATTAGCCTAATGAAAGGAAAGAATCGGTTAGATTTTTCATACAATCTTCTATTTGAAGTAGTGGCAGGTGGCTGGATTAGATCCACATGAAGTAGCTATTTCATGGGTATATAATACCCTAGAAGTCACTACTTGTACATGACACATTTTAAAGTTGAAAATTATTATTTTTTTAAATGTTGAAAGCCACTACTGAAAGTAGAAAAGTCACTGCTTCAAGTGGCGACTTTCAACACTTAGAAAAAAGCATAATTTTCAACATGGAGATGAGTTATATTCAAAGTCGCTATTTCATGGGCATCTGACCAGGCACCAAGAAGTTGCTACTTCCAGGAGGAGTATACAATATTACAATGACATACTTGACATAATAACACCAAGACACATTTTATGTGTCCAAACACTTACCTTCAATTGGAGTCAAGAACCTAGATAATAACAAATGACTCACTCTCTCTTTCACTCATCGCCACATACAAGAGAAACGGTCGTGTTTGACCAGAAGGTGTCAAGATGGGAGGTTTAGTAAGATATTTTTTGAGTTTCTCATAAGCTATCTTAACAATGTGAAAAGTACTTCGATTTTACTCTCAGTATTGTCAATAAATCGCCTTAAGTAGTTAACCCATCTTGAAATAACATTCGAGTTGTTTATTCGTTGTCAGCAGTAGTAACTCATGTATCGCCCTAATTTAGATTTTGCATTCACATTTGTAGAAAAGCCTTGCACAAGTTTTCGACATGGTGATCATCCAAAATCGACTTGACCACAATGTCATTGATGCTCAATGACGGATCCTATAAGGAGTTAAAAATAAGTTCATAGTGAGTTAATACATGTTTCTGGCATTTTTCAAACCTAACGATATCACTACCCATTCGAAGATACCAAACGAGCATCAAAAGACAGTTTAAAGAACATCATCCTCCGCAATGAATATTTCATTACATCCAAAATACCTATAAATGAAAGACATGATGTCATGACCTGATGTCTTATCGATCAATCATCAATGAATGTCATAGGGTATTCATCCTCGGGAGTTGCCTTGTTCAAATCCCTAAAGTCTATATTAACCCATATCTTGTCATTCTTTTTTTGATAGGTGTGATGCTTGAAATCCATCTCGTATAGCGTGACATATGTATCCTACATAGACTGACTTTTTAATCTCATCATACACGACATGTGTATGAGGCACATGTCTAAGCACATGTTTAATAGGTTTGATCACGGGATTGGTAGGTAGAGCATGCTCGACTAGATGCCTATCTAGATCTAGACTAAGCATCTCAGTATAATCCCAAAACAGCCTTTGAATTCCATCAAGATCGACACGATCGATTGAAATAGAGGAGTAGTGATTAAACTACCATCGAACGTGGGCCAATGTACCTCTGATCCCAAGTTTATAATAGTCAAAGGATCACATGGCATCATAAGGACATGACTATCCTCGACCGAACTGAGAGTATGACCAAAAAACATTTTATTTTATTTAGAATGGAGTCTTCAAATACATGGGTCGAACTACAATATATTACCAATATACAATTTGAAATCATCATCAACCAACGGACTAAAAAGACTATCATTAGCTTAAGGACTACAACTATTATAAACCTTGGACACTAAATTAGCACACGACATACTGGGCCTATACATTCACAATAGCTCCAAAACATCAGCGACTGTGGCTTTACTAGATGAACTATACATCCTCTGGTCCCTGGGGAGTCTTATGTGCTCCAACTTTGGGTCTTTGACATGATATTCTCCTCTATCAGGGGCATTCAAGGCTTCATTGAGTCATGGTGCTTCCTTGATCGATTGAAGGATGGAATTTAGTTACTTATCTCGCTTGGCCTGAGCATCCACCTCTGCGATTGGTGGCACATTATCGGAGTCCCAACTTTAGATTACGTTAACCACAAGTATCGAAAAACCTCCGTACGTCACTAGATATTCAAACTTCACTTATTGCTCTCCCAGAGGATCGTCATTAGGATCTCCCAAATCATACCGCTTCTTGAGACTCAGGTATTTGACAATATCAATCGCCCTTATTGTTTGAATTCCGATCATGTTAGAATAAGTAACAGTAGTCAGATCAATTTCACAACATTAATGTCAAAATCATGCCACAACATCAATTCACGATGAAGAGCATAGGGTATGGCTGCCATTTTATGTTACCAATCTCTTCCTAATATAGCATTAAAGGACGCATCAATGTCGATGACAAAAAAGGTGGTATCCATGTCCAATCGACCAACTTTAAGTCGAACTAGGAATACCCCTAAACATCTAGACGTTCGCCCTTTGATGTCGCTTATGACTACATTTGTTGCAATCATTGCCTTATGATCGTACCCAAGGTATTAGAATGTTTTTAAAGGCAGGACTTTAACGTAGCCCCATTGTCGACTAATACCCATTTTAGGGGAACTGCATCGAACCGAGCTTCTATATATAACTGAATGAATATTATATTACATATCAAATGTCGGCTTAGAAAATCAATGAATTGAAAATCCTACTGGACAACGTATGACACGAGGAGTCGAAGACGAACTTTTACATGTATTCTAGCGACCAACGGTTGACCCGACGAACTCAATGGGCAACATAATAACGTTACACTCGACTTACTTGCCAATGTTACGCTATTCATGACTCTTGTGAAACAATTTAGGAAGGAAAGAAAGAAGATTGAAGGAGAAGAAAAGAAGAACAGAGGATAGCTAAGGAAGAAGAAGGTGTCGGGAGGAAGAAGAAGGTGTTGGGAAGAATTTCCTTTTCTGTATTTCTCAAAAAGGTCAGCCACATGTACCAATCCTTTTATACACTCAGCATTTAGTAGATAAGCTTGAATAACAGAAAAGAAATCTTCTTGGGATGAGAAAATCGCTCCAGCTGCACTGTGGTGCTCGAACTGCAGAACAGCCACCACCTGAACCCGGTAACCACAAACCTCCTCCTCTTCTGGGTCTTCTAGATTCTGGGCTTCTTCATCCCTTTAGGCTCCTTAGGCCCCGACACTTCTTCTCTTGGCCCTGTGGCCCTTTCCTTCAGTCCAACACTTCCCGTCAATTCAGACTCCGTTTCTCCAACTTCCTTCTTCTCTTCTTTCTCCAGTCTGGTTTTTCCAACACTTCCCGTTAGACCACTTTCCTCAATCTTCTCTTCTTCTAACTTCTTGTCACCCGTCTTCTGTTCTTCTATTGTATAGGCCTCAGCTCTTACTCCTTCTCCTCTTTTCTGCAACTGCAGAACATCAGGTCTACTTAACACTGTTAGTTTACTTCTCAATACGACAAACCTCTGTACTGGGACTAGTTTAGTAAGTGGATCTGCTAACTGGTCTTCAGAGCAAACATGTTGAACCACAAATGAGCCATCCACCACTTTTTCATGCACAAAATGATAATCAATTTCCACGTGCTTCGTTCTAGCATGCAGGATTGGATTCGCAGCCAATTGAATAGAACTAATATTATCACAGTATAGTATTGAAGGCTTCTAAAACTGGACTTGTAATTCTGTTAGTAGCTTTTGCATCCACAGTACCTCTGCAGCACCATTTGCTAGAGCTCGATACTCAGCCTCTGTGCTAGAGCGTGAAACAACCCTCTGTTTCTGCGAAGACCATGAAACTAGATTTGAGCCAAGGAAGGTGCAATATGCTCCTGTACTTTTTCTGTCATCGGGGCAGCTTGCCCAGTCCGTGTCCGTAAAGCATGAGGTCAAGCCATGCGAACTGGTGCCCTTAAGGTATCGAAGAATTCGTTTGACAGCCTTGAGATGCAGATGTGTGGCTGCTGCAGAAATTGGCATGCTTTGTTCACTGCAAAGCTAATGTCTGGGCGAGAATTTGTGCAGTATTGAAGTGCACCAACAATACTTCTATACTCTGTAGGATCATCCAGGACCTCTCCTTCAAACTTGGACAATACACTTGATGAAGACATGGGGGATGCTACTGGATTGCAGTCCTGCATACCTGCTCTATTGATAACATCTGTAACATACTTCTCTTGACACAAGTGTAGTTTTGATTTATGTCTAGTCACTTGATACCCCAGGAAGTAAGACAGGTCCCCAAGGTATTTCAGAGCAAAACGCGAGTTTAATCTTGGGAGCAGACCTGCAGTTTCAACCTGATCCGATCCTGTTACAATAATATCATCAACATACACTAGGAGAATAACTATACCAGCTGAGGAGTGCCTGTAAAACAAAGATGTATCTGACTGTGAGCTTCTGTAACCCCAGTTTTGCAGGCAGCCGCTTAATTTCATATACCAAGCTCTTGGACTTTGTTTGAGACCATACAAAGCCTTTTGAAGCTTGCAGACAAAGGAAGGGAACTGAGGATGTACACAGCCCAGTGGCTGCTCCATGTAGACTGTCTCTTGTAGATCTCCATGGAGAAATGCGTTGTGCACATCCAATTGTACCAGTTTCCAGTCAAACATCACAGCTAGCGACAAAACAACTTTAATTGTCTGATGTTTCACAATCGGACTAAAAGTTTCTGTATAATCCAGCCCTTCCGTTTGGTGATATCCCTTGGCAACCAACCTAGCTTTGCATCTTTCAAGCTCCCCATTAGATTTTAATTTCACCTTGAACACCCATTTGCAACCAATAATCTTTTCTGATCCAGTAAAAGGTACAAGTGACCAACTGTCGTTCCTCTGTAACGCAGCAAGCTCGTTCTCGATAGCCTCCTTCCAGACAGGTACAGTTAATGCCTCAGCCACTGAAACTGGTTCTGTTGGTAAGGAAGATAAAGTATGTGGTGAGTCTGTAGTGAGGAGAACTTTAGGTTTGAATATACCTACCTTTGACCTGGTTTGCATAGGGTGATTATTGATGGGAAGTGGCACCTGCATAGACTGGTTTGCCTCTGTTATGGTTGGTCTGACATGGTTAACATCTAGCAGTTTCTCAGATGGACAAACTGTATGTGAGCTAGACTGTAATGAACTATCAATTGACTCAGGAGTTGACCTATAGACAGACCTGGGAGCAGAAATAATAGGCAGTATTGGATTTAAGACTAGTATAGGAGTTGAGGAACTTACGGGTTCAGAGAGATGAGGATCATCTTTAAAAGGTAGAACAGATTCAAGGAAATGAACATCACGAGAAACATAAAGTTTATTAGTAGATTTATCAAGACATATATAACCTTTATGAAATGAGCTCTTACCAAAGTAGACACAGGGTTTAGATCTTGGTTCTAGTTTATGCGAATTGTATGGCATGAGAAGAGGGAAACACTGGCATCCAAAAACTCTTAACCTGGAGTAGTCAGGAATAGTCTTGTAGAGGGTGTTTCGAAAGGAGTCTTATTATGTAAAGGTTTGGTGGGAAGAATATTAATGAGATTTACCGACTAATGAAATGCATATGGCCAGTAGGACAAGGGTACCTTGGAGTGATATAGTAAGGAAAGTCCAACCTCTACAATCTGTCGATTCTTCCTCTCAACTCTCCCATTTTGTTGGGGAGTATACGGACAAGAAATCTGATGGATGATGCCACATTGTTCAAGATACTTGTGCAATGGTCGATACTCCCCTCCCCAGTCTGAGCGCACTGTTTGAATAGGTCGTTGAAACTGAGTTTGAATTAGATGGTGAAACCTTAAGAAGGCTGACAGTGCCTGGGATTTAGTGTGTAAGAGATACATCCAAGTAAATCGAGTTGCATCATCAACAAACAAGATGAAATAGCGAGATCCAGTTACTGAATTAACAGGTGAAGGACCCCAAATGTCTGTGTGTATAAGCTGAAATGGTTCTGTGGCCAGAGAACTTGACAAAGGAAACGAGTACCTATGATGTTTACTCAACACACAGGATTGACACTTGTCTGAAACAGAATTTGCAGTAGACACAGTAAAAGGAAGGACTCTATGCAGAGTATCTTGATTTGGATGTCCTAAGCGGCAGTGCCGGGTGTAGGAATCTGCATCACTATGCCTCGTAAGACAAACTGTTGTTACTCCAGATCTGCTAGGATGATTTTGTGTAGGAGGAGGAAGTCTGTACAGGCCCTAAGATGTCGGACCCTGCATGATAGTCTGACCGTTTCCTTGTCCTTGATAAGAAAGTAATCAGAGTGGATTCAATGAAGACGTTATTATCATGGCATATCTTAGACACGCTAATTATATGTTGAGACAAACTAGGAGTATGAAGGATTTGATTCAGAATTAGAGATTTGAAACCAGAGTGCAAGGCAATTTGTCCAATATGAGCAATGTTTAATTGATGTCCATTGCCAACCATTACAGAGGCCTTACCGTTGTATGTAGATGCCGTAGCACGGTTTTTCAGATCAGGAGTAACATGGTGCGTGGCTCCAGAATCCAGCAACCACTCTGAGGTAGGAGACAGGTCAGTATGAAGAGAAGGTGTTTGGATATTGTTCTGTATGTCAGATAATGAATTCTGGACTTCAGGGAGGGCAGATGTGGATATGTCTGAATCATAGGAGGGATACTGAACATGTGTATAGTGAGTTTGGGGAGGGACATATGGTGTCATACGAAAATAACAAGTTTGTGCTGTATGTCCTATCTTAAAGCAAATCTGGCATTTTGGTCTGGGTCGAAACACTGGTTTATTTGCCCACTGTGGTTGTTGAGGTGATGAATATTGTCTGGGGGGAGGTTTACCGAGTACTCCAGGCTGATAAGATGGGAAGGAGTAGGAGGTGGTTCTGAATGTGTTAGAAGTGTTTGGCTGTTGTCTGGGGAGATGGGTAGCAAAGGCAGGTCTGGGTGAAACGGGGTAGGAACTTTGTGACGGCTATCTGGGGTGATGAGGCGCAACAGAGAATTTCCTTGGCTGAGTTGTACCTGCACTAGAAGTGAGAGACGAGAACTGAACTTGAGGCAAAACGGAGTCGGACACCTGGCGTTTTTCAAGTCGCATATCAAAGTTCAGCAGCAGCTGACAGACTTCTTCAATTGAGGGCTGGTCTGGACGACTGTATACTGCAGTAACAACCGGGTCGTATTCGGCTAGAAGTCCCTCGAGCAAACACCAGATGTAATCCTTATATGGCACCTTCTCCCCAATAGCACTAAGCTGATCCAAGTACATTTTCACCATGTTGAGGTATTGCTGCATGGTTTTTCCATCTTTCCGGACAAGTTGCATCTGCATACGAAGATTAATAACTCTTGTGGTGGAACTCGACTCATACCTCTGGCGAAGACTCTCCCAGACTGCATGTGACGAGTTGCAGCATACCACCTGACTAAGTGGCTCTGACGTGAGGGACGAAAACAGGAAGCTCATAACTGATTTATCAGTCTTTTGCCACAGTTTATATGCTGGGTTTGTCTCCAACCCCTGTTCGTCCAGAAACTGATGCGGGGGTGTAATTAACTCCAAGAACAAAGTCTTCATAACCTCCGGAAACTTGTCCCTTCCACAAGGTGTAGTTACCTTCATCAAGTTTCAAAGTTGTATTAAAGAATCCAAAAGGAAGCTGGATGGGTGTAGGTATCTGTGAAGTCATCATCACTGCAGAAGTGCCTGTCTGTGAGCTTTGGGGAGCTGGTGTGAAAGGTTGGTTTTCCATTTGAGAGGTTTAACGAAAATATGAGGGTGTCAGTCAGACGGAGCGCTCTGATACCATGTGAAACAATTTAGGAAGGAAAGAAAGAAGATTGAAGGTGAAGAAAAGAAGAACAGAGGATAGCTAAGGAAGAAGAAGGTGTCGGGAGGAAGAAGAAGGTGTCGGGAGGAAGAAGAAGGTGTTGGGAAGAATTTCCTTTTCTGTATTTCTCAAAAAGTTCAGCCACATGTACCAATCCTTTTATACACTCAGCATTTAGTAGATAAGCTTGAATAACAGAAAAGGAATCTTCTTGGGATGAGAAAATCGCTCCAGCTGCACTGCGGTGCTCGAACTGTACTGCAGAACAGCAACCACCTGAACCCGGTAACCACAAACCTCCTCCTCTTCTGGGTTTTCTAGATTCTGGGCTTCTTCATCCCTTTAGGCTCCTTAGGCCCCGACACTTCTTCTCTTGGCCCTGTGGCCCTTTCCTTCAGTCCAACAACTCTTAAGTGTTACTTTTCAATGGGTTGAAATCTGATTCTTCTGGATCATCCTCTATTTCTTCCGTCAAAGGGACGATCTTTGGATCCTCATGAATCGAGCGATCGTTGTGTCAACAGAAAGTAGAGCTTCCTGTTTGACTAGTTGATTTGCTCCATTTTGGGAATTAGAGGCTTTAAGTCGTTTTTCTTAGGCATTCTTTTCTTACTCGCCTTAGACGTAGAGCCCTGGGAAGATGTCGTCACATGTATCCATTCATCATCAACAGGGTGAACAACCTTACACATTTTACGTGGTTGAATTGGATAAAACCTTTTAGTACGTACTTGCGTGTGCAGGGATCATATCCATCGGCCGACATGGTTAGTCAATTTCGACCACTCAGCAAAGGTACACATATCATTTGATTAAGCTCAAGTGTACGTCCAAACGTGCTCCCACAGTTGTGATGGTAAATAGGCTGGCAAAAAACATGACAATCAGCTTTTAAAAGTAGTTATAGGAGCAGACGATACAAAGTTAAGATATCAGTATCTTATTGCGAACAATGGGTAGACATTGTGTATAAACTCAATTTGCTTCGAGGACAAAGGCAATCAGAGGCACATCTTTCAGCACTTGTGCATCCAGTTGAATGGGAGGCCTCAGCTTGGCTCTCTGAGTTTGCTACATATTTGGGATATCATGCACATCAGCTTGAACATGGGTCTTTGGTGAATCATCCTTCAGCTTTTATGTCAAGGCGGTATCACTGGTACCATCCATGTAAACGACTAATACGCTGGCTTTAGGGGTTAGATCTTGGTGAGGCTGAGAATGTATCTCGATGACTAGCCTACGATTGATGAAAACTCCCTTGTGGTAGTAACGCCCCCTTGCAATCGACTTCTCACTTTGATTCGAAGTTGGATCATTGAACCTGTTAAGGTTCCTAAGCAAAACTCCCATTATAGCCCTCTCGACCGGGGATCAAACCAAGTCTCTTTCTGATCGACTAAAAGAAATTCTTGAAGGTAAAGCACTTATCAATGGTGCGGTGGAATCCATGTGCCATCATCAGACCTCATTGTTCAACATCGATAATTATACGGTGCAAGAGACTATACCCTTGTTCGACAGCCTTCTGAATAAAGCATTGGTGATATAAGTCTCACCAGCCACCCGTGAGTCCTACACAACATATTTAATAACATCAATTACATTGCGTCAAATGGATGAAATGTGCTACTATCAAATGGTTTTTTGTCAACTAGAATGACTTCTTCATACTTGTAAAAACATAGAACTTTACTTTCAATAAGGTCCCAGATCAAATTTTGAAACGTTAAATAGTTGCGATTCGTATGGGTAATGACTCATGGCACTTGCAAAGGCATCTCGCAATCAGTTTGAACCAGTTAATGACCCGGATTAAGCGTAATTCGATTACGCTCACGGACCTAATCAAATATTTTGTTGACTTTCTCAACGTCAAGTGAGTACTTATGTTTCTCATTCGATTGTTCTGATGCCTTAACCTTAAAATATTTCTTTGACAGGGGGTCACAAATAGTAACTTCCCTTTTTATAAACTCAACCATGTCAACCTCAAATAGAGTAGATTCGACTTGATGGTAAGCTGTCTTGGAGCGTAAATCTTCCCTCAACAAGTTATCATACTTAGTCGTCCTTTAGGACAACTCGTAGAAATCCATGAATTTTTTCCCTTGTATTTTCATTTGAATGCGAATGTCTAATGCATCCTAAACAATTGACATAATCTCTTTCATAGTGACAAAAGCCTTACACATGAGGCAGGCTTTCAAAATCTTTGAAGAAAGGTCGCAACCAACTCCCCAAGTTGTTGCCTCATTTGAGTAAGTTCGGCCGAGGTGATAGTTAAGTCGAGTTCAGCAAAAGGCCGCATAAATTATGTCTACATGTCTTGCCAACCTAGAATTAAGTTATGAGGAAGATGAATGGATCAGGAGAAGGCTGGTCCTATGAGTGAATTAGGGAACAGTCGAAGCTTCGAATAATCATCGTTAGAAGCATCTCTAGCCTGATGGATAAATTGCGGATATACTCCATGGAAGTCATATCGTCCTCTCACGAAAATCGAGTGAAGTCAGAAATCTTGTAACCCCTCGAATAAGGGAAATCCAATAGGGATAGGGGATACTATAAAGGTTCACATCTTCCCTTCGCACAGCTCCTGGGATTATCTGTTCGACTATGTGAATGATATACATCCTATAATCAGGGGCTTCAAATATAGGAGTGGTTCAAGAAATGTCCTTGTCATACAAGTACCTTACCCTTGGGAGTCGACTAGGCGACATCCCCTCACGCTATCGACCGTTGACCTTGTATATAAGCTCTCATGGCGAAAATGAGGTAGAGTGTGAGCTCCAGGCCCGTATAGCTCCTCATTCTCTTCCTTCAAGTCGACACAATTTGTGTCATACAAGAATGGGGGTATTATTTAGGCCTCTTACTAGAGGTGACAATTTGTATCGACTAAGACTAAGATTATGGTTCCTCAAGTCACTAGTCGCATAATCAATTAGGGAAATCCATGGCTTGCGTTTTCCTTCAACAATCGATGCTCTGCTCGCCCGACTTGTAGGAGACCATTCTTTCTCATGAGTTGGTGATTAAAGTTTCGCAGTCAAAACATGAACTTCTTTCCAAAGATCATGAAATTGCCCTTGTAGCCTTGGATACACTGCTGAAGGGATGGCTACTAGCTGACTTTGGAAACTGCCCTTCAAAAGGGGCAGTTAATGGTGCTCTTGCGGTAGTTTCTTGACCATTTAAATGAATATTGCCGAGATCGTAGGATTCATCGTCAAATTGGTGTTAGTTACATCGTTTCTTGGAGGATTGTCATTCGGCAACACAGATTGCGAGTACTACGCCCGGACATTTTCCCTGAAAACAACGTTTTGCTCTCTTTGTGGTCGCCAAAATTGTGTTTGCGATGAAAACAACATGTTGCAATATGACGTGATTGAGCTCAAGAAGAAAAATTGGTTGTTGAAAATTTAGTAAATAACAGTGATTGAGAGTGGACAACACAAAATACTTAACAAGAACGTAAGAACACCAATGTGAGAATGAAACAGACAATCAAATGCCCTAAGGGTCTGAAATAATGTAACGTGTTATTACGAGTAACTACCACCAAGCAACAATTAATACCCACCACCACGTACCTAAATACTGAAGAAACCACTAGAAACGTGCGTGTCAAAGTATCCTGAGACTAGTCCTCGACCTTCGACTGCACAATCTTCATCGACTGAGTGGATACATTCGACAAGGTGGACATCTTCGACTTCGGTGAATATTGTGACGGTGCATCGACTATCATATATTTTCCAGCAAAGTGATACCGATTGAAAAGAATAGATGGTCGCCGTTAACCATCACTGAGTCTCTCCTTCCGGTCCTTTTTTTATTGTTATTTTTCTTTTTCTTTTTTCGCTTTGTTTCTACGTCTTCCAACTACCCCACCCCCTCCTACCGCCGTTACCCTCCGTCACGCCTTCCACTCCCCTTCCGTCACCAAACACTTAACGTCCGTCTGTCCGTGCCCCCCATCCGTCCATCCATGGCCTCATCCGGCGACGACGCCGATGACAACGGCTACCTCCTGCCGTCCGACGACCAACACCCTAACCGCCACGGCCACCCGACGCCGCACCAGTACTTGCCCCACCACCACCCTCAGCCTCCCGCCTACCCCACTCGCTTCCCTTCCAAGTCATCCCCCTCCCTCCCCTCCGTCCCCGCCGTCGCTGCATCGAACGTCGCTGAGTCTGGCGACGAAGGGCCGTTCCATGATGCGGAAGCTCCCTTCGCGGCCGCCACCGATGACTTCGTGTCGCCGGCCGATCCGGCTAGATCGCTGTCCGACAAGCGGAGGAGCAACGAGGAGGTCAGCGATGGGGGAACAGCTGCCACCGCCTATGCCTGCAAGAGGAGTAGGTTGGCAGCTTCGGCGAATTCCGAGTACCGGAAGGACAGGGAGGAGTGGAGCGACACGGCGATCGCATGCCTCCTGGAGGCGTACACGGAAAAGTACATGGCCCTGAATAGGGGGAACTTGAGAGGGAGGGATTGGGAGGAGGTGGCAGCAATCGTGAGCGAGAGGTGCGAAAAGCCGAGGAAGAGCGTGGAGCAGTGTAAGAACAAGGTTGATAACTTGAAGAAGAGGTTCAAGTTGGAGAGGCATAGGATGAGCAGTGGAGTGGTCTCAGCTAGTCATTGGCCGTGGTACAAGAAGTTGGAGGAGATTGTCAGCAATACATTGCCGGCAAAATCTGCCACAGAGGATGATAAAGCTGGCGACGGTGGTGTTGGGTTGGCAGCATTGTCGAGGCAGAGTAAGAGGTGAGAATAGGGTGTGCGATCTCGTATTCTTAAGCTCATGGCACTCTCACTGCATTTTCTTAGTTATGCTCATAATTAGGTTAGATTCGATCCTGCACAGCTAATTAGATAGTGAATCGTCCCTGCCCAGTGGCTGGGAGGATACAAAACAATCGATATTTCAGCTGAACTGATTGTCCAAGCCAGCACGGTTTTTAGTGCGATGAGCATGCAGGTTCTTTTGGGTTTAAAAAGGCATGTTTCAGTTGCTTTTGGCAATGATTGTGAGGAACTAAATCAAGACAAGAATTCACTCATGGTATGGCATAGTTCTTCTGAGTCTTTCATCACGACAATGGATTTTCTCAGTGAGGTTCTGGGGCGAGATATATGTCACGTTTTGGCTTGAATTCCTTGTTCCTGGGAAGTTTTTTGATCCTTTTGTCTCTAATCTGTTTCTGTAACCAGAAATGCAACGGTGGCGCCCTGTACTGTAGGTCCACTGGTTACGGTAAAGTCGAAGTCGACATCTAATCCTAGATGGCGGAGAGTGGTTTTCAAAATCAGTGGTGCTGCACTAGCTTGTTCTGGTCAACATAACATCGATCCGAAGGTTGCTTTTCCCTGCACATCTTCTTAATTGATGGCTGGAACCCTGGGCATGTTTGAATTGGAGCTGCTTTCATGTTTTCTGGGAATTCAGGTAACAATGTCAATAGCAAGAGAAGTCGCGCTCGCTTGCCGCCTTGGAGTACAGGTATTATTCCATTATATCAAAACGGTTGGTGTTGTTATTTGCATCCAACTGATGATGGATTCACTTGTATTTTTTCGAACAGGTAGCCATTGTCGTCGGGGGTCGCAACTTCTTCTGTGGGAACACATGGGTAACAGCCACAGGATTGGATAGATGTACTACATATCAGATCGGGTAATGTCGGCTTCCAGTTGCCTTTGTATCTTTATGTCGCAATGATTTACTGAATTTGTTTGTTCCATGTGACGCAGCATGATGGCTACTGTGATGAACTCGGTTCTCCTCCAGTCAGCTCTAGAGAAGATGGGCGTCCATACACGTGTCCAGTCCCCATTCCCAATGCACGAGGTAACCGAACCATACAGTCGCCAGAGGGCAATTCGACATCTGGAGAAAGGTCGAGTGGTAATATTTGGCGGTATCGGAGCCGGTACCGGAAATCCTCTATTTTCGACCGACACAGCAGCCGCTCATCGAGCTTCAGAAAGTATGTCCTTAGTAGCTCCCCAAAGGCCATTCCCAATATCACTTTCATCCACATGATTATCTCAAGATTCGGTGTGAATCTTTGAATACCTTTGATTATGAACTGGGCAAATGAGCAGTTTATACACGTGCAGTTCATGCTGAAGCATTGCTCAAAGGCACAAATGCGGATGGTTTTTACGACTGCAATTCACAAGACAACAACCTCACATTCGAGCACATCACATTCAGGGACCTGGTCTCATGGGGCGCTACCTCCATGGACATGACGGCACTGACCTTCTGCGAAGATAATGGGATTCCTGGTTGGTATCTCGATGAGATGTTGTCTTGAAGCTATTGTCCCATGGTAATCCCTAGCCACTGACAGATTTTTCGTTTTCCATCGTGCAGTTGTTGTCTTTAATCTTTTGGAGGCAGGTAACATATCTCGAGCATTGTGTGGAGAAGAAGTCGGGACACTAATCGACCATGTTGGTAGGAATAACTGATGCTTAATGCGCGTATGTCACCCATGGCAGAAGCATTTTAAGGTCTTCAAACATTGGCATTGTTCTGACAGTGGAGATTGGAACATCAGCGGCACCACCAACTGTGGGATGCTTCTGAGTCAGTTTTTGTTCCATAGCCTAAAAAAGTGAATAACACAAAACGATAAGCTTCATCAAATCATAATTGATTGGGTTCAAATGGTGAGGTCGGAAGACAATGGAGCACATGAATCCCGAATAAGTTAAAAGTTCCTCGGAGGTTTTATTTGCATCTCCTCAGATAAGAAAGCGAGAAAATCTACACTCGGTCAAGAGCCATGGTTGTCATAGATCTGGTTTTATACCTTGTTGGACAATCCCCACCAGCAAAGATCCGTTTGAGTATCCAATATCATGGCAGATTCCTCGCCTGTGCATCAGGAAGAAAGAAATGGATTGCCTCCATCTAGGAATAACTGAATAATCAAGTCTGCTAATGAGAACATGGTACAAGGATTATAAATGTAGAGCCAGGTAATGCTGGAATCATAAAATTAAGGTGGTTGAAATAAAGGAAACTGTTTCAATGCCACCTAACTGGAAATCATGTCAAACAACAAGAGAATGCAACAGCAAACTTACATTTAGAACGCCATTCTCTGCTGTTGATGATGTTCCAGCAGTATCAGGGCATCCGTGTCACCCGTCCAAGAACCTAGAAGTTGTTAAAGCTCCTTTCTCCTGAAGGATTGTGGAAAAGTAACTCACGCAATCAAGACAACCCAAATCTTCTGCATTATATATCTTACCGCAACTGCCAACTGTTTCCTCGATGTGCTCGCAGCTCAGATTAATTGAGCATCATTGCACCCTTTCCAGGTATGACGCAATCCTTCCTTCAAACTGCTGTTCATTTACTGGCAAGGTATTCAAAAAAGTTCTACTTCTTCCTAAACCAGGCCAAGATAGTTGATACCTTGGCAACTAACTTTTGATATCAGGCTACCCTTGTCAATCTTCTTGCCATCTGTTACATGCTACCTGCACAAAGTTGCAGCATAACATATTGCTGATAGAAGCAGTCCGACCCACCACCTATGACTTCTTTGCAGTGAAGGATTACAAAAGTAGAATTATCACCTCTGATGTGCCCCAGTTTTCTATAGTAAGTTCCCTAGACACTTTTCTATATGTGCCACAGTTAAGGCGTCAAGGCGAACCTGAGTCGCAATCCCCCAATTACCCGAGGCGCAAGCACGCCTTAGTGATGAACACCCTCAAGGGCACAAGATCAGGATCAATGCTCGCGGTGGAATTGTAGTACACAAGACAAGCCTCAAGACAGTAGGATCACTCCCTCTGGAGTTACTCAAGATGGTCACCACCTTAACCTCTGGGAAAGACAAGCCTCAAGATCCTTCTGGGAAGGAGGACGGAGCTGTGGCCAGGGCTGGGGAGGACTGATGTGTGGACGTGACTGAGGGAATGGAGTCTTGGGAATTACGTCAGCCATCTGGGAGGGGAGGGAATTAGATTATGATAATCATAAGGTTATATTTTAAAACAACTTAGAATTTCTCTATGACTCAGATAAAGTTTTAATCACAAAAACCAATTCATGAATAGAATATGAAAACAATGAAATGTGGAAAATATATTTATGCATGCAACCCCATGAAAAATGAAAAATTAAAAGAAATAACATAATTTAATCACTTGATGGTTACCCCTTAGACCTTCTAAGAGGAGAGAAAAGATTAAAACTTCGTGAGAATTTTTATACTACGAGTTTTTTCTACTTCTATTATTTCTTGATTCCTTGGATTACTTATTTTTACAATGGATGGGTAGTCTTTATATAGGACTTCCATGTGCATCAATTATTAATGCTTATAAGCATGTGCCAAAGAAATCACACTATTACACAACACGCTAGATGTATAGTCACATCACTTTTAAAAAACTACTAAAATAAAGTGGTTAAACAGTTTTCATCACTTTTTCTAAAGCTGAAAATTAAAAGAATTCATTGATAGTAGAGCTTGAGTCATCTTATCTTGAAGTTGTCATTTGTGATCCAGATAAGATTCGTCCTTATTTGTCTATTAGCTTTTCTTTCTTTTCTTCATATGTATCTCTAAGCTTGTGGATAATCCTGTTGATGAAAGAATCTAGGCAGTGTCGAAATTCCAACTTGCTGTCACTTCTTTTATGAGGAGAAATCAAATCCATTTTGTTGGAATAATTGAATAATTTTACTCGAAGAATTTCCTAAGATGCTTTATATTCTTGAATTGATTGAGGCAAACAATAATTAACTTTCATCTTGCAACAATAGATTATTATTGTTTTCCTCGATCAATTCAAAAAGATAAGTATCACAAGAAATTGTTCTAGTAAAATTATTTTAAGAAAATGGATTTGATTTTCTCCTTAATGAAGAAAGAACGATAGCAAGTTGGAATTTCAACACACAAAGTCAAGCATCTTAATGATAACATTCTTTCATCAAGGAGATGACCAGAACCGTTCACAAGCTTAAACCACATACGAAGAAAATAAAGAAAAGTTAATGGACAAATAAAGACGAATCTTATCTGGATCACCAACGACAAATTCAAGATAAGATAAGTCAAACTCCATTATCAATGAATCTTTTTACTTTTCAGCTTTAGGAAAAGTGACGAAGACTCCTCAACCACTTTTATGATTTCTTTAGCACACGCAAGCATCAATAATTGATGCCCATGGAAGTCTTAAGATTTCTCATCCATTGTAAAAATTAGAAGACCAAGAAATCGAGAATTCACTAGAAACAGATAAAAACTCGTACAAAAATTCTCATGGAGTTCTAAACTTTTCTCTCCTCTCAGAACCTCTAAGGTGATCGGTGAGATCATCTTCTCTCTTTTAATTTTACATTTTTCATGGTGTTGTATGCATAAGCATATTTTCCGCATTTTATTGTTTTCATATTCCTTTTCTTGAATTGGTATATGTGATTAACACCTTACCTAAGGAAATTCTAAGTTGATTTAAAACATACCCGAATTATCATAATCTAAAGCTCAGTTTTTTTTCAAAAGAAGCCATAGGATCTTTGAAGGCCGGGAAGAGCCGTGCCCGGTGTACTATGAGGAAGAAAAGCTAAGGAAAAAAATGAGGCCTCCACATCGGAAATGTTTATTCAACCCCGATTTCCAGACTGCCACAGATTAAGAAACACTTTGGTCAGAGACTTCCTTGCTCATGAACCAACAACTAGATGTTGGAGTAATAAACCCTCCTTAGGAAATGAAAAAAAAAACACATGCTCAGGTGTACGAATGGACTTTATACAAACTTTAGGCATACCTGAGTCTGATGATGGTGACGTGGGATCTTGCATATTTACAAAATATAATATAGGCATGTAAAACCATTCTTCGTCGTACCTAGTATAGGAATTACCTTCAATGGTTCCTACTCACCTCTATTTGCTCATTTTATGAACATTAATTCGGATAATCACCTAACTTATCTTGGGTGATACTCATGCATAGCTTTCTCACTTCATCCTCGTATTTTAGGTGGTATTCATGCATTTTCGTGTATTCCCGGTGTGGTCTTGTATTTGGATTATATCTGGCATACTTGGAGTTTCCAATTTGTTGTGTAAACCCCTCTAATTCTACATTATTAATGAATTTGATGACAGTCTCCCCATAAGAGTCCTTGTATCCCATCTGGTCTTTCATGATTTTGTAAAAAGTCAGCTCCTCAACACATAAGGCTGAAAAATCACTAATACTTAATTAAAATGTGATACCTCTCAAGACATGGCATTCGATCAACTTCAAAGCCTTCATAGTGATACCCGTTGAAAGAGAATGAAATGCCGATTTAGCAGCCAACTGATGTTCTTTTAGGACGAGAGGATCTTTGAAGAATTCATTCAAAACAACAGCTAATTCAGCTTCTCCTGAGAGCTACACAACACAAAAGTAAAATTTCTAACAACCAGCCAATACAGAAAGAAATATCATCCGAGAAATTTACTCCTATAAATCATGTCACTGCCGATGTCAATACAGAAAAGAGTTCAAACCTGCAGGACAGACTTGGGATTCACACTCTGCATTTCCAAAATCATTTGTGAAAAATGTCCTACATGCGGACCTGAAGGTGGACGAAAAGACACTTAGGCAATGGAGACAGGTCAAACAAATTAAGTCGGGACGCAAGAAAGTCTACCAGTTAGTACAGCGCACCCAGCCGCAGCAGGTTCAGAGACATTGTGACCAGATAATTCTGGGAAGAAAGAGCCACCTACTATAGCGATAGGGGAAATCTTGTACAGTTGCCTCAATTCACCTATGAGAGAGTAACACTATAATCTTCAACATAGAAACAGTGGGCTAGATAAAGTCGATAGGATGCAGTAGGACAAAACAGAAATCGAGAAATTAGTTTCACAATCCCTCAATAAATTACCTTTAGGTCCTCATGAGGGAACAGCTATCTCCGACTACAATACTAGGTGTGGCTCATTTTAGTGACTCTCTAAATGAAATAGACCCCCCAGGCTAAATAATTATTAACTACTTTATTGGCCCTGTCAACTCTGACATTATATTGTAAGTGCACAGAAGGTTGATCCTGATTTTGATTTTTGAACCAGTTCTTCCATGACCTGTCTAACTTGAGAAGCAGGAAGTTTGAAGTGAGAATCCATTCAATAACCCTGGGATAAAAATGTATTATCTTTATGAGGTCGCAGGAGGATGAAAACCAATTAATTTTTGTGTGTATGGCTGAACCATGAACTTCAAGCCCGCAGAGGAAGCAAAGCACATTTTTCATCACATTAGAAACGGGAAACATGTGGCTAACAGGTTATTTTAATGGATACTGGCAATTTTCCAACTAACCTAGCGTATCCACAACATATATGTTGGACCTCGATAAGCACTTGTCATGTCTGGACCTTAAAGATACACAATGGCCTTCCCTCTTTAGTTTCTGCACAAGAACAAAGCCACGTTAGTCATATAAAAGCAATTTTCATTTCCAATAGAGTAGTACCACAACTCGAGAGCGCTAATGCCTCATGGCATAAAAAATTACCCTAGATGAGAGTAACCAGAATAGGTACAACTTCAATCCCTTTAATGAAATGAAGTATCATCTCTGATATTTAAGGAGGTAAGAATTACAAGGTACATGAAAACATTGTGCTGAATCAACAGGTGCCAAAAGAATGTGACTAAATAAAACAGCACATACTTCAAAAAGCTCTCTTCCATGCTGAGGATGACGAGGGACAATTATTGTGAAGATGTCATGATGCATCTGCATAAGTGACTTGTGAACCGCCAGAAAAACTGCAGGTATCATTGACCAGGCATATTAAAACTTAAACTGAGTCAAAATTCTAGTGCTATACACATACAAATGAATTTACTGAAATTAAACACAAAAATTAGAATAAAGGACAGACATCGAAACAACAAACCCAAATTCACTCACCAAGACATCAAATGAAGTGTACACACAATGGTCATATCTATTGTAATGTTGACTCAACTGCATTCAGAAAGCTGGCAATAACATGGGTAGTAAAAAGGTGGATTCACCTTTTTCTTCACTTGTGTGTACAGACGCAGCAAGCCAAACCTTCTTATCATGTAGCTGCACCTTAAGATCTTCTAAACAATTATCTTCTCTCCTCCTACCAGAGTTTGCAACAGCTGGGAAGAGAAAGCCAACAAGTATTACCAGTTGATGATGATCTGATAGTGGACTCATAGAGCAGAAGTTCAACGCAAACTTACAACAAGGAGACATATGAGTGTATTTATCATTGAACAACACCGCCCCTTAGCAATTAGTGGTGCATTTAACTTAATTATAAAAAGAGAAAGAATAACGAGAATATGGAGTGTACCAAATTTTAAGTCACCAGAGAAATTGACAATAAAAGGAGGAGCTTGCAGTAACTGAAACCGAATTGCCTGTAAGTTGCTCTGTGGAAACACGAGATCAAGAAACAAAGCAGGAAAAGCTATAACTGAATTCGTAGAAAAGAAACTGGTACTCCTCACACACCAAAGGAGTGATCAATGAGAACTTTGACAGCAACAGTGATACAAGAGGAAGCAAAAGAGGCATTGACCAGCGTCCAAAGGATTTGGCAGATACCCTTGCATTTAGCAATGCCAATGTGATCTGAGATTAAAAGTAGATGAAAAGGTATAAAACTGTTTGCTCAGTCAAGCATCTTGTAAACCTACAATCCATCGTGCACAATAACTTACACTGCTTTCTGAAGCACACATTATGAGATTCGGCCACAATTCGCTTTCCAATAAGAAGATTGTGGATGGCTTCCAGTAGCCAAGAAATGCTTTTATTGAAGCAGGAGTATCAATTGGCGCAAACTGTCCCCAATCCAAGGCAAGTTAAAAATGCAGGTCATGGCCAATTTTCAACCAACAACAGTAAACTAAAAGACTCCACGATCTCCTGATAAGCACCTGATACAAGACCTCGCTAGGAAGAAAATCCTTGATAACTTCACTGCAAATCATGGCATTCGAAACTGATGTGACAACAGAAAAAAGAAAAATCATCATCACGCACACGAAACTAAAACTCACAAAGCAGACAACACGGAGGTGGTCATCAACACGTGATACTCCGGCCTCCGCCGCATCAGCTCAACAATAACCGGAATCGCCGCCATTCCTTCACCTGAGTCGGCAATCAAAAAGCAAAAGGAAACGAATCACGGAATCAGCTCCCAAACGCGGGGGGATCGCGACACGGGGAGGGGGGGGGGGGGGGACAGACCGAGGGAGACGGCGTGAAACCAAAGAAGGGGGCCGGGCGGCCGAGGGATGGAGGCACGGCCAAGGCGCTCCGGCCAGCGGAGGGGGTGCTCGAGGCCTCGGAGCCTGCGCCAGTGCAGATGGAGGCGGAGGAGAGGGGACAGGGCGCTGGTGAGCACTCTGTAAGCCCCGTAGACCATCATTCCTCTGGCGTGGTGCATCGTCCTCGTCTTTGGGGTGGAAATGGAATTGTATTCGAAGTACCGCCGTTTAGTGGAAAGCGGAGGCAGGGAGGGAAGGAAGTCGGCCTTCCCGAGATGATTGGGCCTCATTATGGGCCTACAAATTTCATTATCGGGCCCTTCCGCGTCTCGGGTCCATACCAAAATCCAAATCCTTGGATAGTTCTGTCCAAGAAATTCATTTTAACTATAAATTAATGTTTAGAAAATTTCATTGCGATAATTATTCTATTTCAAATGAACCACTCTTCTCATTGATTACCGAAGCCCATCAGGCAAAGAAATAAGACACGTGAAATATGGCATCGATTTCCATGGCACGTCATCGGCTTCGTACACTCACCTCAAACACGAACCGACAATCGGCCTGCCACGTGGCCTGCACCCACAAAATCCTAAACTACCCAGAATTTTCTAGCGTCGCCGCGAAACTTATGAAAGAGTGGACGCTTCTTGAATTCTCCGGTTCTTTCTTTCGTTTTTCTTTTCCCCTTATCCGATTCATAGTGCCTTTCCTCCTCCATCAATGTATAAAACGCCGCTAGAACTCACGTTTTAGATTTCGTTGAGCATATCCAAAACCGTCGTTATCGTTTCATCCAGAGCTGATAACAATATGGACGTCAGTGATCACGACAAGAAGAAGGGAGCGGCCGTCGTGCGTGCGAAGAAGGTTGAGAAAGTACCCCCTGACTCCCGCCAAGTTGAGTCTGCCAAGTATGTAGCTAAGAAACTCGCGGACAAGGGCATCATCCGGATGGACCGACACCCTTCGGACGGCACCGGGATCGGCCAGCCTCCTCCTAAGTCGGGCCATGGTGGGAAGTACACGTGGGAGGGTCCCGTTGACTTGGTTGAGAGTGAGTTGTCACCCGTGCCTCCGGCCATAGATGAGAGGGACCCGAATTATGTGGACGAGAAGGAGAAGTTAGAAGAGGAGCAGGAGTATGTCATTGGAGAGGTTGAGGTCGCGAAGGAGGCAGAGACCGGGGTCGCGAGGATCGACGTAGATCCTAAGCTGAAGGCCGACCTGGTACTCTGACGAGGATGCAAGGTTTCTGATTTTCACTTTTGACATATCGTGCATGACAAAATAAGACCATGTATTGGCATGTAGTATGGTCATGTAAAATTCTAACATAAGAATATTACTGTTTAATAACGGTTTGTTGCTACTTGCGGTTGTGGTAAAAAGAATTTTGGCCTATTATGAACATATATATTGTTCGTCTTTTTCAACTTTTTTAAAATACTTTATAAATTTTGAAAAGTAAAGCTTCAGTAAATTGGGAAATCCTAAAGAAGGAAAATCTTCTGCTAATTCAAATCCAGAACTTCTTGAAAATAGAAATTTAGTTCAAGTATGTGAAATTATAAATAAGATACTAGATCAAGTGAAAAGGAGAAAAGGAAAAGAGGTAAAAAAAAGTCTTGAAGCTAGCTCTAGTTTTTCTGGATATTGATTGTGAAAAGTATAAGTCCAAATGGATAGATGAGTTGTTATTACGAATTCAAATGACAGGCTCTACTAAGATATTATTCCATGGATCAATCTATGAGTTATGTGTTGTTATCTTTATGGAAACAACAAAAAAATATTGAAAATCTTTGGTAATCAAAATAGTAAGTTCATGATAGTTTTCACATATTCCAGAATTCACTAAGTGAGTTCTAAATTCTTCTTATGAATTCGTTGTTACTGACAGCGAGTTTAGGATGATATTTGACAAATTTTGAAACATTTTCCATAAATGGAAAATATTTTGCGAACTCATCTTTAGCTTGTTATCACGAGGTGGGCGTCACTAGATTTACTTGTCTTAGGATCTTTAAATTTTGTGGAGGCGTCTATTCAAATAATTATCCTGATACTGACTTTATGGTGATATCAAAATTGTTCCCGGGTAAGGATAATTTTCTATGGTTTTGGTTTCCAAAATCGCGGTCAGAATGGAATTGATTTGTTTCCATTCCCAAAAAAGTTCATCAAATGTTGATAGTTAATGGTGTATTAGTAATTATTACTAATGCACTAAAAATGAGAGTTATGTAACTTTTCTATTTCTGCAAAGATTATGGAGAAAGAGCAGTCATTGACTACTTTAGTCTAGTTAAATTATGCAATGTATACCTATTTGATAACAACATATGTGAATTTCAAAAGTATTACTATAATTTGAATGTAGTTTCAACAATTCATATTAGAAATGTTTTTTTTGCAAAACTTCCTTACTTGGCCAAAGGCGATATGAAAGGCTTATGAACTATTCCTTAGTGAAGAAAATATTCTTCTTGAACTAAGAGGAAAAATTCAGGCAGTCAAGTACGATGAGAAAGATGTGTACTGAGCTCCATGTAAAAGAAGCAGCAAAAAAGTCTTCCTACCTGAACAAGAGCTATTGTTCTCAAATTATATGTGTTCGGGAGATACGAGTATGATGCTATGGGTTAATCAAAGAGAACAATATATTTTCTTAAGATAAAAGATGTGGGATATATTAAAAGGAAAGTATGGCTGAAAAGGGAGTTTAGAGACGGACTGCTTACCAACCTAAAAGGTTGGGAAAATGGATAACTTTAAGTACAATGAGAATTGAAGTCCTAAAGTGTAAGCATGACAGAAAACCTAAGTGTTTTAAAGGAAAATCGTTGAGTTACATCAATTGTTGCTGGTTTTGTGAGTCAAAGCTCACAAGGCGAATTCATGTCTTCGGGAGAATCAAATGAGAGAAAGACTTAGCATGATTTTTCTAGACGACAAGAGTTCGCAGGAGAAAGTCCTTGTTTACAAGTCAATGGATGAGCAAGACATTTTCAAATTAGATTCGGAAGTAAAATCTATCTATAAGGTAGTTTCTAATTATCAAACGGACTCTGAAGATGATTATGATATGTGTACTTTACATCTATTCAAAGAGTAGAAGCTGGTGTAGATAGTTGGTTCCTATAAAAGTACGAATGAAGCACTAAAGGAAGTCCCTTAGTACGAGGATCCATCCCAGACAATCTTGGAATGGATGTTCCCTAATACGAATATGAGAGATGTTTATGATGTCTAAAGATCAACTTTATATCAATAATGGACAATTTGCAAATAGAGTCGATGCTTCTTTTGGTTAATTTATCTATTTTTTTTATTATTCTTTTAAGGCCTAATTAACAATTATATCCTGTACTATACCCCATTTTTCCGATCTATCCCGTCGTTTGAAACGTATCGTACAGTAACCCCAACTTAAGACGTTAGTTCGACGTTATCCTCCGTTAGCTTCCTTTCTGACCGAGTTCGACGTGTCCGCACACGTGGCTATGACGGCGTTAAAAATCACCGTTAGCCGAACGAAAGGATAGATCGGAAAAAATGAAAAAAAAGTACATGATAGAATTGCTAATTAAGCCAAAAATATAAAAAATTCACAGAGTCCAAAATTAGCTCGAGCCCCTAAACCTTTTAAGGAAAGAATGAAATAAACCCCCGACTGTCAATTTCGAATTCTTCCCCACACGTGTCAATTTCGGATGGCGATACCTGTCTGAGATAGAAAATGGAATCGGTTCTTTGCTGAACATCGGGTGAGGTATGCCAGGTAAGTTACAGCTGATGCTGATATACACGGGCTTACTTTCCCTCAAGGTGGTCGAAACGGCTTTGTCGATTTATTCATGGGCATCTTCCAGGTTTTTCACGACTGCCTAAAATACTCGTGAATTGACAGAAGTTCATTGCATTCGGACCATTAATCGGAAAAGAAACTGCATTGTAGAATACACAGACCCGAGAATGACTGAACTAACTTGGTAGTAGGTCACAGTTTGGAAGCAGCGGAGCTCCTGAGTGAAATCAGGCAACTAATGGTGTGGTGCAGGATCTGGTTACTCCCATCGTGTTGGGACACGTCGGACTCGTCAAGATGGGACCTAACGGAGGATAACGTCGAAGTAACATTTTAAGTTGGGGTTACTGTACGATATGTTTCAAATGACGGGGTAGATCGAAAAAATTGGGTATAGTACAGGATATATTTGGTAATTTGGCCGTTATATTTTAACACCGTCAGAGCCACGTATGCGACACATCGGACTTCGTCAAGATGGGACCTAACAGAGGATAACGTCGAACTAACGTCTTAAGTTGGGGTTACTGTACGATACGTTTCAAACGACGGGATAGATCGAAAAAATGGGCTATAGTACTGGATATATTTGCTAATCTGGCCTTCTTTTAACCCAAGACGTCTTGTTATTGCGATGTGGATCAAACTATCTGTCATCCTCTTTATTTCCGCCGTGATGGACACAGCAAATCTCAAGCGGTGTAGCAGCCCCAACTCGTCGCCCCTGGAATACAGACACTCGACGACTCCGGCTACAACTCGCGCTACTCGAAAATCCTGTAACTCCCTTCCTTTACCTCTATTTTAATTTTTGGTGAATTTGTCTACTTTTAATTTTCAATTATATACACAGGAGACACAGAAAGAGACGCTTGGGTATTTTTTAGAGGAGACGGAGAGAAAGCTTGAATGTGACTTTCCAGGAAAGCAAGAAAGGGAGGAAACACAGATAAGCAACACATCCCTCGTTGTCGCTCTTTCGTCACGAGGTAATCAATATCTTAACGTTTTGTGGAAACTAACCCCCTGCCAAACCGTGTTGTCATCGCAGTTTGTTGTTGCTAGCAACACCAAAATCAAACTGAGCCAAGCCGAAACCACACGATTCTGTCATTGTCGCAACACCAACAGAAACGAACAAAAGGTGTCGTCTTTCGTTGTAACTCGGTTCCTGATATCCCACGATAAGGGCCCGATCACCACCGCCAACCCACGCGCAGGACATCTCTGGATCTGATCAGCCAGGTGTCGCGATGCTGACGACGAGTGGGTTGCGGTCCCCTCCCCCGGCACCGCATCTGTCTTCTCCAGCTTAGACCAGGCCTTTAGAAGCACTCCTTCGTTCATTCGGTAGCGATATCTTCGGGCAGCCGACACCAACTTGCTCCAGATGACCTTCCTTTCCATTGGTCGAAACAATCAGTCCCTGCCATCACAGACCCACGCTCAGCTACTTCAATTTCTACACTAGCCTACAGTAGCCACTCGACAACGCCCTAATTCGACGTCCCCATGGTTCTGACCTTGGACGAGCCATGGAAGCCAACAATAGTCGTCAACAACGACATCTCCAATTCCCGCATTGGTTCCTCAACGTCAGTAAAGGCGATCCCCAACTCCGGCTCCCAAACCTCAGCACCAACGTCTTTCCGCTCCATCGGCAAGCGATTAATCAATATACATCGTCCCAACTGCGACAACGACAACAATGCCGGCTGTCCCTGTAGCCTCCTACTGTTGGACAAGCTTCCAGGACATCCTCAATCCGTCCTTACACCAAGCCTCGAACGTGCCCTGACCTGTCCTCCTCATCCCGATGAGTTCTTCCCAACTGACCCACATATTCAACTTCCCAGCATATTAAGATACGTGCATTGATGAAATCTTATTTTTTTAATTCGTTTCATGGTTTCAAATTCTAATCCACATGGCATGACTATTCGAACATGATGCACACGATTTCATTTTTTTTAGAATGATTTATTGATTATGCATTTTTATTAAAAATTACATTCCTTTGTAGTTTTCGATCATTGACATGTCTCAAATAATTTACTTCGTTGTTTCGATTTTTATGCAGATATTCTAGGAATGCCTTGCAGACAACCAACGCACGCACCCCATTCGACGCCCTCGAGACGGAATGTAACAATTGTTTATAATCGAGGGATTATTTTGGCTTCTCGAAGATTAAGACCCTCTGAAGACGGCTTCGCACTCACCAACGTACGTCATCAGCGGCTTGCCAGGTTCGCTATAAACCTATTTTAAAGCAGCATCGAAAGGTACAACGCTAACGGATGTGTTAAGGGAGACGAGAAATGGTACTAATATCGCTCATCCCATACCTGGTTCTCCCTCGAATTCAATTTGGCTTAGAAATTGCTAAGGGCCTTGATCAATCTATGTTTCTTGAGTTTTGCCCGAAGTAATTTTTAACGAATAATTATTTCTTATAAAAAATGATTCACATAGATATTTTTAGCATTAATGAGCTCGATGTCATTTTTAATGCCAAACAATTCCTTTTCAAAACTGAGCTTTAATGAATTCAGGTATTTAGAAACATACAATTTTAACGCCTCCCTTTTCTTTATGATGCATGCGATGTAGTAATCCCTAATTCCTGAACCTAAATGAATCTCGATAGTTTTTCTAACCTGAACTTAAAATAGTTTAGTGGCAACTCCAACAAGTTTTCAATATCCGAAGCCTTATCGTCAGGAGAGGATATCCATTTTATATGGAACCGGAAACGGGATCCACCCGCGACAATTCTCTACATACATTGATAGATATAGCGATTCCTGAATTGCTTGGAAAAGGCTTGATTGAAGACAGTTGCAATCCACACTTTAGTCTTGCCTTTGTGATTATAAACCATGTCGAGTTGGTGCGAGGAAAAAACGAAGTGTTATAGAGTATTGTCCGCTTAACCGAGTTACTAAGGATGATGGTAATAAAATTTCTATGACTTGAGATCTCATTAATCAAAATAGCTTGAGTCAACTGAAATTCTTTTCCAAATTTGACCAGAAGAGTAGTTATTGGCAATTGGCAAGTCGAGGTGGAAGTCCAAGCTAAATCTTAAGGAAAAGCTATGATAACTAAGAGTGAGAAACATATGATCCTTAAAAAGACATTCCAATAGACAAGAATAAGGTTGAAAAAACTTGTTGGCTCCTGTGATGACTACGATTCAATTCTATTACTGTAGGGATTACCCGACTGAAGAGTTGAAGGTTTTAGTTAAGGGAGCAGTTGATTCGTATAAGAGACTCATACACAGCCGATGAAAAAACAAAGAAGAACATAAAGTCGAATAAGCTTAAGAGAAGGAAAAATTAAAGCTTTTATAAGTCAGCCAAACCAGACAATAGAGTATGATGATACGGCAGAAATGGATTGACAATTATTTCAATTATGAAATAAGCATGCTCAATGAAGGAGCTCTGAATGCTTTTAAAAGACAAGAAGAAAGAGACCTTGATAAATTAATTCCTGCAAAAGATCCCATTAAAGAATATGGTGAGCAGGCTCACGTAGAAGCAAGCCACGAGGGTTTTGAAGATTATGATATTTTAATATAGATGTTGTAAATGAACCCCTTTCATGGGATGAAATAATTATCTATATAGAACTCGAGGGAGGAATTGAACATAATTCCATACAGCAGATTGAATCGTTAATAGAAAGCCACGACATATATCAAAGATCTCAAGTCTAAGTTACACTATTATGCTTAAATAGGGAAGAATTGTGTACACAAGTAAAATGTTAGAAATCGTATTCCTAGTACCTCTATGTTTATGGTATTATGTGAGGTAGCAAAAGTAAAAATATTAAAGACGGTAGATATGAGAGAATCCTCACTCGAGGGAATCTCTGTACTTTGTCTCTATCTACCTTGGATAGAAGAGAAGTGGCCAACTTTGCGGATTAAGTCAAGATTAATGGGAGTAGCTTTACCATATTTGGATGTAGGCTTTGTATGGAACGACACTAATTATCGAAAATTTGATGGAAAAAGGCAATGAATGAATAATGCTTCCTAATTTTCATTTATAGGAAATCTATCCTAGTGAAGGTACACATCCCGGGGAACTTTGACGAGAAAACCTTGATCTCCCGGTTTTTGGCAAGAGTATTTCAAGGATATACTAGTAAGAAGAGTCATCGAAGGTTCATTTTTTAAAGGATTTGATGGAACATGGATTATCTAAAAGAGATGATTATTATATGCTCACCGATGGAATGACCAGTGTCACAATCTTATGTTCTTATTTGGATTATGTAAATACAATTGCTAAAGGAGGATGAGAAAGAGTTTTGAATCTTCTATATAGCTTCGGAATGAGAGAAAACTTTGAACTTCATTTCAGGGTTGATATGTTCGAAGTCTAAACGGAAATCATTGATGACTTAGACGAAATATGGGAGTAGTAATTTGAATAAGAGTGAGAGCCTAAGAGCATCAACAACAAATTGGCTCGGGACTCTCAAAAGAGATTGTCGGAATGTCAACTATGACATCAGACGCCAATAATGATGGAATCTCCCAAGATAAGGAGTGATGCAGACGAGAGCCTAAAGCTGTACAAAATTAGGATTGTTCCTTTTTGTCGGCTATCAGACCCACTAGCGCCTGTCAGTTTTTAATACTTTATATTCTTTTTCTTTTGAGCCGGCAAACAGTTCATAAACATAAGCTTCCGTGTATATATTCCATAATCATTTACTACATTTGGACAGGCAAACGAAATATAGAAAAATTTCTCTCGCATCTCTATGTTATGTTTTATTTGATTGCCTCTAGAATGCCTAGGAGTCAAGAGTAATTTAGTTAGAACTAACCTCAGACATGACATTTGGTGGAACTAACTGAAATTTAGGCATATTGGTTGACTGACACCTTGGTTCAGAAAATGAGTGTTGCCAATATAAGTCCCTCAAGGGAAGGGTGCTAGTTGCGACATAGAAGAACATCTCTCTCACACACAAAAAACTATCATCTTTAAAGGAAGTGTGAAGCTTTTGAAGCTCTGAAGTTGTGAAAGCTTGGTGAACTCAGAAACTACCCACTTGAGGCATAATAAACAACTTTTGCTTATGAAGTTTAGTAGTTTATGCCTTGTTAAATGAAGAATTTAATTAGGGAAATTTTGTTTAAGGTGATATAAAATCACGACTCATTTTAATGATTGATTATTCGAACTCGAAATTTGGATCACGAAGTAAACAAGGATTCTATGACGTGATTGTGAAATATTGTGGTTTGATCGATTGGAAAGTATATCGGCTTAAATAACTTAGTTGACTAAGCTATTAAAGACTTTTTGTAAGAAATTAGAAGAAGTGGCTCGGATTCAAAGTGGATTTGAAGAATTTTTTCTTCAAAGTAAACCCAGTATGAGATTTACGGCTAGTTCAACAATTACTTGAGATTGACTAAAATCAACTTACGAAACTATTACAAAAATCTCCATATGTTCGAATCTTATTTTTGATTTGGTACCAGAACCGCCTTAGGAAATTCTTTTTTTTTTGTTTGGAGGGATAAAATTTCAAATAGATAAAACTTATGGACTTAGAACTAAATAACTAAAAATAAATAAATAGTAGAACGTCCGTAAGGAGGGATTTCAAACTTTAACCAATTATTACCATCATGCTCATCCGGTGTAATCTATAACTTGTCAGAAAATAAAGGCAATATCAGGGATCATTCGTTGGATTTGAGAAACGAGCCCAACCCCAAAACACCCAATCCCCCAATATTTTGCTAACTTCAGCTTTCGAATGTAATGTAGATGTTGAATATAATCAATGTTTTTTGTTCGCTTTGAAATCTACCTATCTTTGTAAGTTTACAATACAACATAACTGGAGTAGGAGACGACATTTTGGCACACATATAGAATTTTTCTTCCTCAATTGAAAATGAAGATGTAGCACCTCACCCCCCGGAAATCACAAGTGATGACATCGGGGAAGCTTCTTGCACAATATTTGTTGCTAAGGAATGATGGGAGATAATCTTTGGGAAGCCCAGAGGTCTCATGTCCATCATCTCCAACTCAACTTTGAACCCAAGGAAAGGAACACCACTAACCCCACCCCACGTGCTCTCCTCTTTGGCCTGTCATGGACCAAGAAAATGGTCCACCAACACTCCAAAATGATGAGGTCAAATCTTCAAGGTTGGGTTACTAGATAAAAAGACAATACACCCCAACTTTATGAAAAAGAAAAATAATGTGATAGAAAAGTTGAAAAATAAAGATAGTTCAAAAAAAGTAGTGTTGCCCAATTAGCATTTTAATCACCCGAACAAAAACCGAAAAGATGTATGTACTCACTCAATAATATTAGAGGAACGTGTGTTGAAGATAATTTATGAGTTAAGTGAATCGGTACTAAAGTTAGTAACAATTTAAATGGAACATTAAGAGAGCATTTAACTAGATCATTAAATCTGTCATTTAAGATAGCAGTTTCTATTGTCATTTGAGTTTCATACTCCTCCTTATATATAAAGGGACGTGCAGACCTTCCATGTAAAAAAAAATTTAAGAAAGAGAAATCATTTCCGCAGCCAAAACACTCAAATATACATTCCTTGTAGGTGCAGTAGCTCTATAAAAGGTTTTTTTCTATTCTACAGAAGGTCGTCGGCAGTATAGAACATACGTTCTACTAACATATTCTCTATTCCTATCCAATTCTTTCGCACATGATCTCCAAGGCACACCATTATTTACTTTGAAAGTGGGCTAGAAACTTTTTTGGGTAAACCATATTCTTGTTTTTGCTTCCTTTTCTTCCTTTTTATGTAAAGGGGTGAGATGGGACATCCATGTCTTGTTACGAAACTTGGGGGTGGTTGTTGGCCTCTTTCTTGTATTGGACCCTTTTCATTGTTGTTCACGTTCTTTTGCGATTGCACCTAAATAATGTTTTTTTTTTTGCCAAACAAAGAAGACGACCCACATCCCCACTTTCATTATTCCCATGAATACACCCAAACCCTAATAGAAAATAAGGCACACTTACTTCTCACACATCTCAAAGTCACATTTAGTTCCCTTCATGTAATAAAAGTCTCACATTTAAAGAAGGAAAAAAAAAGTTCATGCCGCCGGCATCCCAAAGCCTTTCTTTACTCGACGACGAGCGGCCGAAGTTATTATTTGAATGAACACCGAATCGTGAAGAGGAGGGGGAGGGGACTACAGAAATTAGGTGATGATTGTGCATTTCATCTCTTTTTTGTTTTGTCTTGTTTCTGTGTGGCCGGCGATTACGACGTAGATCGAGTCGAATCACATTTAAAATTTGCTCATTTTTCAGGGCATCATTTGCGACCTTCACAAACTCGACCGGTTTTGTCGGCAGACCATTGCCTTCAAGATGTAGGGTTTATATTTTGAGGGGGTGTATAGGTGATAAAAAGTATCAAAAAGACCCCAAGACGAGTGGCTTCCAAAATAAACCTGGGTCTTGTTGTCATAATCTCCACCACCCGACTCTCGTTTATCACACTCTTCCTTTGGTTGTTGGGTCAAAGTTGATGAGTTAAGATTTGTCGGAAGAAACAACACAACACATACTTTTCACCGCATCAGGCTTTAAAGAGATTCATATAATGCTTGATATGTAAGAACAAATAAAAAGCACTTGAGAAATAGTTTATCAGAACAATTCACAACCCAAGGAAAATATAAAGAAATGAAGGGAAAAAAAAAAACCAAAATTCACCTCAATTCCGACAATGCTTGTTGCGTTCTTGCACTAGTTCTCTTTTCTGACACACACCCACATTTTGCCTTGCCATGCTTGGCCCATAAGCAATAACTCATCTTCTGTCTCGTATAAATTAACTTACTTCAAGTCCATTTACACTCACTCATTCACTCCTACAATCCCAACCATCTCTGCTCCACACCCTCCTCCTCCACATCTTCCTCAGATGGACGGGGCCGTCGTGTTTCCGGGAGGGTACGACGCTGTGACCGTCTGGGACCAGATCAGGGTTCCCCTCATAGTCCCCTTGCTGAGGCTGTCGGTGTTCACGTGCCTCGTCTTGTCGCTCATGTTGTTTGTAGAGCGGGTCTACATGGCGTTCGTCATCATCCTCGTCAAGCTACTCGGGATGAAGCCGGAGAAGAGGTACAAGTGTGAGCCCATGAAGGACGATCTCGAGCTCGGGAACTCCACCTACCCTATGGTCCTCATCCAAATCCCAATGTACAATGAAAGAGAGGTACGCCGACCGTTTCAGTAGCGTCCGGGATACGGTTCAGGCTTTCATACGCTCGGTGACGCCTCCATGTCATGACAATGCAGGTTTATCAGCTGTCAATAGGGGCCGCGTGCGGGCTCTCGTGGCCGTCTGACCGCATCATAATTCAAGTCCTCGACGACTCCACCGACCCAACAATCAAGGTCCGTGAAACCCCCCGTCCATTCCTTCGTGTCCTCGCCCTTACCATGCTTTTGGAAACTTGGCACATTCCGGGGAAACCGACATTCACATCGGTGGGGGATTTCACAGGATCTGGTGGAGTTGGAGTGCCAGAGATGGGCGAGCAAAGGGATTAACATCAAGTACGAGATTAGGGACAACAGGAACGGCTACAAAGCCGGCGCGCTCAAGGAAGGAATGAAGCACAGCTACGTGAAGCAATGCGACTTCGTGGCCATCTTCGACGCGGACTTCCAGCCGGAGCCCGACTTCCTCTGGCGGACTATCCCGTTCCTTGTCCACAACCCCGATATCGGCCTCGTCCAAGCCCGCTGGAAATTCGGTAAACCGCTGCATACTTCTATCATAATCCGTGGTTAGTTCTTAACCGTATTCAACTAATTATGGGGGGGGAAGGGGCTTGAATTAATCACCGGTCTATAACGAGAGTGGTTTAAGTTCATAAAAAGTGTCGGCGGGTGTTTGGCTTGAGAAGTGAAGGAAAAGAAATATCATCCAATAACACCCATTTTACTGACACGTGTTCAAAAGGCATAAATCAGATACTCTAAAATCAATAATTTGTTGTTGATTACTAATTGAGTTTAGTTTGGGGATCTGCAGAAACCACGTGTGGTTTATTTATTTTACTTCCTTTTACCCCGGTTTCATTTGAAAAGGATTTCCTTAAATAGGGTTGTTAAGCCATCCATTAAATAGGGTTTTACATTTAACTTAAATTATATATTTTTAATATATTAAAATTATAAAAAAAAATTATTTACTGATAATTAACATCCAAGTCTTTTGTACGGACTCGGGCCGACGCTGTTTGGCGGTGTGGGTGCGCGCTACCAAATTATTTGGTTGTCGTTTTTTCCTTGGCATAATTATGACGTCTATTTATGCAATTTTTACATGTTGAAGGGACGTCTCACCGTCCACACAAAAATAAAATATTATTTAGAGAATAATGATTACGACATTTGGGAGGAGAAGGGGGACCAAACCATTGCTGGCAACATGATAGAGAGATTTTAGCCCCGTCTTTGTAATAACTATACAATGGACTCATCTGTGAGTATAGAACGTCACAACTGTACGTGTCTCCTTATTTGATTTGATTTGATTTTATCAGGACATAACTTATTATTTTTTAAGCATTTATCGGTGATTTCATATTTTGTACGTGACGAATAAGAATTTGGGTCATGGAGTGGGGAGGGGGACAGAGGCATGTGCAATCCTTTATAATGGGGGTAGGACATGACCTCATATAACATATCTCCTTCCCTCCCTCTCTCCTTCCTTTTGTCATTTATCAATAACCCCAACTAACCCCACATTTATGAAATTATTGCGTATATTTTTCCCATGCAATAATATGTGGGGGCAGTTAATTCCGATGAATGCCTGATGACGAGGATGCAAGAGATGTCACTGGACTACCATTTCACTGTGGAGCAAGAAGTCGGTTCCTCCACCTACGCCTTCTTCGGATTCAACGGTACATAAACACGAGGCGCGAGCGAGACATGCTGTTAACCGGTGGTGGCCGGCCGACGTAATCTCGTGCTATTCCGTTTTCATTTGTAGGGACTGCTGGGGTTTGGAGGATAGCGGCCTTAAATGAGGCTGGTGGTTGGAAGGACAGGACGACGGTGGAGGACATGGACTTGGCTGTAAGAGCAAGCCTTAAGGGTTGGAAGTTCGTTTATGTCGGCAATCTTAAGGTAATAATGCAATTCAAATGTTGTAAGAATGGAGGAGATTGTTAAACTCGTTATGTTGTGATAATTTTCAGGTGAAAAATGAACTCCCGAGCACGTTCAAGGCTTACCGCAACCAGCAGCACCGGTGGTCATGCGGCCCGGCCAACCTCTTCAGGAAGATGGTCATGGAGATCATTCGAAACAAGGTGCGTATTTTCTTCTTATTATTTTTCTGTTGTGAGTCTGCTTGATGATTTCGCACAGTTGCTGAGTACATGTATTTGATCACAGAAAGTGACGACATGGAAGAAGGTTCATGTCATATACAGCTTCTTCCTAGTCCGGAAGGTTGTGGCACACATAGTGACGTTCGTGTTCTATTGCGTCGTACTCCCAGCCACGGTGCTGGTTCCTGAGGTGACCGTGCCCAAGTGGGGCGCTGTCTACATCCCTTCGGTCATTACCATCCTCAACGCCGTCGGAACTCCTAGGTACGTTACATCAACTGATGATGTAGATGAAGTCCAATTTTCAGTTCCTGACGTTGCTTTGTTTGTAGGTCGCTCCATCTCATGGTATTTTGGATACTATTTGAGAACGTGATGTCACTGCTTCGCACGAAGGCGACCTTCATCGGCCTACTAGAAGCCGGGAGGGTTAACGAGTGGATCGTCACAGAAAAGCTCGGGGACGCCACGAAGGTAAAGGCAGCCACGAAATTGCCTAAAAAGCCCAAACTGAAGGTTGGAGAAAGGTAATTAGCCAACTGAAAACATTACCATAAAAGCTCTTTTGTCGCATGGACAAATAATCTCAAAAACTTGACCAGGTTGCACATGTTGGAGCTTGGGGTCGGGGCGTACCTCTTCCTCTGCGGATGCTACGACGCTGCATACGGGAAGAACCGCTACTTCATATACCTGTTCGCGCAGGCGATCGCGTTCTTCATCGCCGGGTTTGGCTACGTCGGCACATTCGTTGCCAACTAGTAAGAGCAAGCAAAAAGAAACATTGGAGATCGGAAACGGCATCTCGATCCAGGCAGCGAGGACCAGCGAATTTGGTCTTTTTTTTGGGTGGGGGGAAGAATTCTTTGAGAAAGGAAGAGAAAATAGGATTTCCTGTGAATATTTACAAAAGAATGTATGACGAAGGGAAAAAATTATTCACAAAAACGGATGAAATGAAGTCTTTTCTTTTTAATTTTAAATTTTGTGGTGGTGCAATTTTTGGCTTGCATTGGGTATTTTTACTTCTGTAAATTTTATTACACGTTTTAATTGTAAAATGTTTTTTTAAAAGTGTTGGATATAATAATGTCAAAAAAATTCTGAAAGAAGAAATCGGACAGCTTCTTATTATGTAACAAGATGTGAAAAGACTGAAAACGCCTTCTGGGGTGTCAATCGATTTCCGTAGCCGCGCCTCTTTTCCTTCTCCGGATTCTTCCGTTCGAGTAGTCGTCGGGTTCTGACTCAGCGCGGATTTCTGGGTATCGCGGGAATCCCTGTTTTTGGGGTTGGCTGATTTGTTCCCTTTGCTTGGTGATATTTGTTCAAAGGGATGTAATTGTTAGTGTGAGATAATCAAGACATGATTTTTTTTTCCAGCGTTGCGATTCCGGGATGCCGTGGGGACTCTTTTGACTGACGAGGTAGTGTTATGGTCGATAGTTTTTGTTGATCCCCGAAATGGGTTTTAGCTGGATGGAATGAATGATTGAGGGAGGTCGGTAGACTGGGCGTTGGGGTTTGCCCGCCATGGGGTTGCAGAGGCAAGTTCGTTTTCTGGCCAAATCCCTGCCTTGTTCATCGAAGGCGGTTTCTAGGGATTGGTTAAAGGGCCCGTCCTCCGCCTTCCGCACGGATTCTTCCCTCTCAGCAAGGGAGCGGGAGCGAATCCGCCACATCGGGAGGCTCCTCGAGCAGAACCGGACGGACTTGGCTCTTGGTTACATTAAGTCGCTTGTCCTGCCAAAAAGCAGTGACAATGTGTTCTCCTCGCCCTCAGAGCTTTTCCAGATGTTCTCAGTCAGGTGTCCTTCGTTAAAGCCGAGTTTCTCGAACGCGTTGTTGTACGTTTGTGCTGACTCCAAGATGACCAAGGAAGCTGTGGAGTTGTATGAGTTGATGAAGAAGGAAGGGATTCCTCCGTTGATCCCGTCGCTTAATCCATTGCTGGAATCTCTGGTGGAAGTTAAGCAGTACAACAAGGTGCTTGAAATGGTTGATGAGGTGATTGATCGTGGCATTCGTGCTGATTCGTTTGCCTATGGAAAAGCGGTGCAAGCTGCGGTTAAGTTGGGGGATTTGAAGAAGGGTTTTGATTTGATAGATTGTATGAAGGAGAAAGGGGTTAGAGTTACTGTGTTTGTGTATAATGTCATGATCGCTGGACTGTGTAAGTCGAAGAGGATTGAGGATGCTGAGAGGCTGTTTGGTGAAATGCATGACAGGGGCTTGGTTGGTAGCGTTGTTTCATATAATTCTTTGATCGATGGGTATTGCAAGGTTGGGGAAATTGAAAAGGCCTTTGAGATAAGGCAAAGAATGGATAGGGAGAATATAAAGCCAAGCTTAATCACATATAATTCTTTGCTAAATGGGTTGTGCCGTTCCGGGAAGATGGAGGACATGAAGAAGGTGCTAGAGGAGATGGAATCTAGTGGTTTTGCCCCGGACAAATTTACGAAAGGGATACTATTTGGCGGTTCACCCAAGCATGGGAATGCAGAAGCTTCTTTAAGTTTGTGCGAAGAGAAAGGCATTATGATAAATCGGTATACCTGTAACATTTTGTTGAATACATTGTGTAAGCAACGACGGGTCAACGAGGCTGTGGAGGTCTTGGATAAGGCAATGGCCAATGGATTTACTCCAGATATTATTGCTTATAACACGCTCGTCAGTGGCTATTGTCAGCAGGGTGATTTAGATGATGCAATATCCCTGATCGAGCAAATGGAGGCTCATAGGGTAAAGCCTGGATGTGTTACTTACAATTGTCTCATCAGCAAGTTGTGTGACATGGGTGAAATTGGTAAAGCTGAGGACTGGAAGGCGAGGATGTTGAAGAAAGGCTTATATCCCAATTTGGAGACATACAACATACTGATCGATGGTTATGGACGTGTGGGCCAATTCGACAAGTGTTTTATGATTCTTGAGGAGATGGAGAATACTCACATCAAGCCTAATGTTGTGAGCTACGGATCGCTTTTATATTCTCTTTGTAAGAATGGTAAACTCATCGAGGCTGAAATTTTACTTGGTGATATGGCATTTCATGGGGTAGCGCCCAATGCCCAGATATACAATATGCTCATCGATGGTTGCTGTGGATCTGGGAAACTAGAAGCTGCTTTGAAGTATCTTGATGAGATGGCAAAAAATGATGTTTGCCCAACACTTGTGACATACAATGCTCTGATTAATGGTCTTTGCAAAGCTGGGAGGCCAGCTGAAGCCGAGGAATTTGTCGCTCGGATCCATGAGGATGGTTATTCTCCCGATGTGATAACCTATAACAGTTTGATTTCTGGGTATTCAGTTGCAGGAAACTCCCAGAAGTGTCTTGACTTGTACGAGGAGATGAAAGCCTTGGATATTACACCAACTTTAAGGACATTTCATCCATTAATCTGTTGTTGTGGGCGAGACGGCTTAGTTGTGATCGAGACCATTCTAAAGGAGATGTCTCAGATGAAGGTAGCTCCGGATCGTCTAATTTATAATGAAGTCATTCAAAGGTATGTGCATCATGGAGATGTCCAGAATGGATTTTCCATGTATAAGGACATGATAGATCACGGGATTCATCCCGACAAGATGACTTTCAACAACTTGATTTGGGGTCACTTTAAAGAAGGAACGGTTGAGCAGATAAGTGATCTTATTTACAAAATGAGAGCCGAACAGCTGTACCCTAAAGCAGATACATGTAATATGCTGGTGAAGGGTTATTGTGATCACGGCGACTTTAGTGCCGCTTACTCTTGGTACAGACGAATCGTGGCGGATGGTTTCACCTTGAGTGATTCCATTTCTCGTGAGCTCATTAGCGGCCTTAGGAAACACGGGAGATTGGAAGAGGCTCAGATGGTTTGTTCAGAAATGAACATCGAGGTGTTAGAAGACGAGGCTGTCAGTGCCAATTAAGTCATCCAGTTAGCCTCAGCCATGCCTGTTCTACGTAAGGTGCCATGAGTTGCTGCACCCAAGGTCTTGGAGTAACTAACATATTTTGGAGGTAAAAGCTCTGCAGACATTAAATTCTTAACCTTCTGATGATAGCCAGAGAATTATTGATTTGTCTAAGAGGCATAAGTATTGCCATTCGTGACGTAGGGATTCAGTTGTGTCTATCAGGATGAAAAATGCGCTGGTGCAGTAACTGGAAGCTGGAGATTCAAGCCACTCCATCTACATCCTCTGTGAAGTTACCGAGGAAGGCAACGCGTAGGAACTCGAGGTTTGTCTTCTCCTTTTCCATTACATTCTTAAATCTAGTATTGCAGTGTCGGATGTTGTATGAATTGAGGCCTGTCTTGTCCAGTTTCTTAATCTTCGAGCATCGTTGATGTATGGAATGACTGTCTCATGACAAAATGGAACCTTTATCAGGAATGCGTGTTTGTCGGGAAACCCGGGAACGCAGGTGCCACGATGGACCCTCCAGGGTAGCAGCCCCTTGCGGCCTTGTGGGATCCATTGAGATATTTTGTTACAGGCATCAGTGACTGTAAGCTTTGTTGACTTGAAGGGAAATTCATTTTAAGCCAAGGATTAAAGAAAAGGAGTTGGTGTCATGGGGGTGATGGTTGTGAAAAGGGAACTGGTGATGGGGATGTTCAAACGAATACAACATGGACATTTAGCTTCCCTCCCTCGCAGCTCTCCTCTTGCCTTGTCTGTTTTGGTGGTTGAAAGTATCTGCATCTGTGATCATGTCATGACCCATGTGTGAGATCTGAGTGTCTCACGGGAGGAAATGGTTGAAAAGTAGGGGGGAAAGCTTAAAAAGAAAAAGAAAAGGAAAGGAAAGGGGAAAAGGATTGGGACCAGCAGATGAATGCCCATTTCCAATAGTAGAAGGGCAGGCAGGGGGTAGAAGCGTGACTGTTGACATCATGACACATGTCTAAATCTTGAATGGATGTTCCAAGCCTACCAAAGTAACAAGGAAAGAGAGAGAAGGGGAATATGCCAACGGCGAATCCTGATTGTGCCTGCTTGATCCGCACGTCACTCTTATATTTCCCTTACAAAATTTTACATTAAAACATTTATGTTATAATTAATTATAACTGTTGGGAATGGGGCGAATTTTGACGCGTCTTCGTGTATGTTTCCGTAAATTTTTTAAAACTAATCGTATTTTAATTTTTCGTTAAATAATAATTCATATTCTACATTCATGGAAACACGAAACTCGAATTTACCATGCAAAATCATTTTAATGAAAAACAACTTGAAGTAATTGATGGCGTAATTATTTACACATGCCAAACAAGGAAGTAAAATCGAAGGGTCCGCTTTTTCCAAATCCAGTGGGCACCCAAAAATTCAAAGTCCGCCACTTCAAAATTACCTTTTTTTCTTTTCCGGTGTGCTCGTAATATGATTAACTATTTTTTTTTAATATCATAATAATCAGAAATAAACCCTCAGCCTTAAAAAAGTAATAAAAAGAGAAATTATCGAGCATTTCGCTTCTTTTACTCTGGCTATATAAATAAAGCATGTCCAGTGATTGCAGCTAATCCTCCTCCACCAAAACTTACAAACCCCAAAAACCAAATCCCTACCAAACCTTCCTTCCTCCCTCCTCCAATGGCGGTTATTAAGTTCATAAAGGCGAGGCAGATCTACGACAGCCGCGGCAACCCCACCGTCGAGGTTCGTCTCCGATCTGGGTTGTTTTTTTTTTGTCCCTTTTTTGGGTTTGATCGTTGGGTTCTAGTGATCTGACGATGATTATTGCGATGTTGTTGATGATTTTTTCTGTTTTTGGTTTTGTGGGTTTTTTTTTTCGTTGGATCTTCGTTTAGGCTGACGTGGAACTCGTTGACGGGACCTTCGCCCGAGCCGCCGTCCCCAGCGGAGCCTCCACCGGTGAGAAAGATCCGATCTTTCCTGTGCCGTTCATTGTTCCGAGCGATGTTTCTGTAGACCCAGATTTGTTTTTTTTTTTGTGTTGTATGTTTTTTGTTTGATGCGGAGTGGGGATCTGTGCGTGATGGTGGTTTGGGCTCTGTGTGTTGGGTTTGCAGGGATTTATGAGGCACTTGAGCTGAGAGATGGAGGGTCTGATTACCTCGGAAAGGGTGTCTCCAAGGTTGGTGAAATGTTTATACATCCCCTCTCCTGCAACTCTGGTGGCACTGTGTGTTTTTGGTTGTAAGTTTATCTGATTTGTCGATTTTGGTTTCTTGTGTAGGCCGTCAACAATGTTAACAACATCATTGCTCCTGCCCTGATCGGAAAGGTTGGTCGCATACTTCTAATCAGCATCATTTCGTGGTGAAGGCCATGATACTTATAAGTAGTTAGAATTCAAAAAATGGTGCTTCGTTTCGGGATAGGTTGATGCTGACTGATATGTGTTGTTCCTTCAGGACCCAACCGACCAGACTGCTATTGACAACTTCATGGTTCAGGAACTCGATGGAACCGTGAACGAGTGGGGTTGGTGCAAGCAGAAGGTGCTCTATTGATGCGATGCTTTTAGTTATTGCAGTTTACTGATTATGCATGTGCGACACCTAACTTTTGTTCCTTGACTTTTCAGCTTGGTGCGAATGCCATTCTTGCTGTGTCTCTTGCCGTCTGCAAGGCTGGGGCTGCCGCTAAGAAGATTCCCCTTTACCAGGTATGTCAATCTTTGTTTTTGGGTACATTCAGAATGTTGATTTATCAAATGAGTGCATTGGAATTGTCGTAGGTGGATCAAAATTGGGGTATGAAAGGAGTAAGACTATTTGCATCCTTTGTTATGCTTTGTAGTCCTTGTTTGTGATATTGAGTAGTCATTCAAGTCATGCAGCTGGAATTTATGATTAGATTGACAATTACTTGGTGTTGGCACTAAAACTACTATTATGAAAAACATCCTTTTATCCCTTTAATTGTGGTTGATCGTCATTTGTTCTTTGGTTGTTTTCTCCAGTGGAATTAGAATAAACATTTGCTATATTTTTATGGATGCAGCATATCGCCAATCTTGCTGGCAACAAAAAGTTGGTTTTGCCGGTTCCTGCTTTCAATGTCATTAATGGTGGCTCTCACGCTGGGAACAAGCTAGCCATGCAGGTTTTCCTCTCTCTACGATTGAATTTTACTTGACTTATCTTGCCATCCTCTTCTTTGACTTATGTACGATGCATCTGTTGGCCAGGAATTTATGGTTCTTCCTGTTGGAGCCTCCTCTTTCAAGGAGGCCATGAAGATGGGATCGGAAGTCTACCACCATCTTAAGGTGAGCAAGCTCGTGTGCCAATATATAACCTCTATTTTTTTAACATTATTCCTACTCATCAGTGGCCTCCTCTTTGCCTTATTGTTTGGTTAATCATTCAATCTGGGTAGAACGAAACCAGCCTACTGAAAAGTCTGGATCTGGGCTGATATAGTGTTGCTTTAACCATTGTTATGTGTATATCGCTCATTTTCTGCTACTATGTTGAAGGCTGTCATTAAGAAGAAATACGGTCAGGATGCGACCAATGTTGGTGATGAAGGTGGATTTGCTCCTAACATTCAGGTCAACTTGCTTTTTTATGTTTTATGGAATGTAGCAAGTACTATGGCTGACTTCTAGTGCCTTGAGCTAACATTAGTAGTCCTGTGCAAGTTCAGGAAAATGAAGAAGGTCTTGAGTTGCTGAATATGGCAATTGCGAAAGCCGGATACACTGGGAAGGTGAGTCTGGTGGAACATCTTCCAGATCTCAAATTACACCAAATACTTTAAAGTGATTTGAACGTCCCCTTTTCACTCTCCATAAGAGGCCATTGCCTATTTTTGTAGTCTTGTAATTTGGGCTGACCCTTGTGTATCCTTGATTTCAGGTGGTTATTGGAATGGATGTTGCTGCGTCTGAATTTTATGGACAAGATAAGACCTATGACTTGAACTTCAAGGAAGAGGTGAATTTTCTATTTCAATCTGTTGCAAGTTATAGTAAAGCTTCAGTCCTGTTTTACTTCTACCAGTGTTAATTGCTGCTTTTCTTGCTATCCATGTGCAGAAAAATGATGGATCCCAAAAGATCTCCGGGGAAGCATTGAAAGATCTCTACAAGTCCTTTACGAGCAAATACCCCATCGTGTCAATTGAAGACCCATTTGACCAGGATGACTGGGATCACTACTTCAAGCTGACCGGTGAAATCGGAACTCAAGTGCAAATCGTCGGTGATGATCTGTTGGTCACTAACCCCAAGGTCAAGGCCTTCTTTTTCCTGCCTGTTGTTATCATATGCCTATCTCGGTGTATACTACTTTTCTCTCCGCCTCCCTTTCTGAGGTGACTTTGTGTTATTCAGAGGGTTGCCAAGGCTATCAGTGAGAAGACCTGCAATGCTCTTCTTCTGAAGGTAAGTCTACTTTACGCTCCCTGCTTCTATTCCGTGTCTTTTCAAAGGATTCTCATGTTCTCGCCAAATGCAAATTCTGGTAACAGGTCAATCAGATAGGTTCCGTTACTGAGAGCATTGAGGCCGTGAAGATGTCCAAGAAAGCCGGTTGGGGTGTTATGACCAGCCACCGCAGGTTTTGCATCTGCACTGTCCATTTCTGTTTTTTTTCGCTGCATCTTGTCTGTACCTCTACAGCATCTGTTAATTACGTTTATGTATCTACTGCAGTGGAGAAACTGAGGACACTTTCATCGCCGACCTTGCCGTTGGTTTGGCCACGGTATGTTTATATCTTAACAGCAATGATCCCGTGATTCTCACGAACACCACTAAATTTTCCGCCGGTCGATCTATACGTGCTCATCCGTGTGGAACTTCCTCGTACAGGGCCAAATCAAGACCGGGGCCCCATGCAGGTCCGAGCGGCTGGCGAAGTACAACCAGGTTGATTTGACATTCTATCCTTTGTTCGAATGTGAATGTAGTTGTTGCAATCCGGGCATGAATTTCTAATAACATGAGCTGTTTTCAGCTCCTGAGGATTGAGGAGGAGCTGGGGGCTGCTGCTGTGTACGCAGGGGAGAAGTTCCGCGCCCCGGTCGAGCCTTACTAAGTTTGAAGTTCAGCCACTAGAGGAGGAAACACACCCTTGCTTCTGGTAGTTTGTTGAGTCTGGGACCGAATCTTTCGTTTTGCTTTCCTCAATTTCGATGGATAGGGAAGGAAATAAGAAAAACTGTGTGGTGATGGGTCTGGGTGTCCTGGGTTTACTTACGAGGCTGACCCCAGAACAGAACAGATATTTTCACCCCCGGAGAGGTTTGCTGCTATCTATTTTGGATGGAATGCACTTTTGTTTTCCTAGACAAGTTTTTTTGTGTTGTTCCTGACAACCGTTCCCATGTTTATTACCGTAATCCTGACGTTGATTACTGTACTGGAATTTTCTGGAATCCTTTACGAAATTTTCATTTCCAAAGAAATAACGACAGATGAAATAAATATGGTTTTGTATATAATTTATAAATAAGATAAGTGAACTCACAAATAAATGATTTCGCAAATAAAATTTTCTATTAATTGACATTTTAGGTTGAAAGTTAATCGTGACATGTTTTAAAAATGGAGAAAAATAAACTTAGCACTAATAATAAATAAATATGATACGGCGACGGCAACGAATAGATGATTCCAATACCGGTAAGGGGGACATTACTAAAGGTTGCGGAATTGAGTGACGTGGGGTATGGACGGAAAGTTGTGTATGAGGGCCGGTTGGAATGATGAAAGAGGAAGGGTTGAGATCAACATCCACGGATACAGATTCACCACCGTGAAAGAAGACTCGATGGACTCGTTTGGCCGTGAATACAGAGACACCACCATGAACAAATGAGGGTGAGGAACAACACGGAGGATATAGATACACCACCACCGGTTGAATGCTTTACTCAATTCGCACTTGGAATCCACCAAATGAAGAACGAGATTGAAGGAGAATCTACTCACTTCGGATAGAAAGACAGTCTTACAAAGGATTATAATCTTATAAAAAAAGTTGTTCAAATGCTTACAAGGGCGCCAATTATATAGGGATTACCAGAACAAGTGCATAAATGCAAAATAACGAACTTAGATAACATGCATGTATGGCCAGATTCATGGATGAACCATAAATGACTTATTAGAAAAGCAACAAACTCAAATGCTAATGAATGGAAGATGAATGATCTGGAAACTTGAGATGAATTCAATGTGGAGTTGTTTCTGTTTCGACGCGTCCATACTTCGATGGTGATTTGTTTTGACGAACCCTTACTTCGACATTGTGTAAATTAGTCGATGATGAGCATGTTGACAGCTCTAGTTGATGGAACATCGATGGTCCTTGTATCATCGTCGATGGTTCTTGTATCATCCTCCCCATGTTAAAGAGAGTTTGCCCTCAAGCTTGCAGAATCCTCATCTTCAACATACAGCATGAGGTCCTTGGCGTTGAAAGTGGCAGATACTCCATATTCTCCTGGTAATTCGACCTTGTAGGCATTATTGTTGATGCGTTCGACGATCTTGAAAGGTCCCTCTGCTCGAGGCATTAGCTTGTTCTTCCTTTTGACAGGAAAGCGTTCATTTCGCAGATGAACCCACACCAATTCTCCGGGTTGAAAAATATTCTCTCTACGTCCTCGATTGGCCCTTTCCTGATAACGATGATTAGCTTTCTCAATCTGTGCTCGAATCTTCTCATGGAGCAATCTCATCTCCTTTGCACGTTTTTCAGCATCCCGGCTAACTGATCTCACATAACTCATAGGCATTAGTTCGACAAGGACTAAAGGATTGAGTCCGTAAACTACCTTGAAGGGTGATGACTTTGTTGTCGAACTTGGGGCTCTGTTGTTTGCAAACTCCGCATGAGCGAGCTTCACATCCCCATCCTTCTGGTTCTTCGAGATTAAGGTTCGAAGATGGTACGATTGACAACCTCCGTTTGTCCATCTTTCTGCGGATGATATGCTGTACTGAAGACGAGTTTCGTTCCCATCTTGTGCAACAATGTCTTCCAAAAGTAACTAAGGAATTTCACGTCTTGATCTGATACGATCGACTTCGGCACTCCACGCAACCTCAGGACTTCTCCAAAATACAGATCTGCGACATTGGTTGCATTGTCCGTTTTCTGGCATGGAATGAAATGCGCCATCTTCGAGAATCTATCGGCCACAACCATGATCGAATCCTTCCTCCGTTGCATTCTCGGCAATCCTCGCACAAAATCCATACTTACATGTTCCCAAGGACGCTCTGGGACGGGCACTGGAGTGTAAAGGCCTTGTGGTTGGACTCGGCTCTTCGCCTGTTGGCAGATAGCACATCTCTAAATAAGACCTCAGACCTGCTTTCCATTTAAGGCCGATAGAAATTTTCTTGCAGCATCGACAGCGTCTTGTCGACTCCAAAATGTCATGCTATTCATCCTCCATGAATTTCTTGAATCTGGTGATAACCACTTTGCAAATCTACTTTCGAGAACACCTGCGCTCCATGCAACTCATCCAACATATCATCTAGTCGAGGGATAGGGAAACGATACGTCACTGGTGCGCGTCGTCAACGCAACAAAAATAAATCCTCGTTCACACAAACTAAGCAGTAAGGGCAAGCAAGGGTCGATCCCACAGAGAATCAGTATCAATTAAGTCTTGTAACGTCAAATTCGATAACCAAATTCAAGGTCAAGTGAACAAATTAAGTGATGAGAAGTTAAACTAACAGCAAAGTGAATCGAATTACCAATAAGAATAAAAGATCTAGGACTACCGATTTCCCCTCATGACTTATGCTCTCATATCCCCTCTTCTTATTACTATTGAATTTCATCGGTTGTTAACTGTAGGCCACTAATCTCTCCCCATAACCCTCTCGGATATCCGGGAACGTACCCCCATGTATCAAATTCTCTACTCTATGTCTAGGCAAAGAACTAGTGGAGGCCCTTTACGATTTAACCCTACTTTGATTACCCAAGGTGCAGGGTATTTCTACTCTCACACTAAAACCCGGTCTCTCGACTCGAAGGTTCCTTAGGTTATCCTAATCCCGATCTGACCTAGGCTACCCTCTCGAGTTTCCCTAGGTGATCAAATCAATATCAACAGTTGATTAGGCTGCTAATACGCATTAAACACGGAATTGGATAAACAACCGACGGAAATTCAAATCATAATAAAGAAAGGTTCAACAATTACAAAAGAACACGAGGTTCCATCGTCGTCCTAGAACAAAGAAATTAGTTCATAGCAATGCAACACGAGAGCCAGATCAAAGATGAAAGCATAATTGAAATCTAAAAGCAAAAGGGAAAAGAATTCGCAATTCTCCGCCGGCACCAATCTCTTGTCACGAGCTTTTTGCCGTCAAAGAAAAACTAATTCCCACCTCACCAACCCTAGTAAGCCTTAGGTTTTAGTATTTATACTAGGGAATAACTAAAGGACCTAAATAGAAATAAAGAAAGAATCTAAGAATTCGGAGGGGAGGAGATTTTCTGGTTCTGCCGCAGCTGCGAGGAAATCTTCCGCAGCTGCGAACTTCAATGTGGTGTGCTCCCTTTGGCTTCTCCGCAGCTGCGAGGAAATCTTCCGCAGCTGCGGAAGTCTCTGTGGTCGCGAACTTCTCTTGCCCACAGCTGCGTCGAGACTCTCCGCAGCTGCGGAGGTCTCTGTGGTTGCACTCCTCGCTTCCTTCTCACAACTCTTCCTTCCTCTCTTCGTTGTTCCTCACTTCATCTTCAATTCCGTACACGAACAATAACGAACGTGAGGTAACACAATTCAGCTTGAAACATCCGATCTAAACACCTAGAACGACGGAACTAACTCAAATCAAGGCACAAATGTGATCATTTAACTCTACTTTCGTAGAGTTATCAGTCACCGTGATCTTGTTGATTGCCCGACTATCCATACACATTCGCCAATGCCATTCTTCTTCGACACCAATATGGTTGGGACTGAACAAGGACTCAAACTCTCTCGAACCAAGCCCTTCTTGACTAACTCATCGACCTGCCTTTGCAGCTCCTTAGCTTCCTTTGGATTGCATCGATAAGCTGATCGATTGGGTAGAGACACTCCTGGAACCAAGTCGATCTGGTGTTGAATGCTTCGCATAGGTAGTAGTTCGACTGGCAGCTCCTCCGGAAACACATCCTTGAAATCCTCAAGTATGGATACTGCTAGAGGATGGCTTGTCGCTTGACCTGTGGCTGTTTTGACAAGAACCACAAAGTAAGCATTCTCACATTCGTGAATTGCTCGAACCAACTGTACTCCTTTGAGAGGCGGATCGGTAGATCGATTCTGTGGTGCTATCACATGTTGGGTTGTTAGGGGCATCAAGGTGACCTTCTTCTCGTCGACATTGATGGAATAGGTATTGCGATACCCGTCATGCTGCGCGCGACGATCAAACTGCCACGGTCTTCCTAGGAGCAAGTGGCATGCATCCATTGGAATAACGTCGCAAACGACTTCATCCTTGTAGCTTTTCCCAACTGATAATGGAATTCTCGCTCTCTGGGTCACTCGAACATCAATCTCATTGTTGAGCCATTGTAGTCGATAAGGTTGAGGATGAGCTTCGATAGGCAACTTCAGTTTTTTGACCATCGTCCTCGACACGGCGTTGGTGCAGCTTCCGCTGTCCACAATCACTAAACAAACTTTTCCTTCGACTGTGCACCTTGTGTGGAAAATGCTTTCCCTTTGATTTTCCTCTCTAGCGGGTGTCACGCTTAAAGCCTTTCGGACGACCAACAACTCTCCTTCGTCCGAGTACTCCTCAATCTCTTCTACATCCCAAATAGGATCGACGTTCTCATCAAACTCTTCTTCTCCATCGGACAACTCTCTAATAACAACGTTTCTCCTTGATGGACATTCAGAAGCCATGTGTCCTACTCCTTGGCACTTGAAACATCGTCTAGCATTGTCTCGCTCGTTTAACTTAACTTCAGGTCTGGTGGTCGATGGTGGAGCTTTTTCGTCGTCGACGGTGGCTTTGCTTATGAGCTATTCCCCTTGTTGAAAGACGGAGCCTTTATGAATGAGCGGGTACTCGATCTTCTCGCTTGCTGCTGCTCAACCTTGTGGGCAAGCGCTTTAACATCGTCAAAGTTAAAATATTGTTGAAGTTCGACCGCATCCGCGATCTGGGGCTTAAGTCCTCGAAGATACTTAGCAATGGTTTGCACTTGTGCTTCTTGGACATCACACTACATCAATATCTCTCGAACTCCCTCGTCGATAATGCTCCGGTAGAAACCTCTTAGTCATAGCCCTTTTCATTTTCGACCACGTACGAATTTTGTCACGCCCTTCTCTTCGACGCTGCTGGTTGGTGTTCTTCCACCATAAACCGGCGTACTTCTTCAACTTTAAAGCTGCCAACTTAACCTTTCGTTCCTCGGGCACCTCTTCATAGTCGAAGATGCGCTCTACCGTGTGCATCCAGTTGATGAACTCCTCAGGGTTCAAGTTTCCTTCGAATTCCAAAGTCTGAACACTCATCGTCGGGGCTCTTCTCTCCAACCTACGATACTCCGGCGAAGATCGTTGTTGAGACACCTCACGCCATGGATTCTCCTCATCATTGCTGTCCAATCGACTGCGGAAGGTCAATGCATGATGTGTCCGCAACGACTGTAATCGCTGTTGTAGATCGACGATCTTCTGCTCAAGCCAAGCAACGTGTGCTTCATCTAGAGACAAACCATTTTGGAATCGTCCAGCCGTTTGACAACCGTGTGCTATGATACCAAGATGATACGGGGACGGCAAGGAATCGTTGATTTCAATACCGAATGGTAAGGGAGACGTCACTAAAGGTTGCGGAATGGAGTGACGTGGGGTATGGACGGAAGGTTGTGTATGAGGAGCGGCTGGAATGATGAAAGAGGAAAGGTTGAGATCAACCTCCACGGATACAGATTCACCACCGTTAAAGAAGACTCGATAGACTCGTTTGGCCGTGGATACAGAGACACCACCACGAACAAGCGAGGGTGAGGAACAACGCGGAGGATACAGATACACCACCACCGGTTGAATGTTCTACTCAATCCTCACTTGGAATCCACCAAATGAAGAACGAGGTTGAAGGAGAATCCACTCACTTCGGATAGAAAGACAAAGTCTTACAAAGGGTTAAAATCTAATAAAAAAAAGTTATTCAAATGCTTACAAGAGCGCCCATTATATAGGGATCACCGGAACAAGTACATAAATGCAAGATAACGAACTTAGATAACATGCATGCATGGCCAGATTCATGGATGACCCATAAATGGCTTATTAGAAAAGCAACAAACTTAAATGCTAATGAATGGAAGATGAATAATCTGGAAACTTGAGATGCATTCGAATAAATGGCTGATTAGAAAAACAACAAACTTAAATGCTAATGAATGAAAGATGAATAATCTGGAAACTTGAGATGCATTCGATGTGGAGTTGTTTTTGTTCCAACGGCTTGCTTCGACGTGTCCGTACTTCAATGGTGACTTGTTTTGACGGACCCTTACTTCGACGTCGTGTAAGTTAGTCGAAGATGAGCAAGTTGGCAGCTCTAGTCGATGGTTCATCGATGGTCTTTGTATCATCGTTGATCCTTGTATCTAAATGAGATATTATCGTATAGTGTAAAATTTTACATTGACTTTCAAATAATTAATAAGCTTTGAAGATTATATGACATCAATAAAAAAAAGAACAGAAAGTAAAAAGGGGAGATGAAGGACATATTTTAAATTATATATCAATTAAAAGTTCTTTTTCATATTTTTGTATGTACGAGAGAAAAATGAAATGATAAACCACGAATGGGGTACAACGATGTTATTGTTATTTTTATCGAGAATAGGAAGGGCAAGTTTAAAGACCCACGGGACTTCCCATGCTTTGCCATATTTCGTAAAAATACAAAACTTTAATAAGTTGGTAAAATGTACAGGCTTTTTGTGAAATAGTGTTATGATCAGCAGAAGGTTGGGGCAGGCGACTCTGGAGCTTCCTCTGACGCTGCGACAGACGACCCTTGGTATGCTCCTGCAGGTTGGAGCTGGTTGTATGATGCACACATATAAATAACATGCATGCCCCATGTCCCCTATAAATAAGAGTGTAAAGGGGCGTGGGCAAGACACATTGTAAGATTGAGCTTGGAAATACAATCTGTGCATTGGCCATATCCTTGTGTTCCTTGTGTTCTTCGTGAGCGAGTCCTTGTCCTTGCGAGCGTCCTTGAGTGCGAGTGTGAGCGATACATGAGAGTACGTGAGCAAACACTTGAGCGGGTGTGGGCGGGACTAAGGGGAATCCGAACGCGATGGCAGGTCGTGCTTCCAGGGAAGTTATGATGCCGCCAGGGTCGAGAAATTTCTGAGTGTGTTTCGTCTCTGTGACAATGGTTGTGATGGTTACTCAGTGGACCAAATTCAAAAAAAAATAGCTATTTGTAAATTGGTCCTCATAACTTGCGTTTGAGGTTACGTTCGATCTATGTACGTTTCGTAAAGCTTAAAGTCATTCGTACTTTCCTACGAACTACTTTCGTTAAAAGTCGACAAGCTTCGTAAAAAGTCTATACATTTTTACTAAGCATGTCGACTCATTTTCGTAAAGTCAATATTATTATTTAATTAAACATTACACTATTTCATATATTTCGAAACTTTTACCGTGGTAGACCGTACATTTTTACAAAGCTCATTGACCTTGTTTCATAAAAACATGTATATTTTTATGAACCCATTACGAAGCCTATCGGCTATTATGAGAAGCATTAATACACTGTCATTATTTCGTACTTTACGAAACTTTTATTATAAAAGTTCATATATTTTTACGATAATCATTGTTTCGTAAATTTACGAAAACCTTTATGAAAGAATTATGGGCGTAAAAATGTAAGAAATGGTGTCTTTTTTCGTAAAGCACGACGGGACTTTAGCCTTTACCCCGAATATTAGTAGACAAGTGATTCAGCGAAATATAAACAAATAATGTCCGAAAACCGAAGAAGGGATGTGAGCGTGCGTTCGTGCGCGCATAATGAGAAGGAAAGAAAACTTGAACGAAATTATACATTTATTTAAAAGAATAAACAAATTTCAATAGAAAGCATTAGGACAAAATATTATCCCTGGGCCCACCACCACCACCACCACCCAATATTCAAATATCTTCCCCGTTAAGCAGCCGCCGGGGGAAATTCAGCCTATTATTAACTGCATGCTTTGCTTGCTACCGACTCCTCCCCCCATGAATGAATGATGGCCTCGTATTGTTCGAGTTGGAAATACTTAACTTCATGCCCCCTTATTTTTTATAACCATTTTATTCATACTTCTTTTTTAAATATATTAATAATATTCGATAATAAAATTTTTCTTCAATTTAATTTAAAATTTTTAAAAATTATTAGTTTATTTTATGAAATATTATTTAACCCGCAACGTCACGTCGTTTTCCATCCATGGTATCCGGTCCCCCACCCCTCCCCTTGGGGTCTCGACCAACCAATAAAAATTCAGCCAACACCCACAAATGACCAGGACCCGCAAATATCTTTCCGACCCGACTTCACTTTCCCTCCTCCCCTCCCCCGCCCCCCGGAATCCCATTTTAACCGCGTTAAGGCAACTATAAGTCGGCGCTCTCTCTATCTCTATCGAATCCCCTCTCGGCAGCTCACTCCCTCCCCCAACCCCTCCACCGTCCGATCTCCCCGACCCTTCCTTCCCACCGCCTCATCGCTGTTAACTTCTTTTTCCCGGGTCGGCGTGATGACCCCACATCTCCCCCACCCCTATATATACCCTCCGCCAATGCCGCCTTTCTCCGATCCTTCACTCGACGCCTTCCCCCCTGTTGTCCAAGTTCGTTGCTGTGAGGTCGTTTTCGTTGAGGATGAAGAAGAGCCCCGTTGAAGTTGGCTACCCAACTGGGGATTCCCCCGATTGTCCCGATTCAGACGCCGATCTGGGGGTCTTCGTCGACGTCGGGTTCCCGGAGTTCTCCGAGTTTGAGCCCCTTGTCGACGAGGAGAGGACCCTAGATGTCAGCGTCCCCCGGCCCATGGATATCTTAAAGGGCAGCCCCGTGCCGCCGTTCCTCTCCAAGACTTACGAGATCGTGGATGACCGGACCCTCGACCCAATTGTCTCGTGGGGCCGAGGAGGACAGAGCTTCGTGGTCTGGGACCCGGTGGAGTTCGCGAGGGTCGTCCTGCCCAGGAATTTCAAGCATAACAATTTTTCGAGCTTTGTTCGCCAGCTTAATACTTATGTGGGTACCTGCCCCTGTCGCGGCAGGGCTGCTGCTGCCGCGACAGTTCTCTTGTTTCGTGTCAATATGTACTCCACTCGCCCCTTCCGCTGTTTTCTGTTGTCGAACTCTGCTGTTTTGTTGTACTTGCTTTTCTTGTTTCTAGTGTTGCTGTATTCATTCATTAGGACTAGGAATGTTTTAGTTCCTTGGATTTCCTCTGTAATCGGTACAGATGAATATTCGCCAAAAGGTGTAATGATGAACTTATTGTTTGGATTGAGCTCCGGAAATCTCGAGATTGTTTCTCTTGTTAGAAGTTGTTCTTGAGCTACTTATCTGGGTGCACTCAGTATTTCCCATTGGCCCTCTTTGTATTCCGGGGTTGGTTTGTGTTCTTCGTTTCCTCCTGTTGAAGAAAGCCAATGCACTCTGAGCAACCCCAGAATCTCAGGTAGATTACTAAATCTAGATCTGGACACGGGTTGTTTTGTTTTTTATTTCTGTGGAGCAACGAGCTTGTAGCTTCACCCATGTAATATTGATCTTCATTGAAGGGCAAACTGTGGCTGGACACTTCGTGAAGACTACTCAAATTTAGAGGATTGTTACTGCAAAATGCGATGTATATCATTTTTCTTGTCGATGATATGACCCGTCTGCTGATGTTTTCTATTTTCTCGTGATGTCTGTTCTGTTATTAGGGTTTTCGCAAGGTCGATGCTGAAAGATGGGAATTTGCAAATGAAGGTTTCCAAAGAGGGAAGAGGCATTTGCTCAAGAACATCCAGAGGCGGAAATCGCCCCAAAGCCAGCAGCCTGGGAGATATTCTGGACACTGTGAAACAGAGAGGCCCCGAGTGGAGTCTGAGGTCGAGAGATTGAAGACTGAGAAAACGATACTGATGAAAGAGCTGATTGAACTACAGCATCAGCAACGAGGGACGGCTTATCGTGCACAAGCTATCAATCAGAGGATTCAAGCAGCAGAACAGAAGCAGAAGCAGATGGTGTCTTCCCTGGCGAAGCTGCTGAAAAATCCATCTTTTGTAGAGCGTTTGAAAGAGAGGAAGGAAAGGAAGAAAATCGGTGCTTTCAAATCAAAGATGAAATTTCTTGAGCATGGACAGACAGGGTTGGATGAAGTAAACCATTCAACGGAAGGGCAGGTTGCTGCGCATGGATATAATTGGGGTAGTCCTGGTGATCCTTCTGGATTAATTTTAGAGGACCCCTGTCGTACTGGTGTACCTGAACATTTCTCTGAAGACTGGATAGGGATGCAACGGGGTTCGGAAGCTGTTCCTTCACAGGCAGGTGATTTTTTGTGGAGGGATTCGTTCCTGCCCCATGATTCATCATCAGTTCAAGGATATTTTCAGAACCCACCGCTGTTTGCTGAAGGATCATCAATAGCTGCAGCTTGGGATCCTAACGGTAAAACACCCATTATAAGCAGTGAGCCATGGACAGCCCCCGAGTACTTCGTTTCTTTCGCAGAGGAGTTGGAGGACAGGGGAAGTTTCTCAGGATTTTCGGCTGGGTTTGAAAGCATTGTCAAGCAAGAGGAGATGTGGAGCATCATGGGCTTCGACGGGAGTGCTAATATGCCAAGCCCTGGAGGTGGTGAGATATGGGATAATATTCCTCACTTTAACGAGCCCGAGCATGGTATTACCGTCGGTTTATCCGACATTTTGGATTTAGGATCATTGCTGGCTTCAAGAGAGTTGGGTAGCGATCATTGGCCAGAGCGGCCTCGATCCGAAGCAGCTGGCCAGGAGCACTTCCAAGCAAAATGATCTTTAAAACCATCCTTTAGGGTAATTCTAGCGATTAGCTTATGGGCTACTATTATTGTCCATCTTGGTTGCTTACCAAATGCCATGTCAGGAAATTACTAAGTTTTCTCAGCTTTTCATCCTCCAACATCTCCATGATATCTGAAATATTGAATATTTGTGTCTTGTTCAATGCTAATCGAATCATCCCATGAGAAAATTCTTAACAAATATCATTGAATTTGATCTCTACCTCTAATTTATAACTAGACTAAAATTAACTTATGACTAGTTTCAAATTCTAAACTTTTCCCTTATTTTACTATTTTATGTTTAAAAATTATTTCATCTCTTTCATTTAAATTATTCAAAGTCTTAATATAAATTTAAATATATTTTAATTGATACCTACGAAACTTTTTCACTTTATCTTTTTATACAATATCAATAGCATGTCTATCATATATTTTTTTAGAGACAAAAATATAATATTTGTTGCCTAAAATTAAATATTATTTTAAAATAAATTACCTTATAATATTAGAATATATTAAATATTATTTTAAAATAAATTACCGTATAATATTAGAATATTTATATTCTAAAAATTTTAGAGCATTTTTTAGAGAAAAGATGTTGTACTTCTAATGAATAAAGTTTTTTTTTATAAAACAATCATTACTCTTAATTTTAAAATTAGAAAAATAATTTATAAATTATCCTAAATTTTATTTCACGTTAATTGTAGCATTATAATTATTATTAATTTATAATTTGAATATTTACCCTCTTCCAAGTGCTAAGGACGTCTTTGGTGTATCAAGTTAATTACTCTATTCTTAGGCAATTAACCAGTGATAACCATGGCAATCTAAAGTGATGAGTTGTTTTTTTTTTTATCAAGGACTTACTTGTGAAACGCCTTTAAATACATCATTGCTCATCCTCGAGAATCGAGACGATTTTGTTTACCGAATTCAGGAGATCGTAAATATCCTCGATGAACTTCATATACGGATACCGACATGGAACTTCACGTGATCCAAACATTTTCAAAATCTCATATGCCATAACAAATTAATAATTCTTTAAATTATTTTATTCTTATTAATAAGAATGTTTACAAATTAAACTATAAATTATTTACTCGATACCACGACATTTCATAAAAAAGAAAATAGCTCACCACCTTTGAAATCTTTCACAAAATAGTATTATAATTAAAATTAATTATTTTTTATTTTAAAATTAATAATTGGTTAATGTTAGGGTTTTCTTCTTTTTTTTTTACTTTTATTTCAAAAGTATAGATGCTACCGCGAATTCCATTATTAAGAAAATTATCTTTTTTTTTAACAATAAAATTATTTAAAAATTTGTCTTTTATTTTTCGATTAAAAAAATATATTTTCCTTCAGTAAAATCGATACTTAATCATTTTTATGATTATTATTAGCTAAAATGTATATTTCTTCCTCCAAGCATATGTTAGCTTCGAATAATATATAAAGGTAAGTTATTTTTTACCAGTTGAAGAATACATTCATTAATTTTATTATGATATTAATTTTAGCTTGGAATACTATTTATTTTTTTCAACATATTTTTTATTTTATAATTAAAAAAATAATTATACCACTCTAAAAAATAATTTTAAGAGAGCAAAAGTAACCCAGCAAATACCGTACAAAACCCAAATTTATATTTGGGTAATTTGATTCCAAATGATAGAATGTGCTGCCCAAAACCCTAATCACTATCTCAGCTCAAACCTCCAGGAATTCGAAGCTTCGTTTTTTTTTCTCATTCTTTCCTTTTCGTATTGTTTTTTTTTTTTTTTTTTTTTTTTTTTGCTGTAGTTGTTTGTAAATAGGCTATTGTTTTCTTGACGTAATCTCCGAGGAATTAGAAGTTTTACAATTCTGGAGACGGGTGGTTGCCTTGCGCCAAGGAGTGCATGCAGAGGGCCCGGGAAATGGCCCCTGATGCAAATAGGACCAGCTAGCGCATGAGCTGAATCAGGGGTTCCCTACGTGTCCTGGCCAGCAGAGGTGCAGGAACTTGGATGGAGGAGTCCTCGTGATGAAGACGATGGGAGCCAGGACGCATACCCGCCACAGCCGCTTCCACCGCATCGGCTGCACACGGAGCTGGTGGACCAGTAGAAGCCTGCCCGGAGCGAGCTGACGTTTAACTCCAAGCCCATTATTAAGAACCTCAGCATCATTGCTGGGGAGAACTTGCCTGCAGCAAGTGCTATCGCGGCCACGGTGTGTGCGAATATTCTCGAGATAAATTTAACTCCTGATTGATTCTGCATTTTACATATACACTCGTCTTTCATTCGATACCACAGTCATCCCACCTTTTTTTGGTACACATTGTACGAGACTCACCCAAGAAGTGTCAGAAATAGGGTAGAGTTGGCACACGCGGAAGCCCTCGGTAGCGTGATTAACCGAATTCGAATGTCAATCGGAAGTTAACGAAAAATAAGGTGATAAAGAATTTTCGTGGTTCGGTCGATCGACTACGTCCACGGGCGGAGAAGAAGATTTCACTATATTCAATGAGTACAAACTTTAGGTTGCGACCCTCTTTAACCCATTCGACCTACACGAGTACAAGATCCCGCTTTCCCGGTAAGAAATAACCCAGAAGTGTTTCCCGTGTTTCCCCAACACACACCCTTTCTTTACCGCTGTACTCTTTGCATTAGTGTATCTCTCTTCTATGCTCTCAGGATTTGCCATCTCTCGTCTCTTTCATTCGCTTCGTATGAAGGCACCTATTTATATAATAGATAGCCCCAAAGATATCAGAAATCTGACAGGTAAATATATTATATAATATCATAAAAAATCACCAATATATTCCTCCAAGGATATATTATCTCACCTTCCGTATATAACGAGCAAATCAAATATTCTCCAAATCGCAATAATCTGAATTCGGGCCATAAAATCCTAGCAGGTAGATTATACTGCATCAAGCCATTTGATGATTTCATTCTTGACTACTTCTTTCATGTTCGGGTTGAGTCAACGTTGGTTCTCCAACGAGACCTTATGGTTGTCCTCCAAAAGAATTTTATGCATGCATGGGATTGATGCCTCGAATGCCAATATTTGTCCATCCAAGGCTTGTTTGCATTACCTTAATACTCGGAGTAACTTTTCTTCCTGCACCTTTGTTAGGGTCGAAGAAACAATAACAAGCAAAGTGTTACCACTTTCAAGATATGAATACCTTAGGTGTTCCGGTAAAGGTTTTAACTCTAAATGTGGCGGCTCATCGATTGATGGTTTCATCGAATTATGTGGCATCTCTAATGGTTTAAAGCATGTAAACTTTGGCACATATGATGTGGCTTCTAGGCAATTTATGCTTCATGTGCTTCTGCATCGTTGGATAATGTTGAACTAAACGCAGCTTCGAGTGGATTATCAGAGAGCATTTCAGTAGAGTGCTTATTCAAAACATCAATCGAAAAGCAATCATCAAGTTCACTTGGACATTTCATCGATTTAAAAACATTAAAGGTTGCCTCCTAATTATTAACTTGAATGGTTAATTCACCGTTCTAAACGTCAATAAGGGCTCTACCTGTAGCCAAGAATGGCCTTCCTAAAATTATAAGGATATCTTTATGTTCCTCAAAATCTAAAGCTACGAAATCTGTTGGAAAGATAAACATATCCACCTTAATAAGCACATCTTCAAAGTGGCCCTAGGATAAGTTTTCTTCCTACACCTTTGTTAGAACCGAAGAAACAATAACAGGCAAAGTGTTACCACTTCCAAGATATGCATACCTTAGGTGTTCCGGTAAAGGTTTTAACTCTAAATGCGGCGGCTCATCGATTGATGGTTTCATCGAATTATGTGGCATCTCCAGTGGTTCAAAGCATGTAAACTTTGGCACATATGGTGTGACTTCCAGCCAACTTATGCTTCTTGTGCTTCTGTATCGTCGGATAATGTTGAACTAAACGCAGCTTCGAGTGGATTATCAGAGAGCGTTTCGATAGAGTACTTATTCAAAACATCAATCGAAAAGCAATCATCAAGTTCACTTAGACATTTCATCGATTAAAAAACATTAAAGGTTACCTTCTGATTTTTAACTTGAATGGATAATTCACCTTTCTGAACGTCAATAAGGGCTCTACCTGTAGCCAAGAATGGCCTTCCTAAAATTATAAGGATATCTTTATGTTCCTCAAAATCTAAAACTACGAAATCTGTTGGAAAGATAAACATATCCACTTTAATAAGCACATCTTCAAAATGGCCCCAGGATAAGTTACAGATCTATTAGCTAATTGTAGAGTAATAGATGTAGGTTTCACCTTCCCCAAACCTAACTCATGGTATAAGGTAAGGGCATCAGATTGATATTTGTACCTAGATCACATGATACCTTACCATTGAATTGAGAATCAATAGTGCATGGTATAGTGAAACTAACCAGATCCTTTAGTTTAGGAGGTAATTTTTGTTGCATATAGCGCTACACTCCTTTGATAGTGCAATGGTTTCAAACTCACAAAACCGTCTCTTCTTCAATAAGACATCCTTCATGGACTTGACATAGCTCGACATCGCCTCGAGGGCCACTGCACAAGGTATGTTAATGTGAAGTTTCTTAAATACATCAAGAAACTTACGAAATTAGGCTTCATCATGCTTCCTGGCTCTTTGAGGGAATGAGAGTGGTTATCGATCTAGTTTCTATATGTTAGCTCTTCGACTTGTGATAGATTGCTCCAATGAATTGAAGGTTGTTCGAAAGAAGGAGAGATTGGTCTGTTGTGGGAAAGACACGTCCTTCATAGTTGGAGGATGTGTCCTTGTGTGTTGTTTCATCCACAGAACGTTGAAGGTAGATTTGGAGGACACGTCTTCTGCGGGTTTGTGAAATTTTTTAATTTCATGATCACGTCATCCGTTTAGCGTGGTTATGTTCGTCCCTACGTTGATCGGTCCTTGTAGATGATGATTGTTCTCTTTCAACCTTATAGTGTCTCTAGTTCGGATCTTTGGTGGTACTTCTTCAAGCTCCCTAACATTCCTCAAGGTAACAACCTTCACAAGTTCACGCGGATTAATCTCAGTATCGCTTGGCATCCCTCCTTGTTGTCGTGAGTTCAATGCTTGAGCAAGTTGACAAACTTGATTTTCCAAGTTCTTAATCGACGTGGCTTGATTCTTAATCATAACATCCTGATTTGTCATGTATTTCATCATCATTTCATCAAAATTCGACTTCTTTTTTGGTTCCTGAGGTTCGGGTTGCCGAAATCGCGGAGATTGTGTCGCTCGAGTGTCCACTGCCTTTTGCCCTTTCTAAGAGAAGTTTGGATAGTTCCTCCCCTCCGGATTGTAGGTATTGGAGTAGGGATTATTCATTTGATTTTCTAGAAAGTTGGCTTTCTCCATATTGACTGAACATTGATCTGTTAAGTGTCCCTCGCCACAAATATCACAACCCTTGATGTACCTTGAATAGAATGCACATTCACCTTTTTGAAAAAAAAAATTCCAACATACTCATCCCAGACATAATAATTTAAGGGATAAAATTAGTAACCTTTATGATAGATGTTGGATAAATACTAAACCATAATATATTCTTCTTCAAACTTAACCAATTTCTTTTTACTGTTTTTTTTTAACATTTAGTATGAGTTCCCCCAATCAAGTTTAATACGTAAATCGGGCATTTTTTTTATTTTAAAGTTTTATTAAATGCCTAACTTTTGTTAAAAAAAATCATAAGGTAAGAAAGAAAAATGAAAAGACAAACCGACCGACAACCCGCATCACGAGTTCGGCTGTTTTCCCTCTTTTTTTAAAAAATATGTTTGTTGTTTTCTTAAAGCAAAAAACATTTCACAACGCACGATGCTCGATTGATGCAACAAATAACGAGTAAAAGAAAAGGAGGGGGCGAGAGTCGTTTTATGGTCAATTATCATTAAATATGCGAGAAATAAGGAGTTGATTTTAGGGAGTGAAGTCTTTATGAAATCGGTAATTAAAAAATCGTGTCTGTCACTTTGCATATAATAACATCGCCCGAGACTATAAATAACATGGGAATTATTATGATATAACAATCGTTCGGTTGTTGTTTGTCGGATTTATTTATGATGCTGTTTAGCAACAGAAATTCTTGGCCACATATCGTAGCACAATATGTGGATCGACTGGAAGGAAAATCTAGGAATGAGGTGACCACAGATATACACCAAGTGAAGGCTTGCTGGGTGAAGGGATGATCAAGCGACGAGATTATCAGGCGACGGGCGACAATAGATCGATGAAGCGACAAGCGACAAGCAGACTGGGCAAGCGAGGAAACTCTACGGCGAAGGCCAATGGGCGACATGGTCGATCAGTCAGCTGTTAAGGAAGGCTCCAGAAGATCTCGGGATCCGGAAGGAGATTGTTACCAAGTTTACTCACATAGAAAGGAGATATTCCATGGAGGCTGGCAACAAAAGAAGCGTAATATATGTGCAATATTACATTACCATATATATGTAGGTCTAGCTTAGTATAAATACTTGTTCTTAGGTATTGTACAAAGACATCTCTCTACAGACGGATATATATTGTCATATTTTATCTTTTCAAGCATTCCAGCGTTCAAGCTCTCTTTGTGCTCCTGCGTTCTTGCTCACTCTCGAAGGCATCGTCGATGGCATCTGTAAGTGCTTCCGCTTAAGGCTGCCCATCCGCTGTCTTCCTCCTCTTGTTTCATTTCATACGGCGACCACACATTTCAACAAATCCTCCGGGCACCAGTTGCCTGTAGTGCTAGAGATTTCCGAAGTGTTTAGATCCAACTTGTACGCGTTCACTTCCGGAACGAATAGATGCATATTGTTTTAATCGAGAACTTATGAATCCCGTGGAGATTAATCTTGAAGGGGATTACACTCCCTTTCTTACATGATGTTCAGAAACTATTTTTTTTTATTTACATAATAATTCTTGTCTTAAAGATGATGATGACGCTATATCACACATGAATGTAAGTTTCTTCCTCACTTTGATTTGACTATGATGATGCCATATCACATATGAAGATACGTTTCTCCTTCGTCGCTTTGATTCACGAAGATGGGGATTGCGGTTTCGATTGGATTCACGGGTGGCTGTGATGCTGGGTGTAGATGTAGTCCAGGTGAGCCTCTGCCATCATCCTCCTCTTCATCCTGCACTCTTCTTCATCTTCACTATTTCCCTCCCCCTTTCCACACCCCTCTTCGTCTTCGCCATCACCGCCGTCCAACTCCATCGCCCCCATCATCTGCATGAAGTTATTGCACAAACCATTTACAAACACGCTCGCAACACAAATCAATCTCTCCTGATCACATAACAGCAACGATTTCCTAGGAAATGGGAGAAATATTTTACTAGATAAATAAGCAAAGAGTGGGAAAATAAGAATTGCTGGGAAAGAAGGTTTTCTGGGTCAAACATCCGAGCACGAGCTTTTGACTGGATTGAGTTGGAAAGTTGAAACTCTTTGACTCAACTTTGCAAGAAAGAGTAAAAGCCGGCATGCTTTTATTTTAAGGGGATGGGGAAAGGGAAAATAGAACGAATAGAGAGAACAAGGCAAATCGGGGTTTCTTACATGGGAGAAGACAGCTTCTTCTTGGCCAGCCGAGGTTGTCTGATCCTTCATCATCATCATCATCTCGCTATTGCTCATCCCAATCACCATCCCTCCTTTACCTAATTACAAGCAAAATCACAGTAGAAAATCCCCCCCCCCCCCCCCCCCCCCCGGCAAAAAAAAGTGATTAACATTCCCATAGAATTAATTAAAAAGCCATATGATTATCATTCCCCTTGGAGGATTCGCGACACCCGGAGACATGTATGTAAGGATAAGAGAGATTGGATGATGAGGTGTTGGTACACTACCTCGGTTGCGAGTAGTCTCCTGTTGGAGAGGACGTGCGTCGCAAAAGGAGGAACAAGAGAGGATGGCCATCAACGCAACTATCAGAACAACCGCGCGAATCCCCTTCATCTTCATCTCTTCTTTTAAATTTCTTCTTGGGGATATTTTCCTAGGCGTATACTTTGAAGAAAGGCGTCATGGAGGAGGGGAAGAGAGCGAAAGAGAGGAGGGTGGTGTTGATGAGGATTGAATTTTCTACGCCATGCATCCCTTTAAATATACATATATGTGGGAGAACCTAAAAGCTATTCTTATGCCTTGTTCCAGTAACTACCAAATGTAATGCAATGATGGGTGAGAGTACTTGGGGCTTACTCCCTGCTTCGAAGGTTAACGTGGGATCCATGTAAACTATTCATATGTGGAAAATAAGTGTGCTTCACGTCCATCGTACGAGATAATGATGTAAGAACTGGCATGGGGTTTTTTTGCAATGTGTCATCACAGCCCATGCACCACGCATACATAATAAATATGCCAACAAAACAAGACTTGTAAATAAAATTAAAGTAAAATAAAGGAATTCAGGTTGGGATGTTTTTAGTCCACGAAAATCAAGAGCTGATCCGTTCTTATCTTATCACGTTAAGGCCAAAGCATGGAACCGGCTTTTTAATGCTGGGAATATTACGTGACAGATGAGATAATTAAAATCACGTTTCTGATTTACCATTAGACTTAACTATTTAGGGCACTATCTCCCCCCCTCCCCAACCCACCAAGAAAAGAAGAAGAGGCAGAATTGGATTAAAATAAAAGAAGATAAGATACGTAAAAAAAAAAAAAGAGAGGAGAGGGGGCACTATGATCGAGTCGTGCATGGAGAAATAAACATTAACAAAGTTAAATATTATTATTCGGTTCATATTATTGAATAACGCCCTTCAATGAGATGGTGACGATGGGGGTCGACATGGCTCTAGCAGCAATGCAATAATTGCCGGATTAATGAGTATATTAATCTAAAATAGTCCGTGATCGGATAAATGTTTAAAGGGAACATGGACATTTAGATCATTACTGAGTATAACTAAGGTCAAGGTAGACCGAATGATAGTATATCCAATTTATACTTAGGGAAAGTATATCTAAGTTATACTAATGTCAAGATAGAACGAAGAAATTTGTGACTCTACAAATAGGTTGAAACTGAATATTTAGATAGGGAATCGGTACCACCAGTACAAGTGATTCTAACTTCTGAAAATGTTCAAGGAACGCAATATCAACGTATGTCGACAAGAGTACACCGAGAACCTGATGGATATGGTTGGATGGTAACCCAGCATGGGGAAGTACTGCTTGTCGAGGATGATGAACCGTCGACTTATGAGAAAGCAATCGCTTCAAATGATTCCGAGAAATGGCTAGAAGCCATGAAATCAGAGATGGACTCCATGTTTACCAACCAAGTTTGGGAGTTGGTTGATGCGCCAGTTGGGGTAAAACCCATAAGGTGCAAATGGATCTTCATGAAGAAGATTGATATGGAAGGGAATATAAGTACCAATAAACCAATGCTTCTGGCCAAGGGTTTCACTCAACGTCGAGTAATTGACTATGATGAAACATTTTCACCTATTGCAATGGTTAAGCCCATTAGAATTCTGCTTGCGATAGAAGCTTAAAAGGATTATGAGATCTGGCAGATGGATGTAAAAAACGCTTTTTTGAATGGAAAGTTACATGAAGAAGTATTTATGGTACAACCTCCCGGTTTCATTACATCCAATAATACAAATAAAGTATGTAAACTCAAGAGGTCCATTTATGGGCTAAAGCAAGCATCTTGGAGTTGGAATATGCGATTTGACAAAGCAGTCAAAGAATTTGGCTATGTCAAAAATCCAGAGGAACCTTGCATTTACAAGAAGGTTAGTGGGAGCAAGATTTCGTTCCTAGTGCTGTATGTTGATGATATACTTCTGATAGGCAACGATATCCCTAGCCTAGAGTCTACCAAGACTTGGCTGGGAGAGTGTTTCTCTATGAAAGATCTTAGAGAAGCGACTTATGTCTCAGGTATTAGATTATACCGAGATAGACAAAATAGGTTGTTGGGTTTGAGTCAAGGCATGTATATTGACAAAGTGCTGAATAGATTCAACATGCAAGATTCCAAGAAAGGATTCTTGCCAATGTCACATGGCGTACATCTTTCCAAGTATATGTGTTCGCGAGAGAGAAAGAATGAACAAGATACCTTATGCCTCGGCTATAGGGTCCATTATGTATGTCATGATTTGCATTCGACTCTCGTATGCTTTGAGCATGACAAGTAGATATCAGTCGGATCCTAGATATGGTCATTAGATTGCAGTAAAGAATATCCTCAAGTATCTTAGAAGAACAAAGGACATGTTCTTAATTTATGGAGGAAATGATGAGTTAGTTGTCAGAGGATATACTGATGATAGTTTCGAGACAGATCGGGATGATCTGAAATCGCAACAGGGTTACGTGTTTTGCTTGAATGGTGCGGCTGTATGTTGGATGAGTTCCAAGCATGAGATGGTTGCAGATTCTACAGCTGAGTCCGAGTACATTGCAGCTTCCGAGGTGGAAAAGGAAGATGTGTGGATCAAGAACTTCATCGTTGAGCTTGAAGTGGTTCATAACATTGTTGACCCAGTAATATTATACCGTGATAACAATGCGGCCATAGCGCAGGCCAAGGAGCCGAGGTCTCACCAACGATCCAAGCACGTACTGTAGAGGGGTGATGTGTTGGTTAGTAGAGTTGATATGAGCGAGAATATCGTGGACCCACTCACAAAGGCCTTACCTCTGCAGAACATAAGACTCATGTGGGAGCCTAGGACTTCGAGTCCATAGTGCTTGGCGATAGTGCAAGTGTGAGGTTGTTAGTGTGTACACTTATGTGCCAAGACACTTTATTGTAATTGTGGATAAATAATTAATAAATGTGAGTATTTATTTGTCATTGATTATTTGACTTTTCGGTACTTAAAATTATTAATGATAAAGTCCCACAGATTAATGAGTATATTAATCTGAAATAGCCCGTGATCGGACAGATGTTTAGATGAAACATGGACATCTAGATCATCATTGAGTATAACTAAGGTCAAGATAGACCGATGGATAATATATCCAAGTTATACTTAGGGGTACCCTGAGATTGGGGTACTGGACATGACCCGCTTTAGAGGATACCACATATTAAACATCATTCGTCAATCCTCTTTATAAACGAGTGTAACTAATTTTTTGACTTGAAACCTTGATTTATTCTATGCGTAGAGTTTACGCGTTTTGACGTCGTTAAAAGCAATCTTTAACCGGATTATGAGTAATACGATTGTTGTGTGTGTGACAAAGCGTAAAGAGAATAGTGTTGAGTCAATATAGGATTTATCCCTCATTTGGATTTGAGAGTTGACATCTAGGCCACTTGATAGAGATATTAGTGACTCTAAAATTCATGGCCATGGTAAACATTCAAAAGAGTCTGTGATGATGTATTTAGCGCCAAATTAACTGGAATGTCGGTTAAACGAAGAGATTGAATTACACATTATTCGGTTCATAGTGGTTTATGACTCATGACCATTATTCTATCACGTTGTACGACAGAAAATTTTTGCTCTATGGTTAGCTTAATTTTTTTATGGACTTACAGTACATTATTATATAGAACCTAGAGGGTCGCACATAGTAGCACATTATCACGAACAATATGTTAAGTTCTAGTGGATACTGGAATTTGATCCAGAATCGTAATTAATTGGATTATTAATTTATTCTAGATAAATATAAGCTAATGGATTCTAGAGTGGACTTATATTATTAGACGAGTCAAGGTTTTTTTTATTCCAGTATAGGCTAAGGCCCAAGTGCGTAAGTTTGGTCCATATAAATAAAATAAATAAACAAATATAAATATTTTTATTTAAATATTATATACTCTAAGATTATAAAAGGAGATTTTGGCCTTAGGGTTAAAATGACTTCAGTCTCTCAGAAATTAGCTTTCAAGAAAATAGACGTGTGTCTCGAGGAATAGTACCAGAAGGACAAATTGTTTGTGTGCGTGTGTAGATACTGTAGAGGAGTTGCGCTTGAGACTCCTGAAGACGGTCGTGATTTGTAGATGATTTCTTTCTGCTAGTACGCGTATTTAGACTAAAGATAAGGTCCGCCTTACATGCATTTTCTTGAATAGATTCATACGTATTCCAGTTGATTTTATGCGGTATTTCATTAAAATTTAGTTCCTTTATGTACGGAGAAACCACCAATAATAATATCTATGGGATTGAGAGGGGATGACCTTAATAGCATATGGATAGTCGACAGCTGTCTGTCACTCATAATCGGCTTAAACTAGACTAAAAATAAAATAAACAAAATATAGGAAGTGTGGATCGGTTACACCCACCCACCACCTCTTTCTCCTTTGTTTGTATTTGAGGAAACCAAGTCGTTTCTTTTCTTTGCCCCCTCTCCTTACCCGGCTTTGGACTAAACTACTATATGCTCTAATGATAATAATCAATAATAATAATAAAGTAGCATCAAATAACACACCTTTGAAATTCGTGACACCAACCCGACGACACCTTATCTGCCGACATTTCCCTTCCCGTTCGGCTCCACAAAATATTCACGTTCAGGCAATAAGGCCACACTACTTCTTTAATTTTATACACAACCTTATCAAATATACTAACTCAAATCGAGCACATATTTCCATAAAACTTTAAACGAATTTGTCGCTCTATTTATTTATTTAATTCCAAGAATCGAAGAGTCACTCGAATACGTTTTTGTGTCCCAAATATTTCAAAAACCATGATGGAGTTTTGAACATGGAAAAACCTGACTTCAACCCTACGAAAGATTCAGTTGTTATCACACATCAGTTGTTCTAAGACACTCCATCGACCTGCCATCATCGTTAAAAGTCCTCTCAGACAAACCGGCTCTTACAAGAAAGAAATTCCTTGGCCGGCGGCATACATACGATTGGATGACCTATGTATCTTGTAATGGCTAACGTAAGCCGCACATTTCCCCCGGGCATAAATAATTCGTCGCATGTCTAGTCACGGGTTCACTACCCGGGAATATATCAAGTAAAAGAAATCAATTTATGTCCCGACGGTCGGAATCGGGGGAAGAGTTGCGTGTTCGCCTTCTTGTGCGTTTCCTCCTTATGTATATAATAAACCCTATAAACATAGAATAATCGTGAAAGGGAAAGAGAGTGCCAAGGCCGTAATGGGAAGACTTTCTTTTGTTACACAGTGGGAATTGCATAATTGTCGGAGGGTGTCTTAGCTTTTCTTTTTAGTCTTCATCCCCTCAAATTCAAATAAACAAATAATTGATGGGAAAAAAAGGTAAGATATTGTCCAGCATCATTAAAAAAACGGGGTGCACCTTGGATAAAACCCCCTCTCTAGTAATATTATATAAGGGAGAATGTGAAAGCATCCCAAACTTCTTGGTCTAGAAAAACTATGAAACCATGATAATGAAACGCATACATACGTAGCAAGGGACATCTCAGGGCATTGAGGATTCATTTAATAGATTTTATGTTCGAATCTCGGATGTTGCACTTTGGGGTATCCATCGTCGTGCTCTGGCCTTGATGGGTTCGAAATTCGTGAATAGCAAGGAGCTGTGAAAGGGAGTTACCGGCTCAAAATGCAGCTCATGGGGATTTGTTATTTGGTAATAAGGATTCCAAGGTGAAGGGGATATGCGCTCTTTCTCTAAATCTCATGCTGCCGAGTAGACCTTTGGTTATTGGGTGGTAGCAAGAAGATTCTTTTGATCGAACGAAAAAGGGGGGGTGACTAATAAGTTGAAAGCATGATGACCACATCATTCTCTCTTTTGTACATGTTTTTCAAAGTTATCAAACATTCCTTACTCTGACCCCCCTAAAGCAAAAGGCATACTTTACTGATTATGAATTAGGTATGTTTTTGGATGGATATATCTTATGTAATTCTATGTTAGGGTTAAAAAGGACATGCATCTTGGTTTTTTGACAGATGAAGGATGACAATTTCTATCACAAGAATTTCTTCTTCTTTTTTCCCTAAACTAGAGAAAGAGGAAATTCATACTAAAATATAGGAAAAAGTAAAGCAAAACAATTAATACGGGATCCCTTTTGTTTTTTATTCACCTGTCTTATAGGAAATCGTCCAAACGTAACAGACGGCTTGTCCAAATCAAAATCCACAGGATTGTGGAAATTCCCCCCCAAACCCTCCAAGATTGAATATTTAATTTTGGGGGAGAAACCCAAAGAAGTCAACATTTTGGGGTGTGAGTTTATTTATTATTCGACGCATTCGTCCAAATTTTCATGAATTTATGTCGTGTTTCTCGGGGCCACAAACGAGCTTTTAGGCAGAGGCAAGAAGAAGGCCACAAAATAGGATTCAACCAATTAATAGATATATATCTATCTATAAATCTCCCTTGGAGAATTCCTTTTGCTGGGGACACATCCGGCCTTTCAATATTCTTACTATAGGCCCGCGACAAGGGACGACAAGGATATCGAAAATGTTGACGATTGTGCGCCAGGTGGTCGAATGAATTTCCGCGAGAGAGAGAGAGATGTGTGTTGAATGGTTGGTGTCAAAAGCGAGGACAAAGCCAGATTATTCTATCATTCTGAGGAATTCCAATCCCAGTCTCGATTGGCTACCTTTGGAGAGCGACGCGCCTTCGGATCGACGTGAGGAAATGTCAAAGGAAAAAGCTCCAACGGAGCACTTAGTGATGAGTACTACTAAACAAGGTATCGATCGAAAAGACCTTCTCGAACTTCAACGGACCAAGGCGTCGTTGATATCCTTCTTTTCTGACTATAACAAAAAAGAAAAAACAAAGTGAACGAGCATTACAATGTCTTTCTGTGGAGACGCAAATGGGCTGAAGGGCCATTTGAGAATGGGCCTTAGGTCCATTTCAGATAGCGTGAACTCAGAAGATAAGACCTCTTTCTCTGGTAGCTCTAGCTCAAGTCCCCCCGCCCCATCCCATGTGGAATTAAATCTTCATAGGTGTGAAAATGGATCTCCGACAGGATCGTGAAGACGATATACTTTGGGAACTTGAAAATGTATGTTGTAGGGTTAGATATGGTCGTCAGACACAAGAGAAGGTCCTTTTTATGTCAACGGATGGAGGCAGCAGAAGACATGAATGTGAACATGCGCTGTTTAACCAAGTCAGAAGCATTTAGTATCTTCATGTTATGTCAAAGGTGACAAACAGTGTTGTCCCCCTTTGACTTCTGTAACGAAGGAGCAATAAATTTCTGGGAGTGAGACAGCCTCCACCACCACCACCACAAAGGAAAGAAATGGTATCCAAAATCTAGTTATCATGTCTACTTGGGAAGAGAAAGAACCCGAACTTGGTGTTGGGCGGGGGGAGATTCGAAATCTGGCTCCATGAGACCAAACGGTAGAACCCCAGAGGAACTATGTTCTCCTCCTCCCTTGATAATCAATCCCCCAGTCCCGAATTCCGAACTTGCATAACGAATGCAAGAACGAAAGCGAAAAGCAATAAACAACAACCATGGATTGGATTAAAAAAATAGTAAGAAAAATCACATTCGTGATCGGGAACGACTGTGTGGGAGTAGGATAGGATCGGCTCACCGTTTTCACATTTAATATATTTTTTTTGGGGGAGTGGTGGGAGTCAACTGTCACCAACTATACATAATGTGGATGAGACCTTTTCCCCCCTCTTTATGTGATTGGTATCGGTAGGTTCGATCTATGAAAGACTCTTCCACTCTGATAGCTCCTCCCTCCTTATGACTTATTACATCTTTGTTTTTTTTTTTGGCTTGAGCAACTTCCCTAAACAAACACACGTACAATTGTTTACGTTTCTAATTTCGGCAAACTATGTCATACCAACTTTGACAACTATTTTTATAATGAACATAGGCGCAATTCACCAAATAAATTATTATTTTATTAACCCAATTGACTAATCGAAACAAATTACGCAAGATCTAGTTTAGGGTGAACCGCCCCCATGGTATAAGCAAAAGAGTAGGTGCCCTGCCCGACGTTGGTCTGCAATGCGTATCTCCATGAGTCAAATCCTATTACTATTTCATTGTTTAAGGGCTTTGTGAGATATAAACAATAAAAAAATAAATTATTAAAAATACAATTTAAAAAATATATTAAATTATTAATTTTTTAAAAATATCAAGCCCAAAAAAATCCCACAAGTTATTTCAACTTAATTTAATTACAACGTTTGTATAAAAATGCGGTTTTTCGCTTCCCGACCGGTTCATTCATGCAAGAAAGACCGACATCAGTTCGGACCGACGCCATGATCTTGGTCTTCGTCCTCGCCGTCCTCTCCCGATTGGCCGGCACGTCCTCTGACTCCCAGTCTTCGCAGGTTGTCTTGACTAAGGGATTCTCCGCGAGCCCATCCTCCAGGGTGGATGCTTTCCAGCCCGTTTTGGTTGATCAGTCAGGTAACTTCTCGCTCGGCTTCCTCCGTGTGAATCGGACCGGCCTGGCCATTGCTGTCCTCCACGTGGCGTCGTCCCAACCTGTCTGGACGGCTGGGTCGGCAGCCGGTTCACAGTCGTGGTCGGATCATGTGGAGATTCGATTCGATGGCAACCTCACGCTCTCGGATTCTTCCTCGGGGCATGTGTACTGGTCGGCTGGAGAGGCCGGCGACCGTGTAGTGCTTCTCAACAACTCCAATCTGCAGGTTCAAAGGTTATCGGGGAGGAGCGATGGCTCTTACGATGTTGCGTGGCAGTCATTTGATTACCCAACTGACACGCTTATGGAGGGCCAGAATTTCACCTCCGGCATGTCCCTTGAGACCGCCGATGGCTTATACTCAATGCGACTGGGAAGCGATTTCATCGGCCTGTATGCGGGATTCAGCGGCAGCAACTCGGGTGGTCAGATGTACTGGCAGCACAAGGCGCTCGAGGCGAAGGCCGATATCACGGCCAACGGCGGTCCAATCTACGCGAGGGTAGAACCCGACGGATACCTAGCCATGTACCAGAATAGCACCATCCCGGTTGACGTCGAGGCATTCAGCACTTACCACCGGAACATTTCCGCCTTCCGCCTGCTCCGGCTCGAACCTGACGGCAACCTCAAAGCGTACTACTGGGGCGACTCGAGCTGGAAGGTGGACTACCAGGCGATCAGCGAGTTCTGCGAACTTCCCAGCCCGTGCGGGTCTTACGGACTGTGCAAGCCCGGGGGAGGCGGCTGCTCTTGTCTACAGAACCGAACAGATCACAAGCCCGGCCCGTGCGCCACCCTTGGCTCGGGAAACCTCTGCTCTGGGGGGAGTCGGTTCACCGTGCTCAGGAGGAACGGAGTCGAGCTACCGTACAAGCAGCTAATGGACTACCAAACCGTATCGTCCCTACAAGACTGCGAGAGCGCCTGCGCGGCCAACTGCACATGCCACGGCACAGTGTACAACAACAGGTCGGGCTTCTGCTACCCGATATATTACCCGGTCCAGACTCTGCTCAGCGTGGGGGACGAGGCCAAAGTCGGATACTTGAAAGTAAGCGCCCCGCACGGGGATGGGAGTTACAAGGTAGGGGTCGGGGTGGGGGCGCTGATGTCGGTTCTGGTGGGGGCGGTGGTGGTAGGGGTTTTCGGGCTGGTGGGCTATCGGGTATGGAGCCGGAGAGGGGTGACGGGCTACTTGGGCGGGGATAACGGGGCGTCGCCGGGCCCGTATAAGGATCTGGCTTCGGCCAGCTTCAGGTCGATCGAGCTGACCGGCAAGTAGTAGCAGTAGTAGTAAGTAGTAGATGATAGGACAAGAAGGGTGGTGTTCGGGGATGACGTAACGGGTGACGTATTTTTCTTTGCCTTTTACTTGTAAAGAAGAAGGGGAGGAGGGGATTATTTTACTATTAATTTTAGAATTTGTATTTTATGGGTGGGAAAGTAAGTGGGGACAGTGGTCATCATACCATCATACCACCACCCCCACCCCAAACCCCATCTCACATTGGAGCATCCCTTTTTTCTTTATTTAAAAAGAAAGTGTGGGTGGCGCTTTAATTTATTCTATCCTTATTTCCTCCGACGGTATTACCCTCGATTGCAATAATAAACTGGTGTTTTTAATGACATGGGTCCACACGGACGATCAGGGTCGAGTCATTTGTCAGAAGATTGGGGTTTATGTGTGAATCTTGTGGAAACGCTGCATGGTTCACGGTTCACGTGTCTCCGGTCAACGGCTTTTTCTGGGCCAGGAGATAATATTCTGATTTCAAAATCTCTTGCCTTATCTGGATCATAAAAAACCCCACTTTTCACCGGGGGTGACGAATAAATTCGGAATCGGTCGGCAGTACACATGACCGGTATTAGTATAGATTTTTGAATACAACGGATCGATTTTAGGTTCAAAATTTTTAAAAATCAAAGTACAATTTTAGGTTCTTACATCGAAACCAACTTGAAAAATCTGAAATCTGAAATAATATATTTTAATATATAATCTTTATATAATTCTTATTCTCTATTTATATAAATAATTTTTATTTTAAATTGGTAAATATTTCTAATTTATATTTAGCAAGTTTGCGTATAGTTATATGCTTGCTGATAAGTATCTCTATACGATACTCGGCGTTCGCTTGACGTTTTTTTAGATTGATTGGAGTAACGCTTGAGGTATTTTTATATGGTGGATTTAATGTAGAAGTGTCACATAAGGACATGGAACCGGAACCGGAATCGATATGAGAACTGACGGATTGGTTATTGGGTGATTCTTCGTGCCACATGGTAATTTCTAAGTTCTAAAAATAAGAAATCGGCCAACCCAACATGAAACCTGCCATAACCCTACTTTTTACTATTAGTAGGGTTTTATTATATCATCTTTTGATCTTATGAAATAAAAATCTATTTCTCTCCCACTATTCACTCCTTGTGTTTGAGACTGATATAATCCTTTTCCTTTTGTCGAGTCTTCTCTTCCGTTTACCCCAATGACTCATCCGATTTTAGTCCGCTATATGCTTTTTAAGCTTTTTAGGTTTTTAAATATAATAAAGGAAAGTCCCCTTTTTAGGCCTGGTCTAAAAAAATGTCCATTCCCCTCATTTTATTTATTTAATTATTTACTTCATACTTTTGTTTTTACTCGAAACCCATCTTCTCTTGTCTACATATTTACGGGGCTATCTTGAAAATCACCCGGTTTCTGAGTGTTATGTTTTTTAGACGAATAATAATGTTTGTTTATGTTTTAATTGGTGCTATTTTTCTTCTAATATTAGGATTAGAGATTAACTATCATTTGTTAAATTCTGTTTTCGCGTCTCTAGAGCAAATTATTGACAATTCTATTTAACGGAGATCCTCGAGTTAGTAAAAAAGATTTAGCTTATGTATTGGTTGACTTATGACAATGAAAGAAGCCACGATGCTCGATTTATTGCCTGTTTAGTTTGGTTAAACACCGTGACCTATGCATGGATACAATTAATCCAAATTGAATTTTGGGGTTTGAGTCGTTGTTGTTCATTGATGGTCCAAGAGGGTCACTGTAGACATTAAAATTTTACCAACTCCAAGTTATATATTATGGGCTCAACATTTGGTTATTCAAGCCCAATTCCTAGCCCATCTAATAGTTCGGTTCACTTCGAAGTTTCTATAATTTATTTAACTTCCATAATGAGAGAGACATTTTAGGTTTTTTCTAATTGTCTCACATCGGAAGGAGAAAGCACCTAGAGGACCCTCTACACCCATAAATAGGACCTCCCTCATGCCTTTTGAAGATACCTCTGACATATTCTCTTAAACCCCATTGGATAATAAAAAGATTTTAGTTATTTTGAAGACCTCTCTGCGGGTGGTGAGGCGAAGGGCCCTCGGCGGGTGGTGTGGCGGCGAAGGTCCTCTAGCGGGTTCTCCTAAGGCCCTCTGTGGGTGGTCTGGCGAAGGTCCCTCGGCGGGGACACGGCGGGGAAGGCCCCTCTTGCGGGTTTTATCTCCGAAGGCCCCATAGCGGGTTTATCTCCAAAGGCCCCTTTTGCGGGTTTATCTTCGAAGGTTCCATAGCGGGACGATGCGGTGGTATATTTTTCCAACTGTCATATTCTACACACAACAATATTCTTCCCGAGCGATATTATCGGATATTATATTATTCGACGACAGCTATATTCCTCTGTCGACAACAACATCTCCCCGAAGTTCTGTTGGATCAAGCCCACAGGCCTCGACAAGTTCAAGAGTGAGGAACTCTTTCAATGGCGAAGTTCTCGAGCATCTTTTCATCATCCGACGACGAAGTTGTGCCAGATCAAGCTTCAACAACCCTGGTGTTCTTCGCCTATCTTCAGAAGAGTTTCCAGATCAAGCTTCTGCAGCCCTGGTGTTCTTCGCCCATCTTCAGAAATCATTTTGATCAAGCTTTAACAACCCTGATATTCTTCGCCCATCTTCAGAAGAGTCTCCAGATCAAGCTTCTACAACAGCCCTGGTGTTCTTCGCTCATCTTCAGAAGACTCCAGATCAAGCTTCTACAACAGCCCTTGTGTTTTTCGTCCATATCCAAAAGACTCTCCAAATCAAGCTTCTACAGCTCTAATGATCTTCGCCACTCCTGAAGACTCGTCGGATCAAGCACTACAGCCGCAGCGTCTTCATCAACATATCTCCTTGAAGCTCAAGTGGATATTCGTCGGAGCATCAGCCCTTCTACATTTTGATATCTTGCGAGTATAGAATCAGGGGACTCGCGTGCTTCGTCCATGACTAGAGATTGAACACGCTAATTTTCAATACGACAATTTGTACGCCGTTCCCAGTCTATATACGGATCGTGAGATTTTTGCGCTCACAAATTTCTGGCACGCCTAGTGGGACCATCTCTACCTCTCACCCCTTTATGTCCATGTATCCAGATGGCTTCAAAGATGATCATGTTGAAGAACTCCATCGATGTTGTGAATAATCAGCTAGTTGGTTTTCCTTCTCACTCAACTGAAAGGTCTTCATCGCCTGGTTCTCGAAACTTCACCAAGACCAGACTGATGGTTGATATATATATGGAGACAGAGGAGATTCTAAGAGCCATCTCTCCTAAGTCACCTCCATCATACAAGGAGGTTACTAAAAGAAACCTTCTCAGCAAGGGTGCCATATCACCAACTCCTTTGGGTAGCTTTTGCAACGACTCATCAAGTGTCTCTCCTCTTGGGGATTCTTCATCAGACTGCACTCCAAAATGGAGCTTTGCTGAATCAAGGGCTATAACACGCAAGAAAATGGAGGAGATAGAAGACATTCTTCGATCTGTTTTTCTAAAGTCACTTCCATCCTACAAGGAGGTCGCTGCAAAGGCGCCACTGAGCAATGGCATTATGTTGCCAGTTCCCCTGTTGCTTCTATAATAGCTCATCAGAAGACTCTTCACCAAATCTTTCTAGAAATGCTAGTGAGGTTGATCTAGTTGAGAAATCATATGAAATTATGCCAGTTATGATGGCTGATACCCCATCATTGGAAGACCAAGTTGCATCTCTCGCCAAAGCAGTTGAGGCGATGATGAAATCCATGAAGGGTAGGGATCAAACACTTGAATCAAAAGCAGGCTAGAGAATAAAGAGCCTGAAAGAACATCTGATGAAGGAGGTTCTCATGTTCGTAAGGATAAAGGCAAGAATGTTATGAATGTGGATGATTCACCGAAGCCTGTATCTGTCTCTGTTGATGCTCCAGTCTCAACTAGAGCGATGAGAGAACTAATACAAGAGGCCTTGAAGGATGAGCTTGAGGGAAAATCTGCAACATCTTTGGCTTACTATAAGCCATACAGCCAAAGAATTGAAAGCTTGAGCATACCAGTGGGTTATCAGCCCCCGTACTTCCAACAATTTGATGGGAAGGGGAATCCAAGGCAATATGTGGCTCATTTCGTCGAGACTCGCCATAATGCTGGTATAGATGGAGACTTGATGGTCAAACAGTTCGTCCGCTCCATGAAGGGAAATGCCTTTGACTGGTATATCGACATAAAACCTGGAAGTATTGACAGTTGGGAGCAGTTGGAAAGAGAATTCTTGAACCGCTTTTATAGCACACGACGTGTGGTGAGCATGATCGAACTTACTAACACCTGTCAATGGGAAGGCGAGCCTATCGTTGATTATATACAACAATGGAGAAACCTAAGCGTGAACTGCAGAGATCGCTTGTCTAAAGCGACGTCGATAGATATGTACATTCAAGGAATGCTCTGGAGGATCCGTTATATCCTGCAAGGGATCAAACCTCGGTCTTTTGAGGAATTAGCTACAATAGGAGTTGGTGTTGGAGATCTTCCAATACCTGAGCCATCCAAGGGAACAGGAAGACCAGTTAGTAGAACTGGGGGCAAGCCTGCCTACAAGGATAGCAAGAAACAAGTGATGGCTACCGATGTTGTTCCTATCAAGGTCCCGAATGCGAAGAAGAAAGGACAATTGAGCACTTCAACCCCTACTCCAATAACTCCTCAAACAGAGAAGAGGCGATCGATTTTGGAGGAGAGGCAGAATAAGCAATATCCTTTCCCGGATTCAGATGTTGCAGATATATTTGATTTTCTCCTGTCTGTTAAGATGATAGAAGTCACGCTGTCAAAACGCCCACAACAAGCGAGTCGAGCAGGAGATCCGAATTTTGGCAAGTACCACCGTGTTTTGGGTCATCCTATCAAGAAGTGTTTTGTCTTCAAGGAAAAGGTTATGGAGCGAGCACGAGAGAACATGACCGACTTGAGCTGGATGGTTTCCTCAAACTTGGTGGACGTAGCAAGTTCTGATGCCTCTAATATTATCTTCGGGTCGTTTAGCCCTGGTAAGATGGCTGCTTTCTGACATTCGAAAGTGATACCGGATGATAATCATGTCGTTAAGATGTCAAGCTGCGCAATCGGCCATGAGGAGGTTCATGCTGAAGAAGGTTGGACTTTGGTGACGCATAGACGGAATCGAAGAAAGACTTTGAAGCCTCAAGAAAAGAAACCTCCTATTCGGACAAAAGTATCTAGAAGAGATCTTAAGAAAGCAAACTTCAAGGATGTTGTTGATAAGCAAACCCCCTGATGTTGAAGTAACCCTGAAAAAGCCATCTCCAATCACGGTGTGAGATTTCTTCCCCGAAAAATTTCAAAGGCTTGTGACTTTGTCCAGAAGTTGTCACCATATTGACATGGATAAAGAGCAGCCCAATCCAATGGCTGGCATCCCAGAAAGCTCTACTATGATGTCAGTTGAAAATATAAAGGAGAATTGTCCAATTATCACATTTGCCTATGACGATCTTCTTGTGGGCCATAAGTCCCACAATCGACCATTATCTGTGTCCAGATAGATTACATGTGGCACAAAGGTTAATCGCATCCTGATTAACCCAGTTTTTGCTATCAGTATCAATTCATCAAAAGCATTGAAGGATTTGGCCTGGGAGTGGATGATCTCTCAAGCAGTCGGTTGATAATCCAAGGACTTAATCAAGGCGGAGGGCGAGCCGTCGGAAAAATTTGCATTTCTCTCACGATAGGTGACATGGAATCTTGCACGACATTCTATGTTATCGATTCATGTATGACCTATGATATGTTGTTAGGTCAACCATGGATGCATGAATATGGAGTCGTTGTATCAACTCTTCTTCAATGCTTCAAGTTTATTAATGATGGAGTGCCATGTATAGTATGGGCGGATACTAAGCCCTTCACAGAAGCAGAGTCATACTTTACCGATGCCAAGTTTTATTTAAACAAGAGTATAGATGTGCAGGCGTTAAATTTAAGGCCTGTTGTGAATAGCATCTCAAAAGAGTCAAGCCCAGATGTACCGACCATACAACAAGAGAGATCTTCAGTTGATCTTATGCCTGAAAATGTACATGCAAAAGATACAACGAAGCAGGATGTACCAATTTTGTGTCCTAAAGCATTCAGGAAAGCAGGAGAACCGCCTTTCGTAAGCAATGAGAGTTCAAAAGCGATATTGTCAAAAGAACTCAATTGGCTAATAACAAAGCTCTCAACAGTGGGCCCCACGAGCGCGTCGCTAAAAGGTTTTGTTCGACCAAAGCAGGGGACAATTATCTATCTGGATTCATTGATCCAAATACTTTCAGATTACTTTCAACGGCAGGCTACACTGAGGACTTAAAGACTCTCGATGATGCCTTAAAAGACGTTAATCCAAGAGGTGATGGAAAAAATTCAAAATTGGGTCTTAGGCATGTTCTTCCTAAGCCCGATTGTCACCCAGTGAAAGACGCCTCAACCCACTATATCGAGGCCAGTGATGAAACTACCAAGGTACCTGCGAGAACTTCAGTATTCGATCGACTTGGAGCCCCACCTAAACGAAAATCGGTATTTGACAGACTTGGTGCTCTAGAGGAAAAGACCGATGCTCAGAGACCTACACGACTAAGGTTAGGCCAAGCTCCAAGAAGTCGAATAGTGTGGAAGAGAGTGGCCTGTTGTTTACATAATAAACGACATTTTGGGCCTCCAGCGATGGGCTTTGGTGGACACTGAGATAGACAGAGGTATTCGCCAGGATAAGGATCGATGCTAGAATAGGCCGACGGAGTGCTGATCGACGGACATCGTGATCGAAGCTAAAGTTCCATCGACCGCTTTCAGTATCGACAAGGGACCTCAACGTCTGGAGCCAGTGTATTCGAAACATTAATAGTGATGTCGTTGTAGTAGTCAATCGATAAGTAGTTTTAAGATAATCACCACATGGTAAATGTGCATCGAGGCGACGATTATTAGTTAGTGTCTTATAAATAAGCCAGCCCCGATTCGTTGTAGACACGACAACCATTCCATGACCCCGAAGGGCTGCTTGATTGTCAACCAGGCACTCTGTAATGGCTGTAAGTTGTTTTCTTGATACTTAGTGAATTCTCTTTCGTTCCTTTTGTCTGTTTACTTTGTTGGCAACCACATTCTTTTCAACACTTTGAGTGCTCGTTATATCACGACGTGTTTTTCCACGCGAACACGTTTTTTGTGACCACAATGGGAGTCGGAGGCAAAGTTCTGTGTGTTAGCACGGTATGCCAACAACCAGGAGTGCAGCAAACAGAATGGCTGATACTCACGGTGATTCGGAGGCCAATTCTGGGCAACACTAGACTACCAACAATGGCCGGAACCGTCGAAATGGGCAACAAACTGCCCAGAATATGAGGCAACAAAATGCCCATAATTTTGGACAACAAGATGTTCAGACGCAAGAGCGGGAGACTCCCCCTGTACCGAAAACTTTGCCGAACACGCCAGAAATAGTTTCTCTAGACATGTTTCTGCAGATACAGGCAAAAAATCTAGAGAACTTTTTGGAGTTACAGAAACAACTTCAGGGGTTGGCTGCCAGAATCGGTACTAAATACTCTCCCGAAACTGCAGCGAGAAGATCTGCTATTTGTGACCCTTGATCGATTCAATCGTCATAATGATGTCGTCGATCTTGATGATGACGCACAGGACTATTATCGACCACAGGCATATGCACCTCCTCATCGTCGACGGGAGAGTCATTACACACGTTCTACTGTCGACAACCCTGTTCGTGAGCGGCAAGTAGAAAGCCAACCCCAAGGAGAAACCTTTTCGGTGACATTCCAAGGGAGGTTCCTACCTTCGATAAAGAGCCTGACAGGAATCATCTGGGAAGAGAAATCCCTATAGTCCCTCTCATGCCTATCGATCCTATTGTCTACAGGGACATCATTACCCGAGTAGTCGAACAGATGGTCCCAGGTGCGGTACGTAGGGAAGAGATCAACCTCTATAGGACGCCCTACCCTGAGTTCATCGATCGAGATTATCCGTATCTGAGGGGCTTCAAGATCCCTGATTTCACTTGTTTCTCTAGCGAAGATGAGATGACGCTGATGGAGCGTGAAGCATCGAACAACGATTACTGGAAGCGTCGACTCTTTCCTAATTTGCTCACTGGACCAGCGTTTACCTGGTATATTCATCTTCCACCAAAATCAGTGCAAAGCTGGCAGGACATGCAGACACAGTTCATGCAGGCCTTCACCACACTTAATTCGACTCTCTCTCTAGTTGAATTGGCTAAGATAAGACGGCAACCTGGAGCACTTGCAGCGACTTGCAGCGACAAATTGGAAAGAAATTCCAAGGAGAAAAATTCAGGAATCTTTATGAACTCTCTTTGAGGGCCACCAAATATGAAAATTTACTCAGAGAAGAGTAGAGGGAGCGTACGACATATTAAGTCGAAACCACACTTGTGGAGGTCGATATGGCTGAGTTTGTCAAAGGCGAAGCTTTTATTTGCGACCCTCTATCGAAGAAAAACTTCAAAGCGAAAGCATATCAGAAGTCGAATGAAGAGCGAAAATACTCTTTCGATATTGAGAAGGCTGACGAAATCTTCGACTGGTTATACAAATGAGATCGAATCAAGCTGAAACCTAGCCATCGACTCCCTCAAACTGATAGGGAGAAGAAGAAAAGCTATTGCAAGTGGCATGGGTCTTTTACCCACGCCACCCATTATTGCATGACCTTTAGGAATTTAATTCAGGATCTTATTGAGTCAAAATCTGTTTCAAGGAGTCGGAAGAGCTATCTTCCGTCGATTAAAAACATTTTACAGATTGTGAAGTACATACATTTGACATTAACATGGTTAATGTTGTTCGACGTGCTTTTCAGGAATCCAATGTTTTTAGCTAAACTTTTGTGGTCGACAAGCTGTTCAAGAGGCTTCTCGACAAAGGGGTCTTCTCTTGCCTAGTGGTTGCTTCAAAGATGAAGAACGAAGTTTGCTGGTAGCATATGGACGAGACTCATACCATTGATAAATGTTTCACTTTCAAGAAGTTCCTCCAATCACACCGGACAGAAGACTGGTTAGATCTGACGCCGGTGGAGAAAGCTGTGATAGGGATTTCTCATAAGGAGCCTTCGAAGGCGTTCAATCGAAACCTCAGGGGGAGAGGAACCGCACCTGACGCTCACAAGGTCTTTCCTGATAAGGGGCATGTCGTTCAAAATGCAAAAACAGGACCTCGTTGTCCTGAGGCACAAGCGGCGGCCCCACTAACTGTCAACAGTGACGCAGATTCATCTGTTAAGTCCAGTGACTTAATCAAGGAGGTTGTCAAGAGGGGCAATGTGAAGGATCGACTACGACATCCTCCACGCCTCGATGAGCAAGCCATCAGGGATGGGCCCCCTATAACACAGTTTCTCGAGAAGGCTAACACATGTCGTCGATGCAGTCCAATCCTAATGAACAAGATATTAATCTCTCAACTGTGCAATTTGTGCTCATACAATTACCTGCAGAAGCAGATTGTCATATCTTCAGCAAACAAGCTTGACATCATCCTGGTCGACAATCCAGTTCAAGGTGTGATCGACAGTAATCCATTATATGGTATGCCTATTTTTGTTCATAAGGAGGAAGAAGGGCAGGTACATGGATACGATCCTCGCAAATGAGAGTTTGTTCAGGTATATCCTGAATACTATCGATCATGTCGACGTCGACTTAACTTTTCTTGTTCTGACGATGATGAGTGGAGACAGGTGAATAACCAACGGTCTCTGCTCCCGTCTAAAAGCAGTAGGAAAAGAAAAGAGAGATGTCGAAGGAGAGCAGAGGAGCAACGACGAAAGTCCGTTGACCCTACAACATTAGAAGGAGGAGAAATCGATCGTGATAACATCTTTATAATAGATGATCATGTCCGTCATGATGATTCTTCTAAGGAAAAAGAGAAGAAATCTGAGGATGATGACATCGAAGAAACCTTTGACGATTCGAATTATAATCCGATCAAGTTCGATGTCCCAGACAACCCGGTAGAGTGTAACGTGATTATGTTACCTACAGAGTTTGCAGGACCATTGATCGATCAATCTATCCCAGGTATTTTCGAAACTTTGACTTCTCGAGTCGTTCGTTGTCCTACGGGGTATGATAAGGCTGATGTTACTAACACCGATGTAGCCATAACGGGTTTCAATGGCCTTATGTCGAAATGTGTAGGCATTTTTCCACTTAAGTTGAAAGTTGGGAGGTCTACGATGAATACTGCTTTCTTTATAGTAGATATCGATACAACTTTCATCGCACTCTTGGGTCGAGGTGGGCTACATAAAGCAGCAATGATTCCTTTTACTCTTCATCGAAAATTTATGCTTTGGCTTGATTTTGAGGTTGATGTTGTTAAAGCTGATACGTCTATTAATACTTGCTTTAACCTTGTCAAGATCTATACAGGAAATATCATCGGAGCTGTCGATGACATGAGTTTGAAGAAGAGGTACTCTCTTGGAGATCCAATTGTTGGACCTCTGGGAGAATCGATAGGAAAGTTTGAGTACCTGGTTAAGTATGGAGGCCCTCATCATCCTATAGTCGATGCCCCTTCTAGATGGGATTCTGATGTTGTGCCACCGGTTGTCGAAGCCGAAGCATAGGCTAAGAAGGAAGCGGAACTTGCTGGAATCCTCCACTCTATTAAGGAAGCCGCTGGATTGCTCCCTACTATCGAGGAGGAAAATGTCGAACCCGTCGACGGAGAGACTACTCCTCGCTCCATCAATGAAGAGAAGGATGCTGATGGTGATGACCCGGACTTGGAGCCCGAAAAACTCCTCCATAAACTGAAGATGCTTGATAAAGATCAGGAAGACGTAGTCGCTGATGTCTTAGAGCGACTACGAGTGTATAGGTTAACTAGGCCTGTAGTTAGTCTAGAAATGTGTCTGAAAACCAGCATGCTGAAGAGGATGAGTTGAATCCTAGCTTGAAAGTACGTGTAAATTTGACTGGTGTTGTAATTCATCCTACTATGAATAAAACAACGTATTGCGATAAATCTTTTGCTGATCTCCTGAGGATTGATGCACTTTAATGACGCCTCGAGATCTCTTAGTAACAGTAAACTTAGGTGACGACGAGGTCCAGCGTCCTACCTTCATAAGTGGATCGATTGACAAAGATCTATTTCAATCCATATTAACCCTTTTGAAAGAATTCAAATATTGTTTTGCATGGGATTACACTGAGATGCCTGGCTTGGATCGACGATTAGTCGAACATACTTTACCTATTAAGCCAGATTTCAAACCCGTAAAATAAGCCCCACGCCGGTTGGCAACTGAACGTAGACAGTAAGTTTTTGATGAATTAAAGAAGCTTTTCAACGTCAGATACATAAGGACATCTCGATACATAGAATGGATCTCTTCCATTGGTCCTGTAAAAAAGAAGAATAGAAAGATTCGAGTTTGCATCGATTTTAGAAATCTTAACAAAGGAACTCCAAAAGATGAATAGCCGATGCCGATAGCGGATGAACTCATCGACAATACATCTGGACATAAGATTATGTCCTTTATGGATGGTTATTCTGGATATAATCAGATCTTCATTACTGAGGATGACGTTCATAAAATTGTTTTTTGTTGTCCCTTTGGCATTTTTGAATGGGTTGTTTTGCCATTCGGTTTAAAGAAAGCTGGTGCGACTTATCAAAGAGCGATGAACCTCATCTTTAATCCATTGATTTGGTTAACGGTCGAGGTTTACATCGATGATATTTTCGTAAAATTGTTAGCAGATGATTGTCATATCGATGATCTTCGAAAGGCCTTTCTCCAAATGAGGAAACACAGCGTGAAACTGAATCCCATGAAATGTGCCTTTGACGTTCGCGCTGGTTAATTTTTGGGATTTTTGGTTCATCATCGAGGCATAGAGATCGATCCGGGCAAGATTAAAGCTATTCAGGATCTTCCACCTCCATCGACCAAGAAACAGCTCCTGGCTTTTTTAGGACTAGTGAATTATTTAAGAAGATTTACAAGTAACCTCGCCGGTCGATCAACGACATTCTCCAACTTGTTGCAAGGATATGGGAGTTTTGAATGGACTGATTCACATCAGGAATCCTTCGAAGCTATTAAAAAATAGCTCATCAATCCGCTTGTTTTAGTTCCTCCAAAACAAGATCGACCCTTTTCATTGTACATTGCAGTTGGTGACAAGGTCTTAGGATCGATGTTAGCACAGGAAGATAGCCAGCGGAAGGAACGAGTTATTTGTTACTTGTCCCGGATTCTCACTCCTGTCGAATATAGGTATACTAATAATGAAAAACTATGCCTCTCGTTATATTACGCTGTCATGGAGGTTTGACATTATATCAGAAGTAATACGAAATATGTAGTGTCGAATGCTCCTGGTTTAAAAATGTTGCTCGACAGCCCTGCATTATCGGGAAGGCTTAGCAAATGGAGCCTTGTTTTATCTCCTTTTGATCTTCAGTACCGACCCCAGGCATCGATCAAAGGACAAGTGCTGGTCGATTTTTTAGCCCAATATACAGATTCTAAACTAACAAGCTCTCAGAATCCTAAAGAATTTTGGGAAGTTTGGTTCGATGGTTCTGTGTCCAACATAGGAAAGATGTCCTAGTCATAATTGAAAACACGAATAATCTCCGTAGAAAAGTTCCTTCCCAGATGAAGCGTCGAACCGTTGTGGAGGTGGCTACTGGAGAAGTGTTGAAAATGAGTACGAAGACATGCATAACTACAAATGGCAATGAGAAGTTATCTCAAGACAACGTTGAAGGTGATGCCGCTTCTTATCATGTCACGATTTCAGAGCCCGATGAAGACGCGTCTCAGAAAGAAGATGATGCGGAAGATGCTCCTGAAGTATTCAAAGATGGGAAGAAGTCTACTATTGATGAATTAAAGGAAGTTAACCATGGAGAAGAAGGGGATCACCGTCCTACTTTCCTCAGTGCAACTTTAACGCTTGAAGAAGAGGAATTATATATCTAATTGTTAAAGGAATACAAAGACGTCTTTGCGTGGAGCTATAAAGAAATGCCCAGCCTCGACCCAAAGATTGCAGTCCACAAGTTAGCTGTGAAGCATGGGGTTCGTCCCATAAAGTAAGCTCAACGACGTTTTCGTCCGGAGTTGATTCACCTGATAGAAGCTGAAGTCAATAAACTTATCAAAGCTGGGTTCATTCGGGAGGTGAAGTACTCAACATGGATCGCAAATATTGTACCCGTCAAGAAAAAGAACGGTCAACTTCGTGTTTGTATTGATTTTCGCGACCTCAACAATGTATGTCCCAAGGATGATTTTCTTTTTCCGATCACTGAGATAATGGTAGATGCTACCACTGGCTATGAAGCCCTCAGTTTTTTGGATGGATCGTTAGGATGTAACCAAATTCTGATGGATCCGAAGGATGAAGAAATGATAGCTTTTCGTACACCAAAAGGAATATACTATTATAAGGTGATGATGCCCTTTGGGTTGAAGAATGCAGGAGCAACTTATCAAAGAGCAATGCAGCGCACCTTCGATGATATGCTACATAAAAACGTAGAGTGTTACATGGATGATTTGGTTGAAGTCCAAATGAAGGCATGATCATATTAATGCCATGGGAAAAGTATTTGACAGACTGCGTAAATGCCAACTGAAGATGAATCCCATTAAGCGTGCATTTGGGGTCACTTCGGGCAAATTCCTTGGCTTCATCGTCCGGCATCGAGGCATAGAGAACGATCAATCACAGATAGATGCGATTATGAAGATGCCAGAACTAGGGACTATACACGAGCTGAAGAGCCTTCAAGGAAAGCTCGCATATATCCAGAAATTTATATCGAATTTGGCTGACGATGTCATCCTTTTCATCGGTTACTGAAGAAAGATACCCTTTTCGAATGGGATGAAACATGTAAGAATTCCTTCAATAGCATAAAGGCATATTTATCAAAGCCACCGATCTTAAGAGCACCAACATAAGGTAAACCACTCATATTGTATATAGCAGCACAAGAAGCTTCATTGAGGGTCTTATTAGCCCAAGAGAATGATGACGGAAAAGAGAATGCTTTACATTATTTGACCAAAACCTTGACTGGTGCAGATCTGAATTATTCTCCAATTGAGAAGACATGTCTTGCATTGATGTTTGCTATACAAAAGCTGCGACATTATTTGCAAGCACATTCTGTTCACCTTATATCACGAGTAGATCATCTCAAGTACATCATGTCAAAGCCAGTACTGTCTGGTCGTCTAGCGAAATGGGCACTCATGCTCCAAGAGTTCGAGATTTCGTATGTGCCTCAAAAGGCCGTAAAAGGGCAAGCTTTGGCTGATTTCTTAGCAGATCATCCTATACCAAATGACTGGAAAATTTCTGAGGAATTACTCGACGAGGAGGTGATGTTGGTAAATACTCCACATCCATGGAAGATGTTCTTTGATGGATCAGCTACTAAAGAGGTGCAGGAGCTGGAGTTGTCTTCATCACATCTGATGGAGATATCGTCCCATATGCATACACCCTTACACAATTATGCTCAAATAACATGGCTGAATACCAAGACCTCATATTAGGGTTAGAAATGGCCATGAATAACAAAGTGCATAGTTTAAGGGTATATGGAAACTCAGAGCTTGTGATCAATCAACTTCTATCTACATACGAAGTACGCAAGCTAGAGCTTTTGCCATATCATGACTATGGAGTTAAACTCGCATGATGGTTTTAGGATTTTATAATAAGTCATATTCCAAGAAGGGAAAATACGCAAGCGGATGCCTTGGCGAACCTCGCTTCTGCATTCTCGTCGGTGGACAAACAAGTTAGTATTTGACTATGTCAAGCTTGGGTGGATCCTCCAACCTTTGATGAGGAAGAAGAGGAAGTCAATATCAGCTCTGTCTATAATGTGGAAGACCAAGACTGGAGACAACCAATCGACTTTCTTGAGCACGGAAAATTGCATGATGATCCTCGACAAAAGGTAGATGTTAGGAGATGAGCACCTCGGTTCATATATTTCAAGAATACCCTTTATCGACGATCATTCGAAGGAGTGTTCTTATGATGCCTTGGAGAAGAAAAAGCCATCAAAGCAATAAAAGAAGCGCATTCTGGAGTATGTGGAGCTCATCAGTCTGGGCCCAAACTTCATTTTCAATTGAAGAGGATAGGTTATTACTGGCCGATGATAGTGAAGGATTGCATGGAGTATGCCAAGAGATGCCAAGCTTGTTAGTTTCATGCCAACTTCATCCATCAATCGCCCGAGCCACTTCATCCAACTGTAGCATCTTGGCCATTTGAAGCATGGGGGCTAGACGTCGTAGGCCCTATCACGCCTAAATCGTCAAGGGCCATTCATATATCTTGGCAGCAACTGACTATTTTTCAAAATGGACAGAAGCCGCACCTTTTTTAGAGGTGAAGAAAGAAATGGTTATCGCCTTCATCAAGAATAATATCATCTTTAGTTATGGTGTTCCTCGCTACATCATCACTGACAATGGCTAAAACTTTTCTAATAAGGCCATGAATAAATTCTGCGTACAATTCGGCTTCAAACAGTATAACTCTTCCATATATTATGCGGCTACAAAGGGATTGGCAGAAGTGTCTAGTAAGAAGTTGTGCAACCTCCTCAAAAAAGTGGTTGATAAAGTTAGAAAAGATTGGCACGAATGAGTTGGAGAAGCTCTATGAGCGTATCGAACGACATATAGAACCGCGATCCAAATGACGCCGTACTCATTGGTCTATGGTGTTGAGGCGGTCCTCCTACTTGAACGACAAATATCGTCGCTAAGAGTAGCTATACAGGAGGGCCTTTGTTAAAAAGATAATGCCCGACTGTGGTTACAGGAATTGGAAGCCTTGGATGAAAAGCATTTGGAAGCACAACAGCGAATCGAGTGCTACCAAGCAAGGATGTCCAAGTCTTTTAATAAGAAAGTCCGTCATCGCTCCTTCCAAGTTGGTGATCTCGTACTTGCGGTGAGAAGACCTATAATCATAACACACAAGACCCGAAGCAAGTTCACCTCGAAATGGGATGACCCATACGTCGTCCAAGAAGCTTACACTAGGGGCGCTTATAAGATAGTTGATCAAGATGGAGTACGCGTCGAACCAATCAACGAAAAATTTCTAAAGCGGTATTATGCATGAAGAATGGTGCTCCATGTCGCATGAGCCTAAACTGCATGACACAAAAGAAAAGAAAAAGGACAGAAAGACAAAAAAAAAGTAAAAAATATTAAAAAGTAAAAATAAAACAATCTTCATGTAATACTCATGGCACGCACGAGTATGAACTGTGAACGGATAAATAAAATGTAATACTCCTTGCCCAGACGATTATAAACTGTGAACCACTCTATCTTCATATAACACTCCTTGTCCACACGAGTATAAACTGTGATCAGCTCAATCATCACGCAATTAAATGAGATATATGTGCATCTCTTCATTACTTTAATTCTCGTATCTCTGCAATATATAAGCACACGAGACACAAATTAAAGTGGGGGCATTTGTAAACATTAAAATTTTACCAAGTCCAAGTTACATTTTGGGCTCAATATTTGGTTATTCAAGCCCAATCCCTAGCCCAACTCATAGCCCGGTCCACTTGGGAGTTTCTATAATTTATTTAACTTCCATATAGAGAGACATTTCAGGTTTTTTTCTAATTGTCCCAAATCGAAAGGATGAAGCATCTAGGAGGCCCTCTACACCTATAAATAGGACCTCCCTCATGCCTTGTGAAGACACCTCCGATATATTCTCTTAAACCCCATTGGGTTATAAAGAGATTCTAGTTATTTTGAAGACCCATCTGCGGGTGGTGCGGCGAAGGACCCTTGGCGGGTGGCGTGGCGGCGAAGGTCCCCTAGCTTGTTCTCCGAAGGCCCTCTACGGGTGGTGCGACGAAGGCCCCTCGGAAGGGACACGGCGGCGAAGGCCCCTCTTGCGGGTTTGTCTCCGAAGGCGCCTCTTGCGGGTTTGTCTCCGAAGGCCCCTCTTGCGGGTTTGTCTCCAAAGGCCACATAGCGGGACGATGCGGTGGTATATTTTCCCAGCGGTCATATTCTACACACAACAATATTCTTCCTGAGCGATATTATCAGATATTATATTTTTCGGCAACGGCTATATTCCTCTGTCGACAACAACATCTCCTCGAAGTTCTGTTGGATCAAGCCCACAGGCCTCGGCAACTTCAAGAGTGAGGAGCTCCTTCGATAGCGAAATTATCGAGCATCTTTTCCTCACCCGACGACGAAGTTCTGCCAGATCAAGCTTCAGCATCCGTGGTGTTCTTTCCCAATCTTCAGAAGAGTCTCCAGATCAAGCTTCAACAGCCCTGGTGTTCTTCGGCCATCTTCAGAAGAGTCTCCAGATTAAAGCTTCTGTAGCCCTGCTGTTCTTCGCCCATATTTAGAAGAGTCTCCAGATCAACTACAATAACCCTGGTGTTCTTCGCCCATCTTCAGAAGACTCCAGATCAAGCTTCTACAACAGCCCTGGTGTTCTTCGTCCATATCTAGAAGACTCTCCAGATCAAGCTTCTACAGCCTTGGTGATCTTCGCCACTCCTGAAGACTCGTCGAATCAAGCTCTACAGTCCCAGCGTCTTCATCAACATATCTCCTTGAAGCTCAAGCGGATATTCGTCGGAGCATCAACCCTTCTACATTTTGATATCTTGCGAGTATAGAACAAGGGGACTCACGTGCTTCGTCCGTAACTAGAGATTGAACCCGCTAATTTTCAATACGATAATTTGTACGCCGTTTCCGGTCTTTATACGGATCGTGAGATTTTTGTGCTCAGAGTCACCATTTATTAACCTCGACTTTTGTGTCAAATTAGTGTTCGTCGCAAAAATATTTCGCGATTTAGGACATCCACTTTCGAAATTTTTTGAAATAAGTGTATGAAATCTGTTTTATAAAAGTCGAGTTCGAAAAACTTTTAGTTTTTTGATATAATAAAATATAGATTGGCCTTCTCAAGTAACTCATCTTTTAAAAAGTCGAATTTACTTATCATAAAATTCGAATTTTTAAAAGTAGAGTTTGACGTACTTGAATGGGCAAACTCGGTTTTACAAAAGCCAAATTCAAAGCATTATTTAACGAATTTCAAAATAAATTTCTTAAAATACGAAATTTTTACGCGAACAAACAAAGCTACTAACCCCCTCCCCAACATTTGGGCCGAGCAATAGAGGGCAGCTTTTTAGTAAACCGTCGAAATGAGTTAGGAAGTGAGCCCACGTTTTCTTGCTCAGGGAAAAGCCATCTGAAGCCCCAATGCGATGTTCACCCAAAGTGTGGCAATGCCGTGGTCGTCGTCGTCGACGCCTCATGGAGCCTTTGTGTCGTCGTCATCTGCAGGTAAACATACATCACGACATTATCATCTGATTTTTTTGGTTATTCTTTTGCTTACTGCCCCCAACTTGTACAACATCGTCAAAAGGGGGTGCGAACTAACTAAACCAGACACAAAAAAGGTGAGCCTGTCCTCCTCGTTTTACTTATGTTGCCATGTGCGATCAATCAAAGACACCAAAGGAGACACACAGTTCTTCTGACAATTCCTCCACCAGGAATCCTAATATGGAAACCTCAATCTCTTCTGCAGCGTCCTCCAAGTGGTAATCCTCTTCCTCGCTCCTTACCATCCGGTTTCGTCTGTAGTAATCTTGTAACGCCATGCCCACCCTTACATGATCGCCCTGCTTCTTTACCTCTTGGTGCTCCCCGAGTACGATATCCGACACCCGCTTCATCATCCCCCTGGTCACCCCCATCCGCCATGAGGAGTCATCCCCTCCACGCCCGGGCCGCACGTCCCTATCCTCGTCCTCGTCCTCGCCGTCCTCCTGTCCTATCGACAGTTCCTTGAGCACGACAGGGTCCAACCCTGCAAGCCTCTCGAACATGTACAACTTCTGCAGGAGCTGCTGCTTCGTTCCTACCAGGAAAGAAACGACATGGCCTATCAATCAATCCCGGATTCTCCCATCCAACATCACACGTACAATGTCGTCATGAAGGCGAAACCAACGACCAGACATTCAAGTCCTGACATGCCATTCAAATCAACCGGCAAACATTCAAGCACCCGAATTCACCACCGGGGGTAAAAACAACAGTGTCACAGAAACGGGTTAGGACAGCACCAACCACCCCCAACCACCAAAAAGACAATCTCTGTACTCAAAACACTTCCTGCAACAAAGCCCATGAATCCTGTGAAGAAAATCCCAGTTGGATCCCACTTGGTTCTTCAATGTTTGGCTGACAATCTTACTTATCACTATCATAGGAATAGCATATAACGAAGGGTCAGGTCACCCTCAGTTGTCTACAATCCAAAGGAGTAAGAAAAGAAATTTAATTTAATTTTTGTAAAATTATTGAAATGATTCCAAGACCATATAAAAGCAAAACTGTCACGAGCAAGTGATAAAAATAATAATAAGGCTCCGGGCATAATACCAATACCATTGTTGAACTAACTGCTTTATAAGTTCGAAATTATTGGTCAAAATTTTACATAACTCATATTTGATTTTCCACGAAAACTAAGCAAACCAAGGGACTAATAAATTATGGTGCAGGTAAGCAAAGGCATCTGTTCTTTTCCCTTTGAATAAATAAATCCAGGAGTTATCTTTTCTTTTCTTTTCATCATTAGCCTCGTGGGAACGAAAGCTTCACTTTTCTGTTTTTTTTTTTTAAATGTTTAGCACGTAAAAGCATGGAGACTAATCATGATAGACGAAAGCCTTGCAAATTCATAAAAGGGACATTTTGTTGAAAGTAATGTAAAAGAGGAACCTTTTTTTATTCAAATTATTAGTCTGATGAAAGGGAGAAAAAAAAAGGGATTAGTCCAATGTGGAAACAAATGCAAAAGCAGACTGCTCCATGAATAAATTCTCCGGGCAATAACGACAGAAACGAAGCCGTGAAGGATGAGATCGAAGTCATGCATCCACACAACGACTAGGGTTGTCATGCACCATGCATCATGACAAAACCAGACCCAACTACAAGAAGGTTGCCCAGATGAATATGTCGTGTTTATTCAATATATCATAGGACAAAGGGCCACCCTGGCATTTATTCCTTTCCGGATAGATGGTTGGGTTTTGAGTTAGGGACAGATTATGTCGAAGAAAACAGAGTGGGTGAAAACCCAATGGCGTAGTTTGAATGGTGATGCTTACTCGTGTAGCTCGCCTCGTAATTGACGCTGCGGTCTGCGTTCTTGTACTCGTACTCATACCCGTCGTTGTCGTCGGGGACCTCGGCGTACCCGTGCTCGCGGACGTCGTCGTCGTGGTAGGAATGAGGGTCCAGGACCGACACGGGGCTAGACTGTTCCTTCTCGACCTCGACCTCCTCCTTGTCATCCGATTGGATTTCATGCGGGTCGCTTTCTTCTTCATTGGCCTTGTCCTGATAAACCTGGAAAACGATGTTTCTAATTAGTAGTTTATATTGGGGAAATGAATATATATTGCTTTGGGCATAAGATTACGTGAGACATCAATATGACAGAAACGATTTAGAAAAAAGAAATGCAAGGAAAGGGACATTTGATCTGTATATGGGAATCCAGGAAGGCATACCATGGGAAGCGAATGAGTCGGTGAGGCCAACGTCGGCGACCGTAGCTCTGGAGTGGGGTAACGGAAGGGCGACCTTCCAAGGCCCGACCCCTCGGAACCGCCAAAGGTCTCTCGGCCTCGTATTTGCTCGGATTCATACAGATGAGCCTCCAACGTCTCGCTTGTGCTACACGGACCTTTACCAGCATAGCTGCTCGCCTTCTTGATCGTGATCGAGCTGTTGTTCACGTTTACCTTTCCCTGCATTTGTTGTTGGCCATACTTATCCAACCCCAGGATCTCTCTCACCAGGACTCCATCATCGCCTTCGCAGCCCCTGAATTCTTTCTTCCTCGACCGCCGGCCGAATCTCGCGAATTTCCTGAACAGGGATCCTCCCGCGCCAGCTCCCTCCCCTGATTTCCCCTGCTTCTTGCGGTCCGGAGGATCACAATCTTTCAAGCCGTAGCTCTCGATCCTGAGGGCAGCTTCAAGGAGCATGGCCGCGGTCTGTGTCGGCACGTGAAGCAAGACCATGTTGTTCCCAACCGTCTTTGCTCCGACCCGTGCAGCAGTAACACTCAATATAGGCGGCAGGGAAGAGGATTGCTTTGAACCATTGTATCGGAAGGACGAGGAGGAGAAGCAGGCATTGGCGTTCTTGAGGAGGTTCTCCCTGAAGGAGGCCGACTTGCGATGTGCAAAAGGCCTGGGAGGCTTGTTGAGCTGGCGACGGAGATCGGAGATGTAGGCATCAAGGAGGAAGGGCTCTTGATCCTCGACTAGAAGATCACGCAAGTATTTCCTGGCCATCCGAGGGAGTTGTTATGATCAAAGGTTTGAACTGAGTTAGCGTTTAAATGGCAAATGGCCCTTGATTTTGGAAACGAAGACGAAGAGAAGAATTTGAAAAAAAATATAAGGAGGAGACGATGACTTTAAAAATAAAAATATATAATATGTCGAGTTTTTATCTGCATTTAAAGTTTGGCGTTAAAATTTTTATATCCTAATTTTTTATTTATGAAAAAAATACTAATTTTTAGAAGATATATTTAATCGCGATTATAATTACTGTGATTATTTTGTTTGAATTATTATCGGAATTGGGATCCGCGATGTGTCTCATAAAATAATGTTTGGGGAAGAAGATAGTGGAAGGCTTCTTTTTTTCCTTTATAATTTAGAAGTCGTATTTTTTAAAATTTAATATTTTTTTCCTTGTTTTAGGTATGAAAAGGTGAGCACACTTGTTTGAATTAATAAAATCGAGATAATCAAAACGGGGCCCCCCCGCCCCCAAGCGCGAGATTTTATCAAAGGCGTTGGTTGTCATATGGACCCGACAAACAATTGACACGGTCCAAATATTTTAATAATAACGTCAGAGTAAGAGGAAAAAGTACCATTACTCTCCTGTTATGAGTTCGTTACGCTGGGAGAGTAAAAAACTATTTCCTTCTTTAACCGTTTATATTTTCATGTAAAAGGGAGAGATAGAGAAACTTTGGGATCCCATTTGTTTTGGACGGTAGCACATTAATTTCGTTCCCCGATGATTTATTTATTATTATTACATTTAAAATAAAATTAATTGGTGTGAGAAGAAGAAGGCTTTATTAGTTAAAGACCGAAAGACAAGCTCAAAGCTGTTACGTTGGGAACATGATTCATATAAACTGGGATACATTAGCTAACTCAATCTGTTGGTAGTTAGTTATAGTCTCGAGAGGATTGAGCCTCAGGCTCGGCCCCACTATATTCCCTCTGGGCCCGACTTGAAGCCTGCTCCCTTGTCAGTCCAATTTCAATTGAGGCTCAAAAGCCCTGCAGGTGGGCGGATCCTGGGCTTTATTAACCATCACCCAGGAGACCACCTTAATTTCAAGTAAAGTGTGCGTGATGGGGTTCGAACCAGGGATCATGACAATATTCCAAATACACCCACCACCCACCTTACGCCACATGGATTGTATAAATATTGGTGACTGTAAACAGTTGTAACTAACTTTTTGTTCAACAAAGAGAAAGTTTTCTTCTCTCCCAAGCTTGCTTTCTCTGAGTTCTTGCTTTGCTTGATCTGCGACCGGCGATCCGTGTCATCCGGTGCCTGGCTTCTGCTTGCATGGTATCATAGCAGAGAAGCAATGATGGCAGAGGTTTTTCGTGCCGGTAAGCAGTTGGTTGATTCGGATCATTCATCGCCTTACTTCGTAAGTCCAGCGGATGGACAGATCAATGTGTTGGTATCGCCTGAACTCACAGAAGGCAATTCCTTGTCCTGGTCTCGTTCTGTTAGGACTGCGTTATCAATTAGAAACAAGTTAGGATTCGTTGATGGTAGTATTTGCAGGCCTAATGATTCAGATCCTCTATTTTCTGCTTGGTCTTGTTGTAACGATCTGGTTCGCACTTGGTTGCAAAGATCCATGTCTGTTTCTATTGCTGCGACTGTCTTCTTCTTGGAATCTGCGAAGGAAGTGTGGGATGAGCTTAAAGAAAGGTTTTCAGAACCAGACGACTTCAGAATTTGTCATCTACAGATGTAATTTCATATGTAAGTTCAAGGAACAAAGACGATAGCTGCTTATTACAATGATTTGTTGTTTGTTGTGAGGGAAATGAGGATCTACAGGCCATTGCCAAGATGTTGCTGCAAAAAATAAGGATTGTGGCTGGATGAAGGAATATTTGGAGCAATATGAGAAGGATCTTGTATTCAAGTTTTTAAATGGACCGAATGATGAGTATTCTGTTTAGAGGACACATATTCTCATGAAGAAGCCTTTTCCTACTCTTGGATAGACTTATAATATAATTCAGCGAGAAGAAGCATAGAAAGATGTGTAGAAAAGCTTGATTTCTCCAATTGAAGGAATGGCTATGACTGCCTCTTCAGGGAAGCCACAGAGATTGCAACAAGAAGCAGATTCAAGGAGGTTGGCTTTTGACAAAAGAAGAAGCAAGAATGATTGGTTCTGTGATCATTGTGGTAAAAAAGGCCACATAAAAGATAGATGCTATTAATTGATTGGTTTTCCTAATTCTCAGGATCAATAGCAGATCTGGAAGATGAACAGGAAATTCGCTGGGAGAGGCTCAGCAATGAGACGCATAAATCAGGTCTCTGTGGGTGAACCTCTTACTGAAGGTGGATCTCTTCAACAGCTGAATCTTTCAAAGCAACAACTTCAAAAGTTAATGGCTTTTCTTAATGTGGAAACATCTAAAATGGACTCTGGTTTTGGTCTCCGTTGTTTGACTCCTACTCAAGTTAGTACAGTACTTTCTTTAGGTCCTGCTTTAACTCTTTCTACAAAACAGGCTTTTATCAAAACTTGGATTCTTGACATAGGGGCTACTGACCATATTGTGTCAAATTTTTCTTTGTTTCGTTCAAATCAGAAACTGCAAGCTCCTTTACAAATTCAACTTCCAGATAATTCTTCAGTCGTAGCAACACACATTGGTGTAGTTGCAATCACTGATGACCTTTTACTTGAAAATGTTTTGTTTGTGCCAAATTTTTGTTACAATCTCATCTCAGCAAGCAAACTTACTTCTAAAGGCACAATTTGTCTCATTTTTCTAAGAAATCACTGCTATATTCAGGACTTACAAAGGTCGATGATGATTGGGCAAGCTGAGCAACAAGAAGGCCTATATGTGATGTAGCAGATGAGGGGTTCTGATAACTCAAGTGTCAATGACTCTCAATAGAATGTGTGCTTGTCGAATCAAAATAAGTGTAGATTTGTTTCACTGGATGAGTTTGATCTGTGGCATTATAGGCTAGGACATGCTTCACAAGACAAACTCAAGTGTTTGAATAAGATTGACTCTGCAGTTTCTGTTAAACAAAACAATGTATGTAGTTCCTGTCATGAATCTAAACAAAAGAAATTGGTTTTTCCCCAGAGTACGACCAGAAGTACCTATGCTTTTGAGCTCATTCATGTTGATATTTGGGAACCATATTCAACAGAAGCGATAGGAGGCTTTAAATACTTTTTAACTATAGTTGATGATTACAGTAAGGGCACTTGGTTGTATCTTATGCAATATAAGAGTGAGACACAGGGATACATCAAAGTTTTTTGTCAAATGGTTCATACCTAGTTCAACCAAAATGTTAGAGTGATTAGATCGAATAATGGTGCTAAATTTCTTGTGGTTGACTTTTATAAACATAGTGGCATTTTACATCAGGTTAGCTGTCCAGAAACTCCTCAACAAAATGGCATAGTAGAAAGGAAGCACCAACATTTACTTTCTACATCCAGAGCTTTACTCTTTCAGTCTGGTTTACCTTTAAAATTCTGAGATTTTGCTGTATTAACTGCCACTTACATAATAAACAGGTTACCTTCTGCAGTTTTGAAGTTTCAAACTCCACATGAAGTACTTCTTGCGAACCACCTATTTTATCTCATTTGAGAGTCTTTGGGTCACTTTACACCCTTTCACAAAACAGAACAAAGTTTGATAAGAAAGCAGATAAGTGTGTTTTTGTTGGATATCCTTTGAATGCTAAAGGATATGTTGTTTACCATCTAGATACTGAGCAAATTTCAATTTCCAGAAATGTAGTTTTCTATGAATCTGTTTTCCCTTTCAAACTGTCTACAATCAGTAGTGATGATAATGTTTCTTCATCTTTGGATTCACAACCAAATGATTGTTCTTATTTTCCTATTTTTGATCATTTTTCTGTTAGTCATGATGGAGGAAAAAAAAAGTCAGACACTGCTATTTCAGGCTTTGACGAATCTGTTAATGAATCACAACTTCATGCATATAGTTCATCTGAACCTGTTAATGAGAACAATTTGAGAAGAGGTACTAGAGAGAGAAGGCCCCATCTAATTTCAGAGATTATCACCATAGGCTTTCCTTGGCTTTGGCTGTTCCATCTTCATCTGCCTCAGACAGGTCCACTTCTGAATCCTCCACTTCTTTTCCTGTACCTGCACATCCTATTGATTCTTACATTTCTTATTCTCAACTTTCCACTCCATATAAGTCTTTTCTTGTGCATTTGGAGAATCATTTAGAACCTAAGTCATATAATCAAGCGAAACATATTCTACATTGGGTTAATGCTATGACTGATGAGCTTAATGCTTTGGAGGACAATGCTACTTGGGAGGTTGCAAATGGGTCTTTAAGACTAAATTGAAGGCATACGGTTCTGTGGAAATGTACAAAGCTAGATTGGTGGCCAAAGGATATACTCAAGTAGAAGGGATTGATTATCAGGAAACTTTCAGTCCTGTTGCTAAACACACATCTGTGAGAACCTTTTTCGCTTTGGCTGCAGCTAAGGGTTGGTTACAGCCTAATGTGAAGTTGATACGTGGAGATAAAAAGAATCCAGTGAATGTTGCTTCCTATAGACAGCTAGTAGGTAAACTCATTTATCTGGGGATAACGAGACCAGATATTGCTTATGTTGTCCATAGTTTAGCTCAATTTAGGGATTGTCCTACTAAGCAACATTGGGATGTAGCTTATGGGATTCTTAAATACTTGAAGTTCGCACCAGGGAAGGGTGTTTTGTTTTCAAATGCATCCGATCTGTGCCTTAAGGCTTACACAGACAGTGATTGGGCAGGTTGCATAGAAACGAGGAGAACAACAACTGGTTTTTGTGTCTTCCTTGGGAATTTCTTGGTGAGTTGAAAGTCCAAAAAGCAGCAAACTGTTTCTAGAAGCTCTACAGAGGCAGAGTATCGTGCAATTGCCTCAACTGTAGCAGAATTGATATGGTTGAGAGCTTTGTTGAAAGATTTATGCATTGAATTGCTTCCAGCGCAACTTTTCTGTGACAATAAGTCGACCATTTATTTGACTAAGAATCATGTCTTCCATGAACGCATGAAACACTTAGAAATAGATCTGCACTTTGTGAGAGAAAGGGTAGCAAGTGGTGAAATTGAGATTAGCCATGTTTCAACACAAATGCAGATTGCTGATGTTTTGACAAAGGGTTTGTATCCTGTAAGATTTCAGTTTTTAGTGGGCATGATGGGACTTATTGATATCCATAGTTCCCATCTTGAAGGGGAGTGTGAGAAGAAGAAGGCTTTATTAGTTAAAGATAGGAAGACAAGCTCAAAGCTGTGCGTTGGGAACATGATTCATATAAACTGGGATAAATTATTAGCTAACTCAATCTGTCGGTAGTTAGTTATAGCCTCCAGAGGATTGTATATATATTGGTTGACTGTAAACAGTTGTAACTAACTTTTTGTTCAACAAAGAGAAAGTTTTCTTCTCTCCCAAGCTTGCTTTCTCTGAGTTCTTGCTTTGCTTGATCTGCGACTGGCGATCCGTGTCCTCCGGTGTCTGGCTTCTGCTGGCAACCAGTCCATCGGAACAGGTAAACAAAGGGAACCCATTTGATTTCATGATGAGACAAAGTATCCCATCGAAACGGGAACTGCTAAAATGCCACGGCACATGCAACAGTGTCGCGTGGCGGTCGGAGTTAGTTCTTTTTGGTAAAATATACGATAATATCATAAATTATGTCCAAACTTTCTGATTTGTCAAAATCTTTTTTCGCTATACGGTATTATCAATATATTTAGGGTTGTAATTTTTTGTGGTCATTCGCCGACGGATTCTGTCAAACCGCTAACATGGAGTCACGGAATTGTCTAGTCAGCCACTTATTTCCACGTAGGCAAACAATAAGTGATATAAGATAGTGACTAGGAAAACGGAGACCTCCCTACCCAGCAACCCTAACACGACAAAGGTGGAGAAACCCATGTAGTACCTCAAGAACCGGATGCACCAGAGGTAAAAGAGCAGGACGAGCACGAAAGTGACGACAGTAACCACAGCGACGAACACGAGCGAATTCAGGAGAGCGCCCACGAACTTGTCCCAGGAGGAATCAGAGTCGGTCTCGTCATAGGCAATGGTGGCGATCGAGGAGACATTGATAGAAGGGTCGGAAGAGGAGACCAAAGCTCGGCGTTATTACATGCGTTGATGTAGGAAATAAGTGGCCGACTGGACGGATTCTGTGACTCCACGTCAGCGGTTTCGACGGAATCCGTCAGTGAATGGTCACAAAAAATTACAATTCTAAAGATAGTGATAAAATCGTATAGTAAAAAAAGATTTTGACAAAACAGAAATTTTGGGCATAGTTTATGATATTATCGTATATTTTGCTTTTTTTTTAATATTTTGTACTCATTTCACGAAAAATTGAATAAAAAGAATAAGAAGATTAACTTGAAGTATTTTATTTAATGAACATAATTTTAGTTTTTTTACCAAAACCAGGGAGACTATTCCTGGCTCCGCATGAGGAGGATACAAACTTTACGGTAATGATTATGTAAAAAATTTGTACTATATATATTATGTTAAAAAAAAGTTCGTATCGATTTATAAAAAAAAAATTAAAAATTAAAAATCTTCTTTGACCGCTGCACGTATCGCGGTGCTGCACTTTTCAGCGACACCCCGTGGAAACTAGCGGGTTTTGGTACTACGCCGAGAAAGAAGATAATATCTCATCCGTAGAAGCTTTGGGAAAAAGGATTGTTACCTCACGGGGCAACAACGAATGCGAGAGAGAGAGTGAGGGAGGGAGGGGAGGATCTCTTTTACTTCCCGTGACATTCAAAATATAATGTAAGTTAAATAAAAAAGAAATAGAATTGACTGCAGGTTTGAAGATCTCATCCTCCTGTCCCAGCCGTCGGTTAGTTTAAAGTCAGCGCTTCCCTGCCGTCCGATGACGTTATTTCCAACCTGGAAAGGACTGGACATGGCAGGGCAGGCGAGGACGTTGGTGGTGGTTGGGGGTCTCCCCTCCACCTGTCACTCCCGTGTTTGTCAGTGTAACGAAAATTGAACGAGGAAAACCCACCTTTTTTCTTAAGAAAAAATATATGTTTGTATTCGTAATTTTGTCCGAAATTTTATTTATGTAGGTCATTTTTAATTTTTTTTCTTTTGTGTTTGTAACTTTAATTTTATTTTCCTTTACGTCCTTTTCATAACGCTGTTACGTTCCCAATTCGATGCGGACTAACAATTTCGTACTGTTCGCGTCGAAAACAGATTAAGTAGAAAATATTTGGCACGAACACACAGGTGTTCGGATGTGATCGCCAGTAATGAAAACAGATGAATTGCATTAATAAACGATGTCAAATGATGTCTCACAAATGAACGGAAAAGCTTACGACCATGAAAAGGCAAAATGATTGATAATGCGGACGGTGGAGACGCCGAAGACTTGTTGATGGCACCGTGAGCTTGCGGACTAGAGCGGTGGAATCAGGTCTTTGAAGGTGTGATTAACGGGGGTGTGGACGAAGGTAGAGGTGAATCTAGGAACCATGGGCCCTACGAGCTCACCCTGGTAGTGCAATGAAGGCGGATTTGGGAACCAAGTACCCTACGAGCTCACCCTAGTTGGGAACCGGACGTTGGAAGACTGAGAACTGAAAGCTATTAACAATCAATGCATTTTTTTGCCTTAGATGATTGTGTGTCCTTTAGAGAGAATCTTGCTTTCTTCTATATTGAATCTGGTGTGCTGAGACGTGGGTAACATTTTTCTGATTTTTCTCTACCTGAAAATCACCCCAAACCGTGGGGACGTGACCCTATGACCACTTTCCCGAAATCTCAGGGTCAAGATCTTTTCCGGTCTTCGTAGACTCTGATCCCGACGGTCTTCGTAGACTTAGTACTTTCCCTGGCGGGCTCGCATAACGGTGGGCTTGTAAAGACTCTTACAGACCCTAGGACTTATAGGCTTCCCGTACAATGGGCCCAAAATTTTTATAATTGTCTTGGTAAACTTGTTGTGGATCAACGAAATGGCTTTGTGGGTTTTTCAAAAAATGGGTCTGGATTTATCGGTTTCTCATAATTAGGCCCAAGATTTCTACCATGTCAACATAAGCCCCCCTCTTAGGGTGAGACGATCTTAGCTGAGAGTCTTACCCAGTATCGTAAAGTAGTTTGGATTACAGACAAAGAAGCATAAAAAGAATGAAAGACATTGTAGATTCGAGACCTAATACGAAATGGTGTGATCCAATGGTATGTGCCAAATTCCTTATCCTCGTGCGAGTTGGAATTCCATGTCAAAGTACGCGATATTGTTGAAGGTGTGAGCCCATGGTATTCGCCAGTGTTGCGGGAATTGAAAATCCTTGTCTAGTTGGGCGAGACACTGTCGATTTAAATGTATGTCGTGTTGCAAACCACCAGAATTAAAGGGCAAGTGGCACCATAAGAATGCGTTGGCCACTATTGTCTCTCGAGGCACCCATGGTTCATGCTCGGGAAGTTCAAAGTCATTCTCTATAATGTTAACCTCTGTTTGAAAAGTATGAAAAATATGAATTGCAATTTTATTCTTTAATAGTTGGACGTCGACTATGGGCACAAAATTTGGCATAATTTGTTTTGTCACTTGCACCCCAACAATTTTGAGGGTTAGCGGACCAAACTGGTTAACTCTACAAACCTCTGGCGACGGGTTTGCTATGGGAACATATTCTTCAATGAGAGGTTTTACTTTGATAGCATATTCTTGTACAAGAGGTTTTTCTTTGGAAACATCACCCTTAATAAGAGGTTTTTCTTGACGCGCACAATCGTTGATAAAAGATTTTACTCTAGGGGCATCTACCTCAATGGGAGATTTTGTTATGGGCCCATACTCCTCGATGGGGGGGTTTGTTACGAACAAATACTCCTCTACGGGAGGTTTGGTTCTGTTGACATACTCCTCTACTGGAGTATTTGTCCTGGAGACATACTCTTCTACATGAGGTTTTGTTCTGGAAACATACTCCTTTACGGTAAGTTCGGGAGTGGGGACGTACTCATCGTTGAGAATGGGGACATACACATCGACGGGAGGTTTCGTATAGAAACTCTCTCTTTGTCGATATGAATGAGCATTGTTAGAGTAATTTCGCATACCCGTTTACTTTGTAGTTCTCATCTATGAAGTTTTCTACTTGTCTCGGGATGTTTTTTAGAACAAAAGAGTTGGCTTGTCTGACTCTGTTGGTTCTCGGAGCATACTCGTTGACGAAAACGCTCTCTCTACGCCATTGTTGGGAAGCATAATTTGAGTATCGATCTTCGTCTCAGACTACTTCGTCGTCTTCGTAGGCTTTATTCGAACCGATCATTCGCGTAAACTCGTCACGAGACCATTTCCAGTTTATGTATTCAGGGTATGAACTTTCGTAGAGATACATGTCTTCTCGATGAACATGAGCTGGTACAATTTTCTCCACCATTGAGTTCACTCTATAGACAGATTGTCTACAGGGGTCTCGCGTACGCACTTTCTCTAAGGGGCTGTTCCAGTCTATTGGGACTAGGCGTCCGAGAAGAGAAAGGTCTTATGGGAGACATTTTTTCGCCATAGACATCTACATCGCCTTGAGTGGTATCTCCCCATACATCATTATTTTGGAAGGACACAACGTGTTTCCCAGTCGCTGCACGCCGAACGTCTCCCATGAAAGAATTATCTTTATTAATAGGGTCGCTCATTTTCGGGTTAGAGTCTCACCTAGAGAGGATTTTTATCATCTCTCACATTTCAGCCATCTCGAGCTTTCTTTCTTCTCGCGACTCGACCGCACGACGAATATTCTCCTTATGTATTTCGATCATACGTCTGTCTATGCTTACCTGAATATTTCGCAGGTCTTCCTGCACACCTCGCAGACTTCCCTGCATATCTCCCACATTCCTCCTCATATCGTTGAATTCTTTATGAAACTCAAGCCTTGATATGAACTCGGAGGGGGTATGCGTTGCTGCAGGGGGTTGGGTAATCACACCTTGGCTTCCTTGAGTCGTACTTCCCTCGACTTGGGACCCCGATAACCCCTGGTTCTCTACATCAAATGGAGGAAGGGGAGGATCTTGCATGTTTGAACTCCTAGTATTACGTGCCATTTTAAATGGTCAATTTCTTCGACTCCCATTGTGGCCGCCAAAAACGTGTTCACGTTGGAAACGGATCACGTCGGAAATATTTGGCACGAACACTCACAAGAGTTCGGATGTGGTTGCCAGTAATGAAAACAGATTAATTGTATTAATAAACGATGTCAAATGATGTCTTACAAATGAACGAAAAAGCTTACAGCCATGAAAAAGCAAAAAGATTGATGATGTGGATGGTGGAGTCGCTGAAGACTTGCTGCTGGTGCCGTGAGCTTGCGAACTGGAGTGGTAGAATCTGGTCTCTGAATGTGTGATAAACGGGGGTGTGGACAAAGGTAGAGGTGAATCTGGGAACCAAGGGCCCTACGAGCTCACCCTGGCAGTGGAATGAAAGTGAATTTGGGAACAAAGGGCCCTAGGAGCTCACCCTGGCAGTGGAATGACGGCGAATTTTGGAACCAAGTGCCCTACGAGCTCACCCTTGTTGGGAACCAAACGCTGGAAAACTGAGAACTGAGAGCTGTTAATAATCAATGCACTTGTTGAATCGTTCAGGAGCACTAAGAGGGGGGTGAATTAGTGATTGTAACTTTTTCGCTCTTTCTCAGTGTAAGCGGAAGCGTACTGTATCACAGCAGAGCGTTTCTCAAAATGAGATCAGCTTCGCTGTAACTGTTACGATTTGTTCGAATAGGTTTTCGTACGAGTGTTGCGTGATCGTAATGGACATAATAGTTTATAGTGGTTCGGCCTTAATCGACCGACGTTCACTTTCCAAGGTAGAGGTGATTCCACTTTTGGTAGGGCAAAAATTTCGGTATTCCGATTTCAATCCCGAATTTTTAAAATTTTGGGAGTTCAGGATCGGTATTTCAGTATTTGGGATCGAGATTGGGAGTATGTTTTTGTTAAAATGATATTTGGTATTGGGATCGGTATTGGAAAAATAAAATTCGTATTTACCGAATACCGAATTTTTATATGGCTAACATAATTTGGGCCCCCATTTAACAAAAAACTAATTGGTCGAATCCATTAATCCCAACAATTACAAGTTCTTCGCATGTTTCCGTGTATGCAATCTAACACCAATGACACATTGGGTTGATGTGTTTTTTGATTTTGTATCTAAAAAATAATTTTCAATTTTTTTTAATAAATTCCAACACTGCATGATCAAATGCTGGTATAAATTGTGCAACTTAATGATTCGAAATAAGCAGTAGATGTTTACTCTCATGCTTGAAGGTAATAAAATTTGGTATTGGGTAAATACGGAATTACCGAAATAAAATTGGGTAATTTACCGAAATACGGTATTATAAATTCGGAATCGGGATCGGTATCTAAATTGAGGTATCTAAAATTCGATATTTCGATAATCGGTAATTCGGAATACCGAAATACCGAATGCTCCCCCTTAATTCCACTATATAAATATAATGGGTGCAAATAAACCTTTTGCACTAGGCTTTGGGTATCTCAACAAGAGAGATTTAAAATCCTTTACAAAAGAAGATCAGTCTTGGGTAACGATTAGCAACTCACACATTGGACGTCTTCTCGTTTCCAGCAGAATGATACTCACACTTAACAGTTGATTGCTCAAAGGATTTCCACATAGCACGTTGTCGCTTAGGTGTAAGCCTGTCTATCAAAGCACAAAGACAACGTTGTTTGAGAGTATAATTCCTCACAAATAATTCCTTACATTGAAGAACGACTTCTCTAAGAGCAGTCCGTCTCTGATTCACAACAGAGGAATGCTTCAGCACTTAATAGCTCAGCAGAGGATTTCCACACAGTTTCTGCCTCTTTTCAAGATGAGCCTGTAAGCACTCAAGAGACAACCACGAAGGCAATCACTTAGAACAAAAAGAAAAATATAAGAAATGATTGGTTCCTCACACCGAAGAACCTGACTTCTCACTCAGCGAAGTCGCGGTATCCGTCCTACACTCAGTTCGGACGTGTACGGTTACCACAGTCGTGACTCAATGCTCTGCACACCTAGTGCCTATGGTGGAATTTTCAGCTCCGACGGCCCCCATGCAACTTGCTCCGTTGTCTTCTGTATCATGAGGTCAAGACTTCTGCACAACACCATTATGTTCAAGAGGACTCTTTCCACTCCGGCGGCGTTTCCAACTCCTGCTCTACCCTGTAGGCACGAGACTTCTGGCGCGCACCCGCAAGTGCGCGTCTGACTGCTCAAACTCCGTAGGTTCGACAAAAACGGCTTCTTCCTGTGAATCAGGATCAGTGGACAGCTGCTCAACGGTCACAACGACCAAGAAGGAAAGAAATCTTTATCAACTTTCCTAATTCTTGTGATTTGATCCAATCACCATGAGAATGATATCTTATCATTATTTCAATCGTTAGCAAGGACGAATCAGGAATAACAATATTCCTTAATTACTGTAGAGATAAGATAAGAAATAGCATATTGCTATAATTAGATATTCTATTTCCAAATCTCTTTCAAACATCGCTATCTGATCCCCACACGTGATTATCTGAATAAGATAATGTAATTAATCATTAAATATGATAAAATCACAACAATCAAGTTGGAATAATAATTATTCATTCATTTTGGTAATTGTAGCGCAGTAATGCAGTACAGCTTTGCTGTAGTGTAGGAACACACTTCTCAAGCGTAGCAACATACTTCTCAAGCGGTACAACAACGCATTCCTCATCATCAAAACTAAGGTCAACAACACTTTTTGGCCTTAGATGATTATGTATCCTTTAGAGATAATCTTGCTCTCTTTTATATTGAATCCAGTGTGCTGAGGCATGGGTCACATTTTTACTGATTTTTCTCTACCTGAAGATCCCCCCAAACCGTGGGGACGTGACCTTATAACCACTTTTCCGAAATCTCGGGGTCAAGATCTTTTCTGATCTTCGTATACTCTGACCCCGACGATACTTCGTAGACTTAATACTTTCTCGGGCGGGCTCGCATAACGGTGGACTTGTAAACACTCTTACAAACCCCTGGACTTATGGACTTCCCATACAATGGTCCCAAAATTTATAGAATGTTCTTGGTAGATTTACTGTGGATCAGCGAAATGGCTTTGTGGGTTTTTCAAAAAATGGGCATGGATTTATAGGCTTCTCATATTTAGGCACAAGATTTCTACCATGTCAACACGTACGTGGATTATTTATTTTTGGTAAAATATACGTTTGTGTTCATAACTATGTCCAAACTATGTGCCATCATTTGTAATTTCTTTTTTTGTGCCCATAACTTCAATTTTATTTTATCTACTTCCAAACTAATGGGTCGTAGATTATTATTTATCTATAACATTAGGTAATTAAATTAAATAAAAAAATGAAGCACCCGGAGGAAGTCCCCGACCTAACCCTCCACCCTCGTCTCGAACCTTACCCTCCACGCCCCTCCTGCATAGACGAGGGAAACTTTTAGCGGAAACAACCCTATGCAAATATGAGGAGACTTGTGAAGGAATCGGATGTCCCGATCAAGAGACGACGCACGAGGTCGATCTCAGGAAACGCCCGACTACCTCAATGCCGTGACATAAGGAATAAATCGTTTGGGAGTAGAACATCATCATGAATCCGGAAAAGAACAATCATCGAGTGGAGCACGCAGGTCACCGCGAAGACCGTGGCATTTGGCCTAGTTTTTGGAGACACACTGGTGACCTTTGTCCCGTTAGTTCACGTCGGACAAGGACCTTGGCGTCAAAAAAAGACGCAAATAAAAATAAAAATGAAATTATAGACACAAAGGAAAGAAATTGAAAATGATGACATACATGAAAGTTTGAAAATAGTTAGGAACACAAATATATATTTTGCAAAAAAAAAATCCATGTATGACCACATTAGTCCATGTTGAATTGGGAACCTAACAATGCTACGAAAATGACACAAATAAAAATAAAATTGAAGCTATACAAAAGAAAAAAAATTGAAAATGATGATAAAAATGAAAGTTTGGCCAAAGTTATGGACACAAAAATATATTTTCTGTTTTCTTAATCTTCTATTGACATTTTAAAATTTTTACTTCAAAATTTCTATACATCTTCATACGTTCATTTATTACTATAACTATTACAAAATATACTTATATTTTACGAATTAATTAATAAATTATTAGTAACTAAAGTTATATGTTTAATGAAAATTCAGCAAGTAACTTTTGTGTTATTTTAATAAATTGATTTGATAAAGAAAAAACACTAGATTTAATATATAAAGTACAAATTTTTAAGAAAATTAATAAATTTAAAAGAAAGAAACTGAATATCAATGTATGCTATTTTAAAACTAAAAATATAAAAAAATTAATAAAAGAATCATTTTGAAAAATCAATTACAAAAATTTTAATAATTATTCTTAAGTGAAAATATGTAAACTAGGGATTAAAAAAGCAATAATTTTTTTTGAAAAATTTATTAAGAAAGAAATTTTACTAATTAATTAGTTGTTCTAAAACATCTTCGTAAAAATAGTTTAAATCACTATTTTATAAGAAAAGTTCTTGATGTACAGTCGAGTTTATGGTTTAGTGTTTAGAGTTAAATATCAAGAAAATTTAAGAATTTGAAAATTAGCACAGATTACCTTTTCTAGACTTTTTAAGGAATAATAAAGTTAAACTAACAAAATTTAATTAATATTTTCATGTTATTAATAGATATATATATATATATATATATATTTAAAAAATATCTCGAATGTTAGTTACATTCTCGTTTGGGTGCAGTCGTTTTTATCTTTGCAGAAAGAAAGGTCATGATCGCCTCGCAAGAATCCGTATTGGCATCTTGAGATAGTCGGGATAGGTGAGTTCTTTTTGGAGTCACTGTATTTCTGCTTTAGTTGTTGTATTCACTTACATTTCTTTTCTGGATCCCCACTTGAATCACAATAGGAGGAAAAAGGTTGGCCTTGAGGAACTCAGGGCCCTTCATTGGTCCCTCTCCTTTGATTGATTCCGAATAATTTCCAGAGTTGGTTTCTCGGAAGATGGGGCTTTCTTCTTCTAAGAAGGACCCACCCTTGGGAACTTCTGTTTTGCTAGGCTCCTCTCTTTTTAGCGGTTTCCGAGGCATATGTTCTCCTTAGGAACTCGACCCATGTTCATATAGAAACTCGACAAAGGACCACCGAGGGTGATTCAAAAATATGTAGCTCTTTGCATATTTTTTTTTCTAAAACCCGAGAAATAGCAATGAAGGATCAACTCATGATGCTCCGAAATCCAATCGACCGAAAGTGATCCACAATTACATGGTACTTCTAAAATCCTGTCGAATGAACCCGTCATGCTATTTGGAAGGATAAAAACACATGTTCCTCGTAAAACTCGACAAATGAATGTTAAGCGTGATGAACTAATGTGGACGCTCCGAAAATTCAATTGACTAAAACAGTTATGCTATTCGAAAAAATCGATTATGAAGTGGCATATGACAATCTGATTCATCGGACAAAACTTTCCTTAAAAAATAGTGGTTTTGGACATTAATTTTTTAATAATTTCCATTGTTTAAATTATTGTTGTAATAAAAGACAATTGGCTAGTTTTCTTAACTCGATTGATTCAATAAGAATATTGTCTAATGTAGTCGATATACTAACAATCGACTACGATAAGTGTTGATTAAGTGAAAACACAAGTTGCATTGACTGGGAGGAGAATCTTTACGAAGGAAAGAGATTATCTTTCTAGTAGGTTGATTAAGAGGAGAAATGATTAATTCAGAGAAAATACCTTCGTTAATTGTCACGAGGGGGCAAATATTTACACCAGGTAATTTTTTGCTATTGATGTGATTTGAGTAGAACACGATTATAAAAGGGAAGTCGACGGAAGGAAAATCTAATATGCCAAAATTAGTCGACAGCAAAACTCTGATGGCAAAATCTGATTAGTCATTGGCAAAATCTGATATAGTCGATGATCGATTAGAAGAATTTACTTAGTCGATCCGGGATAATCTAATTTGATGGATAAAATCCAACGCCGATGATCGACTAGGAAAATATAATGGATACGATCTGATTCGGTCGACTGGGAGAATATAATTAATCGATAGATAAAATCCAACTCAGTCGACTGAGACTATTTGAAGATAAGATTTTAGGAAGATCACAATCAAAACGTGTGTAAATTGAAGATAACTATCAAATGGAAGTTGAAGGATGAAGAATAAACGTCAATCAAGATTCTCTATAAATAGATGGAGGCAGGGTCAGAAGAACACCATCGACAATCAACACACATACATAGACACTTTTGTCTTAGTTTTATTTGTTCATCGTTGAATGGAAAGTTTCATTTCTTCCTCTTCTCTTTCTTTTTCTTCTTAAACCCAATAGGTTCGCTAAGATTTGTTCGCGACGTGTGACGGTTTAATTCGCAAACGCCTTCTTCTTAATCTGGCTACTTGGACTTACGTATTCTATCCAACTTTTTTTAATACAACCCTACCGTATGCAGATATGGTTGTCCGCGCCGTTCCCTGTACTGAATTAAAAAATAAATCAACCTTTAAAAATCTGCATGCAAACTTTTGGGATTTTCGCGGGAAAGCAACAAACTGCAAAGAGATGCCTTGCTGTCGGGTTTTCCTTGGAGTATTCATTTGGTTTTTGGTGGGTGGGGGGTTTTATTTTGTAATGAAAAATAAAGAGATCCCTTATTCCCAAGCCCGACAAGAAAAAGTCAAATTTTGTCAAGTTCGAATTAGTTTAGGGTCTTATCTTTTTTAATAAACAAGTCAGGTTCGGGTGACTTGTACTATGAGTCAATCCTATGAGTTGCTTCTCAACCTTGTACTCTCGCCCTCTCTCGTTACCATGCTTAGGCCGGGCTTAATCTCAAGTACAGGCCGAAAGTTTTTTATCTTACTTAAATTTGGGCTCTACTAAATAGAGTCCGATTAAGCTCGGGCTCAATAAATTTTTACTCGGGTCGAACTCAGATAGAGAGTGTCCGTGTCCGGCCTAGCTAATTAAAATCTCTCCTCTATTAAGAATTTTTACGGGGAATTGGAGGACATCTTCATCCCATTTGTTTTCTCTCGTGGGGCATAGAAAATCACATTCCCAAGGGTTTCCTAGCACAATTTTCTTTTTTAATAATATTTTTAATCATTTTTGTTCGGTTAATTTTGATTTTACAGTCCAGCGAGTAGTAGTGAGGGAGAGTCGGGTATCGTTATCTTTATCATCTTTATTAGATTGGGCTTGACTGGGCCTTCAATCGGACCGAGGGCTTAAAGTTTCGGCCCAATGTCGTAATCCCCCCCCCCCTTCTCACCAATAGCGGCTGTTGAGAATCTTCTTTTTTCCTAGGCCCAGACTCATTTCTTTCAATAAAAAAAGAAAGTTAGCATCTACTTTACAAGTCACGTGAAAGCACGTGACTGGAGTGGACAGTGGCCGGAGAAGTTAATTTTATTTTATTATGTATTTAAATATTGAATTTATATTTTTTGCCATGAATTTTTTAACGTGCCTAAATCAGTATTACATAACTTTAATTTTTTTTTTATTCTTTTGGCCCTAATAAAATTAATCCCGGGGGGTATATTTCGTTCGACTAAGTGACGAAAGGGGTGTAGGTCCCATGTAACTACTTGTTTTCTGACAAAACCCAATTATAATAATAACATCTGACAACATCTGACACATCCAAACATGTGAAAAGCCGAACACGTCTCCTCTCTTTCTTTCTTTTTTTAAAAAAAATATATTAACCAATTCCAAAATTATTTATTAACAAAAAAATTCAAGAAGTCTGATAAAACTACACAACATGTCAAAGTAAGTAAAGATTCCTTAACCATGAGAGAACAATCACGTGTTTAAAGAGATGAGCGGGCGTGATTAGGGTTCAGAATCAGAAACAAGCAAATCGGTCTTAATGACACATGGATTAAGGCGGATGCCAATAATGTTGTTGATGTTTAGTTCACGTGCTGTGGTCCAAGTCAGGCACGTGAATTGAGGATGATCAGCACATAAAGCAAAAGCAAAGTTCAAACAAACAAACAAATATTAGAGAAATTATATATATCCTAATAAATCAATAATTAAAAAAAAATGTCGGAGAATCTCGGATGACCAAACAAAACTTCTACGCTAAGCAAAACAAAATATATAAAAATATATTGGCCAAATACCAAAATATACATGAACTTTAACTTTTTTTTTTTATTTAGCTTAACATTTAAAAATATCTTCGAACATTTCAACTTTCGGTCGTTATCTCAATTATATTATCCGTTTACTAATGGAGTCCTAAGTGGCTTGGTAGTTAACACCGCTAGCGTCATATTTAATCTATTTTTTCATAACACAAATTATTAAATATATTCTCAACTTTAATATTTTTTTTCTGTTTTATTCTAATATTTAAAAAATATCATCTTGCATCCTAACGTTGAGTCGTTATTTACATATTAACGATCAATGCTAACAATGTCTTACGTGATATCGATATGATAATTAACGATGATAACATAAGTTTAATCTATTTTTTTCTCAAATTAAACCATAAACTTCGAAGTATGGTTTACGAGTTTTTAGTTTTCAAACCCCGAATTAGGCCGATTTCGGGGTTTAACGCCCCAAATATATTACAATCGCACTCTTTCGCAAGCTTATAAATAAAGGTTCTTGAAATTATTTAAGAAAAAAATGGTTCTTGAAATTATTTAAGAAAAAAATGACAATTTTTGAATAAAATATGAGAGATTTAAGCTTATAAAAATAATTTTCTAAAAACAAAAAATTTCCAAAAGTTTAGACTCTATCTTCAAATGCCTTAATTTTTTAAGGCAAATCTTTTTTGCGGTCCTTTGCAGTTTGTTTTTCTATAACAAGTAAAACTGATTCTAAAATTCAAAATGATAAATCGAACCCATAAAAAGGTACCTCCCGAAATATATTCCATCCTTTTACATGGCGCGGGGCGTGAAATTATGTTGGTCTTGGTGTCAGAGAGATATCATTAAACTTGGTCTTGTGCATGCCTTTTTCAAATTTCAAAAAAAAAAAAAAAAAAATTCTATCGAAACTACACCACCTGCCTTCTATTTAAAATTATCCCAATTCTTATATAACCTTTATAAATAAATACAAGTATTTTCGAGTGCTTTTTTGTTTACATTAAAATTAGGTTGTTCCCGAGAGAAAAAGTAGAGGAAAATTGATAAATAAAAAAGATTTTTTTTAAAATGCAACGGCTAAAAAAAATGAATTTCTAAATCAGCTGGACAAGTGATTTTTCCTACAAATGAGTTACACTGAAAATACCCTTTCTTACAATCTAAAGGAAGCAATTGTAGTTGTGTCTTCTAACATTGGACTGCTTTTATTTGTGCTTGTCCTCGAAGTGGAACATGATCTGTCTTTTAAGCTTAGCAATTTCAGCATTTGAGTCAGATCTAAAATACGATGGGAATATGACATTTTGTAAAAAGCTGTCCAAAAGAACATAAGAAACTAACTGTTCAAATTGAGAAATTATCCGGTGTTAATATTGTCCATTGCAGATATCCATTAGAATGCAAAATCCTGTCCTCCATCAACTGTGTTGATAATAACTAATGCCTGTAACTCACCGCCTTCGGCAAACCATCGGCAAGTCCCGTCAGACGCATCTCGAAACATTTAACGTATATAAACGACCGGGGAGAGTTTTATCCGGTTTCTGGAGTCTTATTGTTAGGTTTATACTAGTTACTAACAAAATAAGCAAGATGCTTTTTTTAACTATCCATGTCCTCTTCCTCCTCCTCCTCATTGGTCTTTTACAGAGAACATGTGGGTGGGCGGGTCCATCTGCAGCTTCTTCTCTGTCTGTCTGTCTTTCGATTTAACTAATCAACGCCCCCTACCCTCTGACACCCACCGCCCCCACATCATAAAATAAAATGAAAAAAATCCCACGACAATCGAATGTTGACATTATCTCCTCCTCCTGACATGGGTGGGGGAGACACGCGGCGCACAAACAAACAAAACAACACTACTAGACTTACTAAATGTGCCTTTTGACCGATGAGGCACAACACTTAACTATTTGCCATCTTTTCGAGATCCATGCAAAATCCATCATCATCATCATCCATTAAACCATCTCATTCTATTTCTAATGACAACTTTTTGTCAGCAAGGCCTTCACTTCTGCAGTGTCAGAACTCCCTCCCTCCCTCGCCCATCCATCATCATCAGCCAACCACAGACAACTGCCAATCAATTTGATATTAATGACAGGGTGAGTGTTATAACCCTGGGACCCAAATTTTACCCCCCCCCCCTCCTTCCCTGAAGAACACCCACTCACCCCCACAAACACAGGAAAAACCTCAAAAAAGTCCCCCATCGATTTGTTTTCCCAAACTCTCGTTGGTGGTTCTGTAGTGTGTTTTGGACATGGACTTGCATTTGGAGCAGTGGAAGCAACAGAGACAACAGCAGCAGCAGCAGGAGGATGATGAGTCAGAACAACAACACCAACAAGAACAAGAAGAAGAACAGCAACCTGCTAAGTTACCAAAACTTCTCCTTCAACAATCCCATCATCCACGCCAACAACTCCTCACTCCCGCTCACACCACCATCTCTAACAGTAGCACAATGAAGGATCACCCACCGCCTCCACCATTGTCATCATCTCCCGGGTCCACACTTCCGTTGTTTGTCCCTGACCGTCCTGATCTCCATCATCCCACCAACCCCTCCTCCTCATCATCATCATCATCGCCTTCCCCCAGTAGGCATCACCACCTTGGATTGCTTTTCTTCCTCCTTTTTCCATCCCGGGTTTGGTGATTTGGGTTGTTTTCTTCAAACAGCAGGGATGGGCAGCTATTTCAGCTTGTCGCAGTGGCAGGAGCTGGAGCTGCAGGCTCTGATCTACAGGTACATGCTCTCCGGGGCCGCCGTACCGCCCGAGCTCCTCCACCCCATCAAGAAGAGCCTTGACCATCGATCTCCTCCTCCATTCCTCCAGCAGAATCATCCCCATCTTCCCTACTTCCTTCAACACCCTCAATCCCAACCCTTCCGTGAGTTCTGTTTTTAGCCTCTCTCTGTTTTTTATTTTATTTTTATCTTCTTCCATTCTTGTGTTCGGACAACCTACGATGTTTGTTGCCCCCGGGTGGAGTTTGCAGGGTTCCAGTCGGGTTACTGGGGGAGAGCATCAATGGACCCGGAACCAGGTAGGTGTCGCCGAACTGACGGCAAGAAGTGGCGGTGCTCGAGGGACGTGGTGCTGGGGCAGAAGTACTGCGAGCGCCATGTGCACCGTGGCAGGAACCGTTCAAGAAAGCCTGTGGAAATCTCCCCGACTAATGTGAGTCAAGGCGTCATCCATGGCGTAACAAATCCGAAATCTTACGCAGGTTCCGGGACAGTGGCATCATCGATAGGTTCCGTGACCAACGGAAGCCAATTTGCCGTTTCCGGGCCTTCTCGCCCTCCCATTGATCTGTTTCGGATGAACAACAGGTAACAAGACTTTGCAGAAAAATTCTTTTGATGTCTTAACTATCATATCGGTGTGAATTCAATCTGCCCGAAATCATGGGAAACTTACAACTTGTTGAGAAATCTGGGATATAGCTACTAGTTCATGCTTCCCATGGATCTGCTAAGGTTGTCTTGTCTGAATTGCTGTAATGTTTGGCGGTTCATAGCATAACGCATCATCCTTCTCCATCTTGGTTTTTAAGGCACTTGATATGATCATGCTTGTAAGTGACTGAAATAGATCTGGGAAAACTGCACCAGTGCCTGTTCTTTTGAAGTGGTCCATGTATGGGACCCACCCAATTACTCTTCTTTTCTAAATGTACGTCGTATACTTTAACCATCAACCTGTGTGTATTATATGCTTTTAGCTGGCATTCAACTATTCCCATCTCACGTTCCTTTCCTTCTTCCTGTGATTCCTCCAGTCATTCCAACTTCGAGGCCCGGTCTGAGCCCAATGGCGGTCAATTCCTTCGCCACTTCTTCGATGACTGGCCAAGGACGCTCCAGGAGCCTGACGTCGGGTCTTTGACGGGGCTGTCAATGTCGATCGGCAGGAGTTCCTCATCTGACATTTCGCTTAAGCTGTTGACTGGGGATGGAGAGAGTGACCGGACGCGAAGGTGTAACTGGTTGACGGGTTGGTCATCGTCTAGTCGGGTAGCTCCGGTGGGCGGACCCCTGGCCGAGGCTCTAAGATCATCCACGACTTCTACGGACCATTCATCTCCCACTAGCGTGCTGCATCAGCTGCCTTGTGGGTTAGCAGCCGAGACCCGCCTCGTGACCCAAATCTAGTGATCTGACGAATGGATTTTGTTCTTGTACTGTTTCGAATACGAAACTACGCTGTTATTGTCAATTTGCTTTGTTCTAAGTTCTAACATAAAGATCATCTCATTTTGCTGATTTAATAAACATCTACTAATCAAGGTATTAATGTCAATTAACTCTTGACTGTACATTGTGTTATCCAAGCTTATTCAACTGTCCATATCCACAGCTGAACATCATCTCCTACTGGGCATTCGGCATATGCAAATTCAGCTCGATTTAGTGACCTGACTGTGGATGTGGTCGGGCATAATGGGAGTGTTTGGTCTCCTGGGACATGTGATTGAAAGGCTGTTTCAAGAGAGTTCTGGCTCGGTGACGAGTTCAGGTTCGTCCTCTACGAGAGCATATACGACAGCTGTTCTGCTCGGCGCATAGACCATGAATGAACGTGGGCGGCCATCATATGTACCCTCCTGTAAATTTGAAGTTAATTAGGCTTGTACAGCAATTAGACATCGAGTTCTCAAGTTGCAGGACTTATTTAAGGCAACAACAGTCTTACCCGGGTGAAATACTCGGAATCGGGAGAAATTCTGCCGTATCCTCCAAACAAGGGATTGTCTGAATCCAGAGCAACCTGAATCGAGCATAAACATGGGAGACTTAAGAAAAAAATGTTTATACAAAGGATCATCAATCGAACTGAACATGAAGGACAGTTACCTTGTATTTTCCGGGCCACTGGCAGCCGATGCCATAGTCGGTGTAGCTGTTGTTCCAATGAAAGTTAAAGACGAAAACCAGCGCCCCCCTTTCAAATACTATTACCCGATCTCCTTCGTCCTTCCTTGAGATGTATTGGTGTCCAGAAGTCATGAACTGCATCGACCACAGTCAGATGTGCTCACATTTATGAGAACGCCGGAATGATCCATATTATAGGTTATCTGAGGGCATAGCGACGAGTACTCTAAGGTCACAAAGTATCCAGCCAGTTTTAATGCCAGACAGTACACAGCAGTTAACGACTATCGTCTTCGATCAATGTAACACATTCAATAGTTGTAATTAGGTGAGTTCAACTTCTAAAAAGGAAACTTACGCCATAGGCTTCTTCGAGGTGTTGCATGGCCCGGTCGAATTCTTGCATTCCCCGGTACCGCAAATAGTCCGCATCTCCCTATAGATGAATATGGACTGGCAAGTGATTTCTGGCAATCACTAAAGTACAGTCCTAGTGATAGAAATTGAAGGATAGGCACTCTATTTCCAGAACTTACCAGATCAAATCTACGTCGACATTTGTCGTAGCTGAAATTGTTACCGGAAATCACTCTTCCATCGGGAAGATGTTGTTCTCCCCTTGGGAAGTCAATCCATTCTAGTCAAGTAAAAATAATGGGTCCTTGGTTACTCAGTGATGATGGAGACTCGAGGAACAGAAAAATATGGTGTGCAACACACTTACCTGGATGTCCGAATTCATTCCCCATGAAGTTCAGGTATCCCTCGCCACCCAATCCCATTGTAATCAGCCTGATCATCTTGTGGAGCGCAATTCCTCTATCGATTACCGGAGTAGAAGGTCTGTCCAGTGCCATGAAATCATACATGTCCTGGAAAGTCAACACATGGTCAGCCGTGAAGGAATCATCTGAGAAATCAGATAGATATCTCAAGTAGAACACCTTGTCCATCAGCCAAAATGCAATCGTCTTGTCGCCAACTAGAGCTTGATCATGACTTTCGGCATACGAGACGCACTTCTCCAACCATCTCCGATTGGTGAGAGTATGGACAATATCGCTCATCCTCCAATCTTCATCCTTTTTCCTTTGGTGACAACAAAGGCAAAGATAAGGAATATTCTCAATGGTTTAAATGGCAAGGTTTAAGAAATGTACTTGAGCATTTCGATCCATTTATCAGCTATTGCCATATGTAACCGGAAATCAAATCCGATACCACCATCTTCCACAGGAATGCAGAAGGTTGGCATCCCACTAACCTGTAAAGGACAGAAAGCTAACCCTTGTTGAGCCTATTCTCATATATTGAAGAATCTCCGAATGTGAATAAAAAGTAGAACTCCTGTACATCTTCACCGATTGAGATGGCCTGAGGAAAGAGCCCGTGAATCATATCGTTGGCTAGCATCAGGTAAACCACAGCATCGACATCAGTAGCGAATCCAAAGTATTCATTGTAGTTCCCAGTAAATGCTACCTGCAATGAGCAGAATGATGCACGAATTTCAAGTACTAGAAGAGGTTTCGAAACAGAATGAAGTTGGTTTAAGGTCATGCTTTTAGCACCTGCAATCCATGATGAGTGTACATCATCGACGTTACACCATCAAATCTGTACCCATCAAATCTGTATTCTTCCAACCACCATCTGGCATTTGAAAGGAGATATCTCAACACCTAGATCACCAATAAAAGTTGGCAATATTACCACATGACCACATGCTTGTGTCAAATAGACAGCATTTATTGCAGTTGGACTAATTCCCCAAGGCTTTATTCAGAAACTTACTTCCCAGCTTCCATAATTGAAAAGGCGTGAATCCCACATCCAATGGTAACCCCTTGCTCCAGGATGAAAATAGTGACTATCGGTCCCATCGAACATGTTCAAGCCGTCGAGTACATTATTAGATGCATGGCTGCTCCGATCATGGCCAGCAAAAGATACAAATGAGGAACTTATATTGATAAGAAGTTGTCGACCTTTTAACGTTCTTACTTTGAACGTCGAAAGAATTACCTATGAACAATGTCCATGAGAACGAGCAAACCCAGTTCATGGGCCCGATCTATCAAAGACTTGAGATCGTCAGGGGTGCCAAATCGACTACTGGGAGCGAAGAAATTCGTCACATGATATCTGCAACAAAAACAAATCAAACAGGCAAAAAGATCAATAATCCAAACAGAAGTTGAGAAAAAGAGTAACGGAGAGATTTGGGAAATAAAAGTACCCGAAACTAGCATAATATGAATGTTCTTGGATGGCCATTATCTGAACTGCATTATACCCTAGTTTCTTTATGCGAGGGAGGACATCATCTCGGAAGTTGGCATAAGTATTTATTTTTGGCTCCTAAACAATGTGTGCAAACAATTCAACTATTAGATGGTCGTCAAATGAACGTAGAACAAAGAATAGGAGGAAATACATGTCAATTAGTATCGTCAATCTAAATTTGTAATAAGAATATGGAACAACGCGAAAGTTTCAAGACCATTTTAGAGATGTCTTGTGGTTGGAGATTAGGTCCATACCGGGCTGCTCATTCCAACATGAGACTCGTAAATCCTAAGAGATTTGGGTCTCTTCGGTCGTGGATGCCTGAAGACATACTTCTCCTGTGAAAGAAGCATGCAATAATCAAAGCTTTACTTGTTTCCGTTTATGAGGTTAAGAGGAACGACAAGATGCTGAGAACTTTCCATAACTCAAAACTGGGAAATATTCATGAGAAAAGTACCTCGTCTGGGGGATCATAGTAAATTCCATTGTACGGGATCTCCCCGGGAGCTTGAACAGAGAATTTGATCCAAGCAGGAATAGAGTCTTTTATACCGGATGGTGTATTCATACGAACCTACACTTTTGTGAAGAATAATACCATAGTAAGGAAAACAATTATCATGTTTGGCATGAATAAACTGTTTATGAACCTAGTACATACTGTACTGTGTTCTGCAAAAGTCAATGAGACTGATGATACCTTAACTCGAGAGCCATGAGGAATTGCTGGAGAACCATCGACGTTGTTTGGAAGGAAGAGTTCCCAAACTCCGAATTCATTCTATTACTTAAACATAAATGCATCAGAAAAAACTTGAACTAACAAACAGCACAGTAAAATGATAGAAAGCAATATACCAGTGCCACTACCAAACAACAGATCATACCCGGGTCAAAATATCGGCATTGGGATTCCAGTTATTGAAGTCTCCAATCAATGCTGCAGACTGAAGATTAGAGCTGATATTAGTGCAACAAAATGCGTATCAAGTATCCTAGCGAATGAAAAATTCTCATTGTCAGGCATGCATAGCAGGTAACACAAACGAACCGAGCTAATAACATGCATTGACACTGACAATTTCAAATGGAATGTGTTGGACATTTTGCTTGGAAAAACACAAAATTCATTAGATGCACGGAACCGACTTCATATAAACCACTCTGATATGACATCGTCAGACCATTCATATGACGAAATCTAAAACAAGGCTTCAGCCTTCACCCCATCTTTCTGTCGGTCAGGAGTATTTTCTGCATGGGATGAATTTATGCCTCGTGTTGTGTAAGAATTGATATAACTTACTGAAAGTTCTCACAGAAAAGTTTACGGCAAATTTAAAAAAGTACTCACTGAAAAGTCACAACAAATAATGTAACCTACAGAATTGACTTCTGACCCCGCAAAAAGAAACGGCATCAGAGGTACAAACCTTTGCTCCAGGTGCCCACTCCCGGTATGTTATGCCCTCAGCACTAAAATTCAATTCAGAAACCAGTAAGAGAGGAGCTGGATGATCCTTTTGTAATGAAGACTCGTGGAAAATGTTTTTTAAAAAAATTAAAATTTCCTAAGTTCAAACATGATTAACAACAGCCATTATACCTGCGAGTAAAGCCAAACATTTCATAGCCTCGAGAGAATGCTTCTAAACCACCTTCATTTTGGTCAATCGCATCACGCATCCTTCGATATTGCGAATATCTGCAATTAGGAATGTGAGACAAGAAGAAATACAGGGATTGCTCTTGGTGCACATCTTGTACCAAACAAATGAGACCACACACTGGAATTGGACCATCAGAGCAGTGAACCATACGAGCTAGCAAGTAGCAACTGATAAGTACTACACCCAAAAATCTCCCCCAACAACTGCATGCTATCATAAAACAGGGGCAAGGAGATGGTTTCCAGAGAATCTGACCGATAATCAAGGTGATCTCTGTGAACCCTCAAAAGTGAATCAATCTCATATATCGTCTGTCCAGAGCCAGGCGGTGGAATAATCCTACTTCTCACCTCCTCCTTCTCGATTGCTGACACATCAACCACCTCTTCATTCTCAGTTGCTGACACATCGACCACCTCCTCCACTTCGTGTGCATCTTCAGAGCTAGGCATTGATGGAGAAGCAGAATCCTGAATTTCTCTTGACTCAATCATGTCTTCGGATTCCGTGGACACATTATTCTCTTCATCAATTACCTGTAGAACCATGCAAAGCCATGAAAAGGCGTTCAAACCGTTCAAATATATCATCCGTAACATGAAAAGAGACCATATTTACTATAGATTCTTCTGTAAAGGAGACTGATGTCTCTGGTTGGTCTGTCGTTGATGAAGCCCCCTCACCATGGGTTCCAGGAACAAGAACTCTCTCCGATTCAGCAACTTTTATAGATGAACCACCTGAATGTAGAGAAGACTTCCCGCCAACAATCTTCCCTACAAAGAGGAATCATGTTAGAAGGACCACAACTCAAAATGAATAAATAATTAGGAATCCATCATACTGAATGCATTTGTCACCCAATGAACTGGAGTTTGATAGAGTACAAAAGATGACGAGAAACCAGACCAAGAGTTAGAGAATGAAGGATAAAGAAGAATAGCAAAGCTTTTTCTTGCAGTAACTTTTAGTCCTGAATCTGTGAATTTTTCATTCTTCCACTCAAACCAAAATGATCCAAAATCCTCTGAATCCCCCAGAGTTACAATCTCCTATGCCACAGAAGCCACATATGAGACTCATCGGTGGTAATGTCATGCTACTTGACCTTATGACAGCTTTAGATCAGGCCTAATTAAACTCGAAATACTTGAACCATAACTGAACTACATAACCTCAAATGAGCAATTCCTCTCTCTATATATAACTTACCAAAAAACTGAGAAAAGGTCAATAAAAACACACGCAAATCCAAAGTCCAAGCCAGCTATGGGCACTCAACAACTTCACCAATTTCAGTCACTCCCAAGGCCATCCAAGCAAAGGAACAGCCAGTATCATTTTTGTACTAAAAGAGAAAAGAAGAAGAAATTATCGCCTCCAGCAAAACATCCCAAAAAGCACCAGAAAATAACAGAACAAGAACATTGTGCCAGCGTTTAAGAACAAGCGGAGGAAAGGGAAGCAGCGCAAGTACATGAGATGAACTCCTTCTTCACTGCCAGAGATAAAGCAGTGGTACTCCTCCTGTCACCATGGAGAGGACTACTGCACTTGTAAAACGAGGGAAGCACCGAAGCAAAACCAATCCCAGAAACCGAGTACACCATTTCTCCCCCTACACCCCTAAAAATGAACTCACCCTCTTTCTTTCCTCTCTCTCTCGCCTCTCTTTAGCTCTGCTTTTTGTTTATATATTAAATTACATCAAGACAAGATTCACTCCCACGGAACAGATCTAGCAGCAACCCAGAAACCATCATCAGCAGCAAAATATAATGAAGATTACAGGTGTGTAGCTGGTAGAGAAAAGGTTATTTGTCTTGGGAGGGAGGGGGGGGGAACACAAATACGTGTGTTGGGAAGTGAAATGACATGGGGGTTAGGGAGGAGAGATTGCATGGAGATGGGTGTCCTAGCTTTTCTAAGTGGGACCCACCAACGAGTTTAGTGTCCTCCATCCTACATCGTCAGTTTCTTGGTTTGCTTTAAGATTGTCATCTGCTGGGCCTGAGGATTGTATGCACACGTGTCACTCGTTGATAAAAGCTAAAGGCTTTTCTGTTTTTTTTTTTTTCTTTTGTGTGGCTGATAATGTGGGAATGAGATCTTTTCTCAGCCTCTCCTCCTGTTGGCTAAATTTTTTATCTGGGGAAAGCTGAAAGCCTTTTCTAAGTCTCCGTTGATTTCTATTTTCAAATCAGGACAAACATTAGATTTAGATGATTTGATGAAAAACCAATCAGGATTTCCAGAAACACCATGAAAAGCAACCGATCATCTGATAGCTCTGGGAGTAAAGATGAATGATTGAAAAATAAACAGTCAAGGCCAAAAGGGTCGAACTGTAATCTCATCACTGAAGAAGAAAATATCTAGGGGCATGCCCTGACGACAAAGGCATTTGAGAAAGAATATACTGGAATGCCCAACCAACGAACAAGAAGACAGCTCCAGAACAAAGGACCTCATAGAACCAAGGTGAGAGGACTGACCTCTTTCGGAATGAAATGAAAGACTAAATGACATCAACAACACCACAATAAGCTGTTATGACCCACCGAAGCTGAATGAAATGGTATATTTCATTTCGGCACCAAACCTGAGAATAAGCAAGGAATATGGTCGTAATAGTACTATTTCATAAACCAATCATGGCATATGCAGAAACCAGAGGTCTCATAACTTGACCAGCATAAGCAGAAACCCAGTAAGCAGGCGGACGAAATATTTTGTACTCTTGACCGACCATTCCCCCTGTGGAATAAGCTAAAATGAGTCTATGGATTATACGAACAAAGAGTCCATGATTAATGGATTTGCATGGAGAGCATGATGATCATCGGAATAGCCAATAAATCTAATTAAAGGCAAATGCATTTTTTTTTTTTGGTAAGCCAGGCAAACGCAATTGCAGCACTGTGACTATGCACCTGAGTGCCGTTTCCATCGCCTTCTGTTCAGATCTTCGGCGTAGTTATTGAGACTTACCTATAGTGGTTTCGGATTATTGAAGGGCATCAGTGTCGCGAATGATCTTCGTGGATGGGAGTATGATAGCAGAGATAGGGTTTTGTTCGAGGCCACCACCTTCATCGATTATCAGCCTAAGACCTTCGATATGGAGTTTCCCATGATGACCACTGACCACTATTGTTGTTGGTTCTGTTAATTCCTGTAAGTAAATTAAATCAGTCAGATTCTAGTGGCAAGAATGCCAAAGAAAGCAATTGAGACTAATTGAGCAATGTCTGGTATGATGTATAAGAGACACAAGAGTCAGTTATCACCTTGGGGATATCCCACATTTTTCCTTCCACTAAGTGCTGCTATCTTCAGAATCTGGGTCCCTATCTTCAAGATTTTGAGTTGTTCTGTCACATCCTTTCTTTTCTCTAGACCATCACGAACCACGGTTATCGGCAATGCTTGATTCTGTCTGGGGTTTCTATACAGACATCATCCTGCAGAAAGGGAAAACCCCCTGTTGTTTTATCTCTTTCACGAATACAACACAAACAAAAACAAACGTTTCAATTCACCGTCTCGTGTACCCAAACTGGATTGGCAAGAAACTTCTCATGTTCTCCTGGCACGACCTTTGCTAAATCTGTCAAGGGCAACCTCTTTCCATAAGCACAGGAAATATCATTTCCAAACAAGCCACCAAATAGCAGCAGAATTACCCAAGGCAATTTGGACATCCTTTGAAATCTTTGCTCGATCTAACAGAAAAGACTACCAACAAAACCACGGATATAGCAACCTCGATTCACAACTCTTGCAATTCAGGCAGCTCAAGTCTGAAAACATAGAAAGTTTACCCAATTATAATTGACAGACAACAGGGAAATGAGAAGCCACACAAAGCAACAGACAAAGTTTCACTTGATCGTCACCATTTCAATTAGGTATCTGAGCTAGCCATTAACATCGTCAGTAAACCCAACAACTTCTCAATGTCAAATGCAAACTGGATAATCAACAGCCTAAATTACATTTCATCAAGTACGAAACGGAAATAGCTTGTGGAGAGGCCCAAACAGCTTGCGCAGCTGTGGAAGAGAAGGAGGATGTCGATCCCCTCCTTCGGTGAGTCAGCCATTCGGGAATAGATCCCTCTGGGCAAAGGGGCCTAGAAATGGAGGGATGCAAAAGTCAAGAGTCGGTCTCCAGTCGATTTGAAGAAGACAGCAGGTGTGTGGTATAGCTTTTATCTCGCTTCCAAAGGGACATGGATTCCTTGCACCTTTCTCTATGGAAGCAAATCCATTAATCAACCCTCCACCTATATCAATCATTCCGTACTCACTCCATCAAGAAACCCTTGCCAATCCCACCCAGCATTTTTTACTTCTGGAATGGGGAAAACTAAGGAACTACTCTAATTCCGTACTCACTCCATCAAGAAACCCTTGCCAATCCCACCCAGCATTTTTTACTTCTGGAATGGGAAAAACTAAGGAACTACTCTAATCGGTTTAGGCTTGTTCTAACGTTTGGTTTCCAGATTAAGCAGAATGAACGCCCGAATAAACTGAAACGGCATCCCCTCCTGGTGGCAAAGAGCATTTCATTCACTCCATTCCTCAATTCTATTCCAAGAATCAAACAAGGTGAAAGCAGTAGAATAGCAAAACATGAATCTAGTAAATCATCGTCGTCATCAACGAAGTCTCCTTGCGCAATCACCATCACGACATCTTCATAAACTAGTCCTACATACAGATCCGACACGTTCAGGCTTAGACCTGGGGGAGCCATTGCCTCCCCTGTAATTGCATCTCTACCTGGATTCCTCTCGGCTTCAGTAGAGGCAGGGATGGAACTCAAACAGGGGACCCTGCCCTTTCAACCAAAAGGGCTAAAATGACCAAAGTCCGCGTCACGGAATTGTAAAGTCCGAAATCCCCTCCCCCCCCCAATAATGGATTCCGGTGCCCAAAATGACTATGGTGAGCTTCGAGCGCCATCGCAATTCTCAGTAAACATTCCCAGCAACTTAAGTTAAGCATCGTTGGATTGATAGATGTTCCCCGAGAGCAGTTCTGTTTCAACCTTGTGGAAGAGAAACTACTTCATCAACAGATCAACAGATGGGGAAGTTCAAATCCGAGAGATGTTTGGCGGAAAAGTCGCCGATAACACCGGCTTACGAGAGATCCTATCTGCCAATACTCTGGCAGCATGAGGAATGGTCCGTATAATGTTGCCATCCTGTGTAATTTTTTGTCAGGTGATGTGTGTTTCTTCACATGATTATATATTTGCTTCTACCTTCTCCTTTATGAAATGACTGTCATTCTCCACATGATTAGTCCAGTCATGTTGCACCAGATTTTTAAAAATATCAAGTGCAGCTTTATTGTAACAAAATAACTGAGCTGAACCATGGACTTCAAGTTTCAGCTCTAGCATTAACTTCCTCAACCACAACCCTTTACATATACCACGAGTTAAAACCCGAAATTCGATTTCTACACTGCTATATGCAATGACAGATTATTTCTTGCTACGCCAAGTAAAAAGATTTTCCCATATAATACTACAATACCCAGTGATAGACCTTCTATCGGTCGCCAAGTAATAAGATTTTCCTATATAGTACTACAATACCTAGTGATATACCTTCTGTCGGTTTTAGATCGGTCTAATCTTCATCTATATATATATATATATCTACTGACCTTGAAGTGCCTTTAGTAAACAATAGATCTGTCCTCAGGCTATTCTTCAAATACCTCAAGATTCTGTAAACTGTTTCTAGGTGTCCTTGTTTTGGTGCACGCATATGCTGACTAACAACATTCACAAAAAATACATTATCTAGCCGAGTAAGTGAAAGATAGATGAGCTTGCCCACTAACTTCTTATATCTTTTCATGTCTACCTCAGGATTAGTTTCCAAAGAGATCATCCCCACACTCCATTGGTGTAGTAGCTGGCTTACACTCAAGCATCTCAACTTTCGACAACAACTTAAGTATATACTTCCTTTGAGGAATTCAAATTTCAACCTTAAAATGAGTCACTTTCATTTCAAGGAAGTATTTTAATTGTCCTAAGTCCTTGACCTCAAACTCCCTGGCCATTACCGGTTTCAGTCTATCAATCTCTTCTTTATCATCCCCTATGACAATAATGTTATTCACATACAGAATTAAAATGTCTTCTTACCATCTCTATGTTTGTGAAGTAATGTGAAATCTAAGTGAGACTGAATATAGTTTGCTCCTTTGAGGACTCGAGTAAACTTGTTGAACCAAGCTATAGGTAATTGTTTTAGACCAAATAGTGATTTCTTCAGTCTAACCTTGCCCTATATGTTTGCCTCAAATCCTGATAGCATGGTTATATATACTTCCTCTTTTAAAGGCTCCCATTTAGAAAGACATTCTTGATATCTAACTATTGTAGTGGCCAATCCCAATTAACAATAAAAGATATCATGACACGGATATAATTCGACTTGGCAACAAGAGCAAAGGTATCATTATGATCAACTCCGTTTGAGTAAACTTCTTTGCTACCTACCTTGTCTTGTATTGTTTTCCTATACCATCAGCTTTATACTTCACCATAAACTTGCAAATGTAGCACGACGAATTCTTCCCCTTGGGGAGGTCAACTATCTTCCATGTATATGCCTTTTGGAGAGCAGATAACTCCTCCAATACTTCATGTTTCCATTTTGATTCCATTGGACTAATTGAATATCTCTAGTGAATTCCTCCCTGTCCAAATTAGCAATATACAGTCAATATGAATTAGATAAACCGACATAAGACACAAACCTCTCTATTGGATGTTGTGCACATGACCAAGACTTTTTCCTTAATGCAATTGGAAGCTCCAAGATGGGTGCTAATTCTACAACAGTTGAACAATCAAGTCTCCTCTTCCATGGATGCCGAAAATACACCCGAATACTTGTTGCAGGCTGTGTATGATGTTCTGGCTTGCTGCGAGCTATAAACGTGCTGAAGGGAGTAAAAAATGTGTTGTGGTTTAAGAAACTCCATAAATGTAGCAGGTAGACTTTGGTTATCTTGCAGTGAATTACATGACAAAGAAGGGATTATGCCAAATCTATCTCTGTTACTAAAGAACCATTTAGAATTTCCAGTCAAGTCATTTTCGGTTGAACTCTCCCTCTGGCTTGGATGGGAATGATAAAAGGGCTGATGTTCTGGAAAGGTAACATGAATCAAGACATAAGTTTGTCTATCAGCCAGAGACTAACATATAACCTTTCTGAGTAGTAGAATATCCAAGAACTATACAACGAAGTGCTCTTGGATGGAGTTTAGACTAAGACTATAAATGAACATAGGCAACACACCCAAATACACGAGAAGCAAGTGAAGAGGGCAAATGGTTATGGTAAGCTTTTTGTAGGGAGCAAATAGGACAAAGAAAATAAAGACTTTGCTAGGCATCCTATTTATTAAGTATGTGGCAGTCGAGATAACATCTCGCCAATAGCTACCCCATTCTGTTGAAATGTGTAGTTACATGAAGTTTGGCGAACAATAAAGTTCAATGCAATATATGATAAGAATTAAACGAATGATTTAGATATTTTGTGTCATTATCAGAACGCAAAATCTTAAGAAATCCATGAATTGAGTCTTTATATTTGGATCTTATTGAATGAAAGAAAAGAGTACTTCTGACTTGAGTAAATAGACCCAACAAATTTTATCGTGATCATCAATAAATGTGACAAACCACATTGCATTATTCCAGCTAGGTATTATTAAAGGACCCTCGAGTATCACTATGAGCTATAGTTGTAAAAAGCGAAAGGCGACGCGTGGTGACAAGGCCTCGCTCGCCTGGGGCGAGAGACGAGGCGAAAGGCGCTCGCCTTTTGAACATAGACGATACAGGTAATTTTAGACATAAATATCAAAAGGCATTGACATAAAGAAGTTCAAATAAGTTCTTCAGCAAGAAGTGATCAATTAAAAATGTTCAATTTAAGTCATTATCGTTCGAAACTGATAAGTTTAATCATCCAAAACCGACAAGTTCAATCATCCAAATCCAAATTGTCATCGTCTGAAGCCGATAGACCAATAGCATCATCTCCACTAGTACTTTTATAGCCTTTGGGATCTTGCTCTTCCCCCTCGTTCTCATCCAATTCTTCAACATCATCTTCATCTATATTGTGTAGTTGACGTGCCATATTTACTTTCCTTTTACCTCGAATATCAATAGCATTTCTTTCCCTTGCCACACGGTAGATTCCTTCGTACTCTTTTTCCCTTTCCTGCAACAAAACCTTTGAGGTAATGGTGGGTTGAAAAGATCTAGTAACATACGTCGGTTCATTAGCCCCACTTGATTTTGCAGCAAGACCCCATATGAAATCTTCATCGTCATTGAATACAAGAGCGTTCTCCTCATCCTCATCATCCATAATTCCCGTCTTCCTTTCAAAAGATTCAATTTCATCAACATCTGGTAAGATGATTGGAACAATTTTCTCACGCATAAGTTATTGACGCCTCAAAGCCCTGTTGTACTTAACATAAACTAACATACTCAACTGCTCATGATCCAAACTACTCCTCCTTTTGGAATGAAGCTACACACATAATAACATACATGTATCAATACTTATAAAAATTGAAATTATATAAAAGGAGTTAAGATTTGAATTTACTCACATGCTTAGTTTCTTTAACAACCGGAAAAACTGCAAGTAAAGCTGAGAACTTTTGTAGCAAACTTCTGCAAATTTGGCGTCAAAGATTCATATGATGACCACCACTGAACTTTCAACCCTAGTGCATACATCCTTTTCCTGCAAATGGCATCTTTAACTTTAACATCAGGCACCAACCATTGGTCAGCATCATGAAATCCTTTCTTGATCTCCTCATCGTACTCTATATCCGGATTTGAATAAAAGAACTTGAGAAAATGTCCTGCTAGATGAAAAGGTCTATGAAGCTGAACATTCCGACCGATTATCAATGATTCGAAACACATATATGTATTTCTCTTCTTTATCTGAAAAAGATGCAGTAATTTGCTCATTTGCTCTATCCATTGCCTCATAAATGTACCCAATAACTGGTCTTTTCTCACCATCAACCAAATGAAGCACATGGACTAAAGGACCAACAATCTTCACTGCATACCCCACATTATTCCAGAAGGTTGTGGACAATATGATTCGTTCCATCCTTTTCCCTATGCCTCCTTTGAGATCTTCGTGGCGTTATACCTTTCAGATGTAAACATCTTCTTCAAATTTTCCTTCTGCAGTAAAAACCTCTTCAAAGTCAGGAACGTTGTTCAAAGCGAGTTTTTGTAGTCCTAACAATTTCAACCTTCTTTGTAAAGTCTCTCATCATGTTAAAGAGAAACGCCCGATTGTATATAAATCCATTAAAAGCCACTCCTTGCTCATAGACGCTCTTGAAATTAAGTAACTTGAAGATATCTTCAAACATCAAATCCAGACAATGAGCGGCACGCGGCGTACAATACAAATGTTGGTACTTTGCCTCCAAGTAGTTTCCAATAAAATAGATTAAGAAGTTAAGAACCCACTAAAATAAATTACAGCTTGATAACCTATATTTTGTCTAAAAAAATTCTCACCTATAAGAACATTTCAACTTGCATTATCTGTCACCACTTGAACGACGTGTTCTTCCCCAACTTCATGGATAAATGTATCATGTAGCTCAAACATTTTTCCCCAATATGAGCAAAACTTGATGCATTCATAGATCTCAAAAACATGCCTCCTTTGAGAGTATTCATCAAAAAATTTATCAAAGATCTTCCTCTTCTATCTTTCCATACATCCATCATCAAGCTACAACCATACTTCTCTTTTTCCTCAATGCTACCTTTTATAAACTCCTTTGTGCGTTCTACCTCCTTATTTAAATAGGTAACTCTTACCTCATGATAGGTAAGAGGCTTCATATTTCTTCCATAGTCTCCCATTGCATGTAAGGAACCTATCATAATTACGACATCGAACGAAATTCCGACATCATTCATCCACCTAGAAAAGGCCTGCACCACATCATCTCTCATCTTTTTCTGGTATGCATCAAGTGCCTTTGAATCTTCTTGTTTATTTTTTCATTGACAATCTCCTCTTCGGGATCTTGATAATCGCGATACTAAAAATTAACAGGACCCCTCGATCTCTTTCCACTCGATCTAGATTGAATAGTGCGATTGTATGTTGTGTGACTCGAAGCATGTGAATGTGATCGAGAACCCGCTGCATAGCACTTCTCTTCATCTTCTAGTTTATCAAAATGATGAATTACATCTATTTTGTTCTTCACTTCTTTCTTATTAGCCATGTACTCTTTCAATTCTTCCCTAACAGGAGGGGGACATTCTTGACAAGGCTTCAGATCCCTATAGCCTCCAACAAGATGTTTCTTGAAGCGATTAATTTCATCATTTGTTACTTTCTCGCAGTAATTACACTTCACTTTAGTGGTGTCATGGGGTTTAGTAGATTTTCATGACACCATGCAGGATCTTTTCGGTATTTTGAGATGACATCATTGATGACTATAATGCCTACAATGAAATAAGAATTGTGAATCACCAAGAATAAAAAGAATTGTGAATCCCCAAATAAATTCTAATTCAGACAATTTAAGAAAAAAAAAGACCATCAAGCTAAGTTAGAATAACATATTTGATCGAACCAGGACAAGGACATACAACTCTTTTGGTATGGTTTTGATGATGAGTCATTTAGAAGTATAACCTTCTGCAAGACAGAAGATTAGAATACACTGTAGAATCAATTACCTTCTGTATGAAAATATTTTTATTAAATAATTATTTAATTAATTATTTAATCACGAAATTAAAAGGAATATTCTTTGGAATTATTATTTTTTAATAAAATATTTAATCTAATCAATTTTGCTAATAAAGAAATTAAGGAATTAGTTTATTCTTAATAATCTATTTATGAAAACCTTCTATAAGGTTATCCAATAATTATATTATCCATTAAAAATTATTTATTAGATAATTATACACTTCATATGTCCACATTCGTTGAATCATATCATGGATTGGACACAATGCAATTTGGAAATAAATTTCAAATTATTTCCAAATATAGAAGGTTTTTGACGTGTTCACCTCGAAACCTTCTACAAATACATTATTCATGAAAGCTTCATTAAATCAGATTGTAATTAATCCGAATCCTAACAAATATTTGCATGGGGTGACGTATTTGGAATGATTGAATTTGATTTACTAATAATTTATTTGTTGTCTTTTATGTGCAAAAGCTAGTTTTGTCAAGTTCCACCTTCTATGTTAAGCCTAGGACTTTTGTGTATAAATAGGAGTCATTCTCACACATTGTAACAACGAACCAACAAAAAAAAGTGTATCATTGTGTAAACTTCGGAGAGAGTGTTGTGAGCTTGTGATTCTTTCATTCTTGTAGTTTTGTTAGAGACACACGAGGGACGTGAGCTGTAGAAAGCTGTAGCATTGGTGAAACCTTCTACAAAAGTGACCTGGGAGCCACGAGGGATTCTTGATTGGAGGTTACACGTTGGTGGAGGCGTGCGGCTGGAGGCTGACGTGGCCAACATGTAGTGGGCTAGAGATAAGGGCAAATACCCTAGGAGCACAGAAGGTGATGGACTGACCAGCTTTTGTGGTGCGTTCTATGGGTACAGTATAACCTTGGATAGGGGTTCTGTGTCTGCTTAATCGTTGTCTCAATGGATCGCGCATGATAACCTTGGGCAGGGGTTTTGTGTCTACTTAGTCGCTATCTCGAGGGATCGCGTAAGGGAAGTCGTAGCGGGTTGCTTTGCAGGTGAGAAGCCGTCGGAGTGAAAAGTTCCAAAGGGAAGTCGCAGTGGATTGTTGTGCAAGCGAGGACACCGCCCGAGGAAAACATCCAAACAACGGTTACTATTTGTTAGTACGTTAACGCGTGCAACGTGTTACCTCTGGTGCAAAACCTTATGGTTTGTGCTGTAGAAGGTTGATTATACGTTACCTTCTGTAATCTATACGTTTTGTCTTAGAGATAACCATCAAAATTCTAGGTGAGAGTGGACGTAGGCAAAAGCGTGTCAAACCACTATAAATATTCTTATATCATACGAATCATTCTGCTGTACGTTTCGTACATTTTGTCTTACAGAATCCTATTCGCTAGGTTCTGTTTGCAGAAGCTTTTTTCAGTCGTGGGGTTTGTCGAAAAGGAGTTAAAAATCCTTAATTGTACTTTAACATTAATTCACCCCCTCTTAGTATAACAAACTTTATGAACCAAGTCAATGAACTGACAAAGATTAGCGAGCATAATTGGTTGTGAAATTATAATATAAATCAATAAGAGGAAACTAAGGAAGCTGAATAAGTACTATCATGAGAACATAATTAGACAATGAGCTCGCAAACAAAAGCATTTGGAAACATAAACTAGTCGAATGATTCATAAATTTATGTTAAAACGATGAAACAAAATCAATGCCAAAACGATGCTTCTACTAAGAAAGAGAGTAAAAATCAGGTCACGACATTGGTAGTACGCGAGTCAGACAGAGCCGGACGACGGGAAGGAAGAGGTAGACGTGAGGAAGGAGGAAGGAGGAGGCGGACGCCGGGAAGGGAAAGGTCGACGCGAAAAAGGAGAAGGGCCACGCAGAAGAGAAGGCCGATGCAGAAAAGGAGAAGGCCGACGCAAAGAGGAAGGTCGATGCAAAGGTGGACATGAGGAAGGAGAAGGCGGACGCGAGGAAGGAGACAGAGGAGACGTAGGGAAAGTAGAGGAGGCGGAGGGATGGTTGCCTTAAAGAATTTTTAAAAAAAATTCAATTTAGTCCTTGAATTTAAAATTACTTATAAATAAATCCGAAAACTTAATACATCGCGTCTCGCCTTGGAAAAAGACGCAAAAAGCGACCAAAGGTGCTCGCCTTTATACATTACCTCGCCGGGAGACAAAGTAATCAGAGGCGATGGGATGCTGCCTAACACCAGAAATTATTATTTTTCTTAAAATTCAATCTAGTTTTCGGATTTAAATTTACTTACAAATAAGTCCAAAAATTCAATACATCGACTTTGAACAAAAGGCACACCTTTTGCTCACCTCTTGCGTTGGAAAGGCGCAAAAAACGACCAAAGGTGCTTACCTTTGTACATTGCTTCGCCAAGAGACCTTGTTTACAAGGTAAAATGACATTTTGGGCAAGGTCGAACCTAACATCGACGAGACCATGTGTAACGGCAAGCCTAGAGAGAAACGCCATCGATGATGGCGAACTCAATGGTTCGTCGATGGACATACTGGACAGCATCAATGGCTGTCATAGAAGCTGCTCTATCGACGGCTGACGTAGAAGCTGTTCCATCGACGGCTGACGTAGAAGCTGCTCCATCGACGGCTGGCGTAGAAGCAGCTCCATCGACGGCTGGCCTAAAACCAGCAGCATCGATTGTTGGTGTAGAAGCAGCAATATTGATGACTGGCGAAGAAGCAGCAGCAGCATCAGAAGCTAGCGTAGAAGCAGCTTTATCGACGGCTGGCGTAGAAGCAGCACAATCAATGAATGGCGTAGAAGTAGCGTCGACGGTGAAGGCTAAAGCAGCGTCTATGAAGGCTGGAGCAGCGTCGACGACAATGGAGGATGAAGCGGCATTTGCAAATGGATAAGATGAAACGATTAATTTCAATTACAACACATTTTGTTTTAGGATTTCTATAAATAGTTACTTCTGGCTTGTAATAAGACACACTTGACAATCATTCTATGACCCTGAATGGCTGCTTGATTGTCAACTTAACTATCCGTAATCGTTTTAAGTGTTGTGCCATAGCGGTAAGTTCTTCTTTTTACACTTAGTGAATTTCTGATTGTTCTTTTATTCATTTACTTTATTGGCAACCACTTTTCTGTCAACACTTGAGTCCCCAATATATCGCGACGTGTTTTGCCCGCAAATACGTTTTTGGCGACCACAGTGGGAGTCGAAAATGAGTTTTGGATGAATATGCGAATTGTCAACACATTTTTTATGCGGTAAATGGGATGATGATCTCTTCTACGACTAAGGGTTTGTTTGATCGGCCGACAAAGATTCAGATGAGGCTTTGCAAATTGCCTTCCGAGAGTTGGATACGCGAACTATGAAAATTGCCCTTCATGGTATCGCAGAGCGCCTGGAAGTTATGTGTCGGGAAATGGAAACTTTTTGTTTGTCAATTCTCAATCCGGCTCATGTTCTTACGACAAAATGAACAGATAACCATTGAGGGTGATCCAATGGAAAGTCCTCGATCCGTAGAAGTGTGGATGTAAAGAGAATTTTCCTCACCTCGAAAGGGCGTCGATGTAGAGGGGACTGCCCTCGCCCCTTGTGAGGGCCCCCTCTTTGGGGTTGAATGTTACCCCCTGATCAAACCCGATTACCATTTAATGGCTGATCGAGGCGTCGACCAAGGTACCATCAAGAAACTTCCACATCGTCAAGTCAAAGGGGCCAAAAGGGACGCCCTCGCCCCTCTGGAGAGGTAGTCCTCAAACGTCGAAGATCACCCCATGATTGACACTTATCTCCATTTTATGGTTAATTGTAATATCGACCCGAGTAACGTTGACCAGCCTCTTCGCCACGTCGAAGACGCGGAGGAGGCCATCCTCACCCCAAGGGTGGGGCCGCCCTCTAATACCGAGGCTCTCTCTTTGAAAGGTAGTGGTTATGGACCGCCAATCACGTCGATTTCTTTGGTTTTGAAGGGGACAAAATGTTTACAAGGTAAAATGACATTTTAGGCAAGGTCGAGCCTAACATCGACGAGACCATGTGCAACGGCAAGCCTAGAGAAAAACGCCATCGATGATGGCGAACTCAATAGTTCGTCGATGAACATACTGGACAGCATCGACGGCTGGCATAAAAGCTGCTCCATCGACGGATGGCGCATAAGCAGCTCCATCGACGGTTGGCGTAGAAGCATCAGTTTCGACGGCTGGAGTAGAAGCAGCAGCATGGATGGCTGGCGTAGATCTGCTCCATCGACGGCTGGCATAGAAGCAGCAGCATCGACGGGTGGCATAGAAGCAGCTCCATCGACGGATGCCGTAGAAGCAGCACCATCGACGGATGGCGTAGAAGCAGCGTCGACGGTGAAGGTTGAAGCAGCGTCGATGAAAACTGGAGCAGCGTCGACGACAATAGAGGATGAAGCGGCGTTTGCAAATGGATAAGATGAAACGATTAATTCCAATTACAACACGTTTTGTTTTAGGATTTCTATAAATAGTTACTTCTGACTTGTAATAAGACACACTTTTCAATCATTCTATGACCTTGAAGAGCTGCTTGATTGTCAACTTGACTATCCATAATCGTTTAAGTGTTGTGCAATGGCTGTAAGTTCTTCTTTTTTTACACTCAGTGAATATCTGATTGTTCGTTTGTTCATTTACTTTATTGGCGACCACTTTTCTTTTAACACTTGAGTTCCCGATATATCGCGACGTATTTCACCCGCAAACAGACCCGGAAAGGCGTTTTGGGGTCGCCCTGATCGCCTCTCGCTTAAGTCAAGAAAGGCGACCGCCTTTGACAACTATGCTATGATCTATGACAAAAGGTGAACTAGGTATATAAACTCTCGATGGTAGAGACTGACGATAATGTATAACAAACTCATGTGCCTCACAATGAAAATTAGATGGGGGAGTAACTTGAGCAAGTATGGAGAACTAGGATGGCCAATGCAAGCATGCCATAGATTGATAGTGATTGTGGAATATGTAGATGTTACCGCAAGGAGATTGGGTGAATTCTGGACATCCATGGTGAGGTAACATAGCCTATTAACAACTTCAGCAATACCAATCACTTTCCTAGAAGATTCCTCTTGAAAAACACAACCAATAGAGTTGAAAATAATCTTACAATGGCTTTCTAGAGTGAGTTTACATATGGAAAATATGTTATATAACAAAAAAGGATCAGGAAAAATGTCTATGTAAAATTAATTCCTTGGTTGGTTTGATGGTTCCAACACCCAAGACTTACAACCAGTCACCATTTTCTACTTGGTTTCTTCGATTATCCGGGAGATAATCTTATAGCCAAAGAACAAATGTTGTGTATATATATCATGTGATCCAATGCACCTGAGTCTACAATCCACTATAGTCGTGATTTTACAGCAAAAAGCACTAAAGAGATATATACCTTGTGCAACATAAGCATACGATTTTGATGAGAGTTATGGATTGGAACCTGAACTTGCACTCGAGGATCGCTACATGCCAAGCACCAAGGTTGTAAGCTGTTACAACTTCTCCTCGCTCAATTTGAGATAAGATGCACTGGTTGGTTGTTTATTGTCCTCTATTGAAGATTGAAAACCACTTCTTGATGTTTGAAGACTACTGAAACCTTTCTCGTGCCTGAGCTTCCAATTTGGCGGCTTCTCTTGCAATACCCAACATTCTTCCTTAGTTTGACCCACTCATTTGCAAATGGTAACACCAAAGATGCTGGCGACTTATAAATATGCCCATGCCTTAACACACAAGCATAGATCAGTTGTGTTTCCTCCTTTCTAAGTTGCTAAGACCGTAGAATCGAACGAAATGACTGGGGATTCAGAGAAGCGTTAAGCATCACCTTGCATTGCGTCTCGTCACAACGTACTTCGACAAAAACATCATCAAGTGTGTGGAAAGGTCGTTAACCAAGTCGGCTACGTACATCATTGAAGAAAAGATCAAGGTTAGCAAGAAATTCAAACACTCTTTTTTTATCCACCTTTTGTCGATAGAGTAATCTATCCCAATACATGCCTAACGATAATATGTACGCAAATCCAATTTTGGCCAAAGCGTAAACATCACCATGTAGTATTTAGTGACATCGTGACTCCATTGTCGGGCTTCCCAAATGCCGACTTGATTGTCAAAGACGTATAATATCTTCGCCAATTGAGTAAGCTTTCTAGGTTTAATCCCATCTTTGTTTTGTGGTACGAAGGAATGTGAACGTGTTCCTAGTTCTTGGTCGCACTTAGTTGATTAACCAGGCCATTATCATGGAGTTTTCAGTCGTCCACCTCTGTTGACTTCTAGGTTTCGTCATTGAAGGCTACAAAAAACTTTCATCAACATATCAAAAGCAGGCAGAGTGTCAGCTCGCTCTTGTGGCTATTGTTCTCTTTCTGCAAGCTCTTGGTGTCTGATAACTCTATGAAGTGAAGTTATTTGATAGTTTTAATGGGGATTTACATGGCTAGTTAGGCTGATTTATGTTTCTTTTCATCATATTTTCTATTTAGTTTAGACTTAAGTTGGTATTTGTTATTTTCATAGTTTTTAGTTTATTTCTAGGTGAATAGAGATACTTGTGATACCTACGGGACTTGTTTTGATTTGGTACAGTTGAACAAAGAGAACTACAAGTTTTGTTAAGATTTCATGGAGATCTAAGGGTAATTTCGTGCATTGTACAAAATTTTCGCAAGCTTTTATATATTTGTATAAAAAATTTAATTTTTTTAATGTATAAATAAATCACTGTTTCAACGTTGTATAATATATAATGTTAGAATAATATTTTACGATGTACATTGTATAACGTTGAAACAGTGATTTGTTTGTACTTTCTGTATATTTTATTGTTTTATAATTTACAAGCCAATGATTATTCTAACGTTGTACAATGAATTATTGTTCTACCGTTATATATTGTACAATGTAATATACTATTCTAACGTCTTACAATGTATAACGTTAAAACAATGATTTGCTTGTAATATGTTCCTTCTTCGTAAATATTTAGTATATTACCGGAAGTGCACAATGGGTCCAGTGATTACGAACGTGCTTTTACAAAAATATTTGAAGGTGTACAAAATTTCTTGGTAAATTTTTACGGAATTTTTTTACATTACTATTTACCAAATTTTTTGGTACAACAAATAGCAAATCATTGCTCCAACGTTGTATATTGTATAACGTTATAACAAGATTTAACGTTGTACAATGTACAGCAATAAAAAGTGATTCGTTCGTATATTTCACAGTTTTGTACATTACAAGCAAATTATTGTTATACCGTATGTACAACACTATAATAGAACAATAATTTGCTTGTAATGTACAAAACTATGAAATGTACAGAATCTACAAACGAATCACTGATCTAACGTTGTGCATTGTACAACGTAAGAACAATGATTGATTTATACATTACTAAAAATGGCAAATTTTTTGTACATTTACACAAAATTCGCCGAAAATTTTGTACATTACGCGGAAGAACCCGTGCACAGGTCGTTACCCGCTTCCCACTTCTAAACAAACGTATTCGTGTATATTCCCCTTCCTAAGACAAATAACTTTTTCTCTACCTGCTGCACCTTATAATATTCCTTATATTTGGCTGATGTTGTTGGTTTTGGGTTGCATTCAAGAAACATATCCATTCTCATTCAAATCTATTCATTACATGGGTTTGATTGATGAAGAATGTACAACGAATGAAACATAAACCACTCAGTAGACAACGTTTCTGCTCTTCAGGAAATGATCTATTGAAGATCGTGCGAACATTTCTAAATATTTAAGGGTTTATCCACTGGAACCAGACATATACTAGGTTCTTCCCAATGGGTGGAGAAAATCCTGCAACCTTCCCAAGAGAGTCGAGGGTTAATCCACAGAAGACGGTCACACGTCACACCCGGTTCTTCCTTCTGACAGAAAAGATCCTTGGCTGCAAATGGAAACTTCATCACACTGTGGAGGGGTTCATACAGCAGCACGAGGAAGCCCTAGTCTTTAATGGATACCATGTAGGATCTCGAGAGAACACGCGATGCCGTGGAGTTGAAGATCTGGAGCCTGGTTAGATCTCCCAAAGATCGTGAGGCTAACGAACTGAGGATGGAGTGCTCCTTCGTGGTTTCTCACCGACCCCGACAGCTCGTCATTCCCGGGGAACAGCAATGGCGGGCTCAAATGAACGCCGCTCAAATGAACGCGCCGAGGACTTGTGTAGGGCCTCTCCCCATCTAGAGGAAGTGAGGTGGAAAACTTGAACACTATCCTCATAAGGTTGTAGACATAGGCTCTCAAGCAAGCTAAGGTGATGGACATAGTCCTTGGGCAACGTTTCGAAAGGAAGGAATAAACATCCTGGCTTGGTTATTTTCAGAAGCAATTGTTGCGATTTAGAAGATGAACCGAGCATCGCCATTTATAGCGAGATCATGAAGGGTAAAGAGACTCTGACAGAAGATATCATGGCAGAGATCTCGGAATTTCAACAGTTGTCCTGAAGATCTCAATCGATATGTTTCAGAGATATCAATGGTCAAGGATTTAAGATCGCCTGCATACGCTAATTAACTGCAGGAGAATGATTACTTAGTCTTTTTCAAGGCACGACAGATAACTCGGTCTGCCTTGAGGGGGGCTTATATGTTTAGCAACATAAATTCTAGGCCACAGATCTCAGCCTGCTGTGGATCGACTGTCCAGAATGCAGGCCCAAATGACGGAAATCCAGTAAGGAGGTGACAACGGAAACGCATCAGGCGAAGGCTTGCTGGGTGAAGCAGTCACCGAGCGACAAGGTTACCAAGCGATGGGCGACAAAGGACAGCGGAAGCGACAAGCAACAGTTAGTTGGGCGAGCGAGAAAACTATACGGCGAAGGCCAATGAGCAATGCGATCGATCAACTTAGCTGTTAAGGAAGGCTACAGACGATCTCAGGATTTGGAAGAGGATTGTTGTCAAGATTGCTCATATGGAAAGGATATATTTCATGGAGACCAGCAATAAATGAAACGTATTATATGTGCAATAGTACTTTACCGTATATACGTAGATCTAGCTTAGTATAAATACTTGTTCCTAGGCATATGTACAAAACAACTCTCTACAGACGGGCATATCCGTATCAATTTATTATCTTTTCAAGCATTCCGGCGTTCAGGCTCTCTTTGTGCTCCCGTGTTCTTGCTCACTTCTGAAGGCATCGTCGATGGCATTCGTAAGTGCTTCCTCTTAAGGATGTTCGTCCACTGTCTTCCTCTCTCTCTTTTCCATTTCATACGGCGACCCCACATTTAACAAATCCTCCGGGCACCACCAGTTCGCACATATTGCCAGATATTTCCGATGTGTTCAGATTTGGCTTAGACCGGGATTTGCGCACGAACATGATACCAGAGGACTTTGTTGACCCTTAACATGCTCAAGTATGCCCTTATTTGCAATCTTCTGGTTTCTTGGGCGTCTCTCTAGTATCATTCATGTAGATAGATTGGCACTTGATTACTGCATTAGTAGAGCGTTGGCGACCGGAGACTCATATCTTTCATATGACTTGTGGAGAAATGACTATAACATTACAAGATATTGGAATTCTGTATGGCTTCCCGATTGATGGTGAGGTTGTTACTGGTGTTACTACTATGCGAGGATGGGAAGGTACCGTGCAACGATAACTTGGAGTTACACCTCCTAGTAGATGCTTTAAGGGAAGTCATATGATGATATCATGGCTGAATGATAACTTCAGCACACTACCTCTTACTGTGGATGATGAGACTGTTAGGTGTTACACGAGGGCATATATATTACAGCTTATCGGAGGAGTGATATGTCCCGATAGGTCTGGTAATTTAGGGGTAAGGCTATTTTGACTTGCAAGACAATTGCCTTGCATTTTACTAAATTTCCTTGTTTTTCAATACATGTTTACTAAATAGTGATTTTTTAGTACATTTTTACTAATAACTATTAGTAATACGGTTAGTAATTTGCTAAACAATGTCGGGCTTAGTAAAAGTTTAGTACAAAGACCAACGAGCTTAGTAAAACATGAGAGAATTGTACAGTAATAGGCTTAGTAAATTTAACTATACAATTTACTAAAAATTTTAGTAAATTACAATACTGTACTAAAAGGACGCCGTTGTGGGAAAGCCTATATTACGGCCTTGTTTGACTTTCGTTAAAAGAAATTTAAGGTTGGCCAAAATCAATATAAAAACAAAAGTTCGTGACAAAATTATATAATAAACTAAATTAATGTCAAAACAAAAGGTCGAATCAAAAGTTGAGGCCATAAACATATATTTTGCCAACGATTTTCTTTGGATTTGTTTTAAATAGAACTTTGTTTTGGTGATTATGGAAAGGAGGGGAAAATGGATAAAAGCTGGTTGAAGAAGAGTGTGACACTGGAGGAAGTCATGTGAACGGTTTTATTAGCGATTATTGTCTAGATATGATTAAATGTTAGAATAAATATGCCGTCAGTCATTTATAAAAATAAACGACAATCATTCAGAGACCCCGAATGACTGCTAGGTTGTCTCCCTGTACTTTGTTTTTCCAGAAATGGAAGTAAGTGTTTGCATTTATGTGCTTTTGTTCATGTTCTTCACATTATTGTCTGTTTAGTGTCTTGCAACCGCAACTGTTAGTCCCCGTTATATCGCGACGTGTTTCGTCGGTGTAAACACCGGGGCTGAAGCTGGTTGTGGGTGGACTGCACCGACACGGGACTTATTTCCATAGAGGCCGGTGCTGACGTGTTTGAATAAGGGCGCAGCGGAAACAGAAAAATCATAGATTTTTATGCCCAAAATAAAAACTTTGGTACGTATATTATATTGTAAGAACATATAATAAAAATCTTACCCGGAATTTGTACCCTATAATTTTCGACGAAAACGAAAACGTAATCACTCGGGAGTCCCACGTGTGACTCCTCTAGCGGTATCCACGGGCACACGATCACGAACACCTCGATGATCCGGTAGGTGCTAGCCTCTTGGATCGACGAAGGAAAAACTCGAAAGCAATATTTCACTTATTTGGAAAAAACGTGTTTTTCCCTTTTTTTTTGAAAGCCAAAAACTCATCAGCTCCTCTCTTAGCTTGTCACGGTTTTATTTTTAAAGAAAAACAAATCTCTAATAATCCTCTCTCCGTCAATTTCCTTTTTGTTTTCGTAAAAAGCATTAACAACAAAACGTCAATCTCATTTATTGCCTTGATTGCGCTTTTAATGATTCTTTTGATTTTTCAAAAGGTAACGTAATGTTCAAACGACATTTTAAATTGATTTATTATTTAGAACCGTGACAAAACTTATACAATTTTAATCAAATAAAATATCTAGGTTATAAAATTTAAGTGCTCATTTCATATCCTTTATTTAAAAGAAATTGACCCGAATAAATCCATATTCGATCTCGGTCAATTTATTTGCTTTCGATACTTCAGAATAAATTAATTATCCAATTAATTATAATTCTGAAATAATATTTAGCATCCACTAAATAATAAATGTTCGTGCCGATGTAGTATGCGTGTAACCCTCTAGGTCCTAAATACGAAGGCAGTGTAAATCCATGCACAAACTTGGGTAACCGTTTAGCAACAACTTTTAGTCATCCAACGTGTTAGGATAATGATTATAAATCATAAACCACTATGAACCGATTACTGTGTAATTCAATCTCTTCATCTAACCGACATCTCAATTAATTCGGCGCAAAATACATCATCACCAAATTAATTGTTTTACTTGATTACCAAAATATAATAGACTCTCTTGAATGTAAAACATTCCTCCCATGGCCATGGATTTTAGAGTCACTAATATCTCTATCAAGTGGCCTAGATGTCAACTCTCTAATCCAAGTGAGCGATGAATCCTATATTAACTCAACACTATTCTCTCTACACTTTGTCACACACCCAACAATCGTATTACTCATAATCCAGTTAAAGACTGCTTTTAACGACGTCAAAGTGGGCAAACTCCACGCATAGAATAAATGAAGGTCTCAAGTCAAAAGATCAGTTACACTCGTCCATAAAGAGGATTAACCAATGATGTTCAATATGTGGTATCCTCTTAATCGGGTCGTGTCCAGTATCCCTAATATTAGGGTACCCCTAAGTATAACATGGATCACTATCCCTTGGTCTATCTCGACCACAGCTATACTTCAATGATCTAGATGTCCATGTCCCCTCTAAACATCTGTCCGATCATGAACTATTTCAGATTAATATACTCAATAATCAGTGGGACTTTATCATTAATAATTTTACATGTAGAAAAGTAAAATAATCAATGACAAATACTCGCCTTTATTAATTATTTATCCACAAATACATTAAAGTGTCTTGGCATATACGTGTACACACTAACAATCTCCCACTTGCATTATTGCCAAGCACTATGGACTCGAAGTCCTAGGCTCCTCACATGGGTCTCATGTTTCTGCGGAGGTAAGGCCTTCGTGCGTGGGTCCGCGATATTCTCGCTCGTATCAACTCTGCTAACCAACACGTCACCCATCTGAACAATCTCTCGGAGGATGTGATATTTCCGCAGTACGTGCTTGGATCGTTGGTGTGACCTCGGCTCTTTGGCTTGCGCTATGGCTGCATTGTTGTCACAGTATAATGTCAGGGGGTTAATAATGCTCGGAACCACTTGAAGCTCCGCTATGAAGTTCTTGATCCATACAGCTTCCTTTGCCGCTTCGGAAGCTGCAATGTACTCGGACTCAGCTGTAGAATCTGCAACTGTCTCCTGCTTGGAACTCCTCCAACATACAGCTGCACCATTCAAGCAAAACACATAATCCTGCTGCGATTTCAGATCATCCCGATCTGTCTGAAAACTAGCGTCAGTATATCCTCTGACAACTAACTCCTCATCTCCTCCATAAATTAAGAACATGTCCTTTGTTCTTCTAAGATACTTAAGGATAGTCTTTATTGCAGTCCAATGACCCTCTCCAGGATCTGACTGATATCTACTTGTCATGCTCAAAGCATACGAGACATCGAGTCGAGTACAAATCAAATGAACCCTATAGCTGATGCATAAGGTATCTTGCCCATCCTTCCTCTCTCCTCATGTGTCTTCGGACACAATGACTTTGAAAGATGTACACCATGTGACATTGGCAAAAATCCTTTCTTGGAATCTTGCATGCTGAACCTATTCAGCACCTTGTCAATATACATATTTTGACTCAAACCCAGCAACCTATTTTGTCTATCTCGGTATAATCTAATACCTAAGACATAAGTCGCTTCCCCAAGATCTTTCATAGAGAAACACTCTCCCAGCCAAGTCTTGGTAGACTCTAGACTAGGGATATCATTGCCTATCAGAAGTATATCATCAACATACAACACTAGGAACGAAATCTTGCTCCTACTAACCTTCTTGTAAACGCAAGGTTCCTCTGGATTCTTAACGTAGCCAAATTCTTTGACTGCTTCGTCAAATCGTAGATTCCAACTCCGAGATGCTTGCTTTAGCCCATAAATGGACCTCTTGAGTTTACATACTTTATCTGCATTCTTAGATGTAACGAAACCGGGAGGTTGTACCATAAATACTTCCTCCTGTAACTTTCCATTCAGAAAAGCGGTTTTTACATCCATCTACCAGATCTCGTAATCCTTGTAAGCTGTTATCGCAAGCAGAATTCTAATGGACTTTAGCATTGCAACCGGTGAAAATGTTTCATCACAGTCAATTCCTTGACGTTGAGTGAAACCCTTGGCCACAAGTCTTGCTTTATAGGTACTTATATTCCCTTCCATGTCAATCTTCTTCTTGAAGATCCACTTGCACCCTGTGGGTTTTACTCCAACTGGCGCATCAACCAACTCCCAAACTTGGTTGGTATACATGGAGTCCATATCTGATTTCATGGCTTCTAGCTATTTCTCGGAATCATTTGAAGCGATTGCTCCCTCATAAGTCGACGGTTCATCATCCTCGACGAGCAGTACTTCCCCATGTTGGGTTACTAGCCAACCATATCTGTCAGGCTCTCGGGATACTCTTGTCGACTTACGTTGATCTTGCGTTCCTTGAACATTTTCAGAAGTTGGAATCACTTGTACTAGTGGTACCGAATCCCTATCTAAAAGTTCAGTTTCCAACCTGTTTGTAGAGTCTGAAATTTCCTCAAAACTTACTTTACTCCCACTACTCTCTTTAGAAATGAATTCTCTTTCCAAGAAAGTAGCATATCGAGCAACGATAACTTTGTGCTCGCTTGGGAAATAAAAGTAGTATCCCTTTGTTTCCTTCGGATAACCTACAAACATACACTTAGTGGATCTTGCCGCAAGCTTATCAGAATTCTCATTCTTTACATAAGCATCACAGCCCCATATCTTAAGATAAGACAAGTTTGGTTTCTTCCCAAACCATACTTCATAAGGAGTCTTATCTACTGACTTGGTTGGAACTCGGTTAAGCATGTATGCTGCTGTTTCTAAGGCATAACCCCAAAAGGACAACGGAAGACTTGCATGACTCATCATTGATCTAACCATGTCCATGAGCGTGCGGTTCCTCCTTTCTGAAACACCATTCCACTCCGGTGTTCTAGGAGGTGTGAGTTGTGAAACGATCCCACACTCTTTTAGGTAATCAATGAACTCTTGGCTAAGATACTCGCCGCCGCGATCACTCCGAAGGGCTTTTATCTTCTGGCCTCGTTGATTCTCTACCTCATTCTTGAACTCTTTAAACTTTTCCAGTGTTTCAGACTTGTGCCTCATTAAGTAGACATATCCATATCTACTTAAATCGTCGGTGAAAGTCACGAAGTAGGAATACGATCCTCTGGCCTGAACAGGTAATGGTCCACACACATCACTATATATGAGTTCTAGTAGTTCCTTGGCCCTTTCACCCGTCTTGGTAAAAGGCTTCTTGGTCATTTTTCTTTGTAAACACGCTTCACATGTATCTATGGGCTCTAACTCAAAAGAGTCCAAATACCCGTTACTTAGTAACCTTGCGATGCGTTTCTCGTTTACATGACCAAGTCTGCAATGCCAGAGATATGTTAAGGTTGAGTCACGCCTTTTCTGTTTCTTCCCTTCAACACAGTAAATCGGCTCATTCAAATTAAGGACGTATAAACCATTATTCAATGAACCATTTCCATAGAACATCCCATCCAAATAAAAGGAACACAACTTGTCCTTGAATTCGAATACAAATCCCTTGGCGTCTAAACACGACACCGAAATGATGTTCTTGGAAAAACTAGGAACGAAATAATAGTTCTCAAAATTTAAATCAAATCCACTGGGCAACTTTATTACATACGTCCCTACAGCTAATACAGCAACTCTAGCTCCATTCGCCACTCGTAGGTCCATCTCGCCCTTGGACAGCCGTCTGCAGCCACTTAGACCCTACAAGTTCGCACAAATGTGAGAACTACTTCCGGAGTCTATGACCCATGATGAAGAAACAGAAAGATTGCATTCAATCACAAAGATACCTGAAGCATCCGCTCCACTGGCATTCTTCTTCACGAGTTGGAAGCAATTCTTCTTCCAATGGCCTTTCTTGCCACAATGAAAGCGTATAGCTTCCTTCTCATCAGATTGGGGCACCTGCTGCCCTTTCTTAAGCTTCTTTTGAGTTGGAGGTCTAGTGCTCTTAACTGCTTTAGCCTTGGGATTGAATTTCTCGGTGCCAGGACGCTTGTATGTCTTTCTGACCATCATTGCTCGTGGTGAAGGATTCACCTTCATGTCCTTCTCAGCAGTTTTCAGCATTGCCATCAGATCAGTCAAACTCTTCTCCATGCTGTTCATGTTGAAGTTCAACACAAACTGAGAAAATGATGGTGGGAGTGAGGACAAAACCAAGTCAACTGCTAAGTCCTTGTCCAGCTTGGAACCCAAGCTCTCGAGCCTCTCAATGTACCCTATCATCTTGAGTACATGTGGCCCAACTGGGTTACCCTCCACCAGCATTGTTCAAAATAGTGCCCGAGAGGTCTCATACCTCTCAACTCTGGCACTCTCTTGGAAGAGCTCACGTAAGCGCTGATCAATCTCTCTAGCACTCATGTTTTCATGCTGCCTCTGTAACTCGGGAGACATAGAGGACAACATGATGCACTGAACATCCAGCGCATCCTCCGAGTATTGACTGTAGTAAGACTGGTCATCCTCAGAAGCATCAGGTGCAGGTTCTTTAAGGGGTTCATCTTCCAACACATAAATCTTTCTCTCGTGCCTAAGGACAATTTTCAGTTTTCTATACCAATCCAGGTAGTTGGAACCGATGAGGATATTCTCTTTCTCGAGAATGTTTCGCAGCGAAAGGGTGTTTGTGTTTGTCATCTACAAAATAATTTAAAAGAGAGTTTTAGTATTTGTGGAATATTAATTAATAAAGGACTTTAATATAGCTCCCACTATTTAATTCAAAAACAACAGCCCCCACTGTTGAAATCGGGAATTTGTTGGTAAATAATTCCTAGTGGGACTGAAATCTCGAAACATGAAGCATGCACACAGCTGAGCTGTACCTACACACCACAAGATACAAGTAGGCCTTAACTCGCCAATTACAATTATCTGTGTGACTTTCGATATTATTACGGTGAGTCTAATAACTCTTAAACTCAACACTTGCCCCTCAAAAAGCTGACTTAGCTGAGCTAAACAAGTCAACTTAATTGAGTTAAGTCAACCCATTAATCATTTAGAATAAATTACAGATGCTCTACCAAAAGCCCACAGCTAAGCTGTACCGACTTATGGGAAAAATCTGACTATTATAATAAATATTAATGGAGGGCCTTTATTTTATAAAAAATTGACTTAATATTTAGGGAATTTTATTTATCATTATTGTCTCACCATAAGAATCTTTAATATGACATACTTGTTTCAGAATTAATTATTAATCTGATAATTACGGGTCGATTCAATCATATAATTAATTATGATTTATTGTTTCAATCCGGTTGAATCTACAACCGTTATAATTTTACTCATAATAATTTTGATTAGTCTTAAATTTAGGAATTTATGAGTAGCATTTTATAATTGCCTAATCCATCTTTCTGTGACATATGTCCATGTCAAACGACTCCTCTTCACAGAACAATAAAATATTGTTCTTATTTTTAATTTTCTAAAAGATATCATTATCTTTGATTTCTTAGTCGGCCGTTAAAGAATCTAATTGAATATATATGGTTTATATCTTGTTTGACCAAATTTCTACTCTCGGTCGATTAATTCTAAAATCCTGATTTGTATATATAATATACAAACCAAATCTTGGACATTTAAAATATTGTCCATCAGTTTCAATATATTTAGGATTTTAAAATTAAATTAATCAATTCTTATCTCATTAAAATGGTACGGCCAACTAGATAATCTTTTTATAACATTATTTAAATTGAGAATCTAAGAAATCATTCTTTTACGATTTCAAGATTCTTACGTATATTTGTCCAACTTAAAATATACTAGGACAAAAAGTTATAATGTTTTATAAAAAGAAAATCTAAAAAAAAAATCACAACTTTGCGATTCTGACGTAGATTTTGTCCAATTTAACATTTGTTTCTAAATATCACTAGAAACAAAGAATTTAAAATATAAATTATTTCGTCCAAAATAATTATAGGCATAAATCTCATCTTTGAGATTAAATATGTTTACCATGGACAAAAATATTAAACGAAATCTTAAAATCTTAAAATAGATTATAATTTTGTTAATAATTTGAAAATTTGAAATATAATATATGATTCAACGAAAATCAGGCTCTGATGCCACTTGTTTGAATAAGGGCGCAACGGAAACAGAAAAATCATAGACTTTTATGTCCAAAATAAAAACTTTGGTACGTATATTATATTGTAAGAACATGTAATAAAAATCTTACCCGGAATTTGTACCTTATAATTTCCGGCGAAAACGAAAACGTAATCACTCGAGAGTCCCACGTGTGACTCCTCTAGCGGTATCCACGCGCACACGATCACGAACACCTCGATGATCCGGTAGGTGCCAGCCTCTTGGATCGACGAAAGAAAAACTCGAAAGCAATATTTCACTTATTTGAAAAAACGTGTTTTTCCCTTTTTTTTTGAAAGCCAAAAACTCATCAGCCCCTCTCTTAGCTTGTCACGATTTTATTTTTAAAGAAAAACAAATCTCTAATGATCCTCTCTTCGTCAATCTCCTTTTTTTTTTTTCGTAAAAAGCATTAACAACAAAATGTCAATCTCATTTATTGCCTTGATTGCGCTTTTAATGATCCTTTTGATTTTTCAAAAGGTAACGTAATGCTCAAACAACATTTTAAATTGATTTATTATTATTATTATTATTATTTTTAACGTAACAAAATATTAAATCAATATAATCTAAAATAGAACCGTGACAAAACTTATACAATTTTAATCAAATAAAATATCTAGGATATAAAATTTAAGTGCTCATTTCATATCCTTTATTTAAAATAAATTGACCCGAATAAATCCATATTCGATCTCGGTCAATTTATTTGCTTTCGATACTTCAGAATAAATTAATTATCCAATTAATTGTAATTCTGAAATAATAATTAGCATCCACTAAATAATAAATGTTCGTGCCGACGTACTATGCGTGCGACCCTCTAGGTCCTAAACACGAAGGCAGTGTAAATCCATACACAAACTAAGGTAACCGTCTAGCTACAACTTTTAGTCATCCAACGTGATAGGATAATGATTATAAATCATAAACCACTATGAACCGATTACTGTGTAATTCAATCTCTTCATCTAATCGACATCTCAATTAATTCGGCGCAAAATACATCATCACCAAATTAATTGTGTTACTCGATTACCAAGATATAATCGACTCTCTTGAATGTAAAACATTCATCCCATGGCCATGGATTTTAGAGTCACTAATATCTCTATCAAGTGGTCTAGATGTCAACTCTCTAATCCAAGAGAGCGATGAATCCTATATTGACTCAACACTATTCTCTCTACACTTTGTCACACACCCAACAATCGTATTACTCACAATCCGGTTAAAGACTGCTTTTAACGACGTCTAAGTGCGCAAACTCCACGCATAGAATAAATGAAGGTCCCAAGTCAAAAGATCAGTTACACTCGTCCATAAAAAGGATTAACCAATGATGTTCAATATGTGGTATCCTCTTAATCGGGTCGTGTCCAGTATCCCTAATCTTAGGGTACCCTTAAGTATAACATGGATCACTATCCCTTGGTCTATCTCGACCTCAGCTATACTTAGCGATGATCTAGATGTCCATGTCCCCTCTAAACATCTGTCCGATCATGAACTATTTCAGAGTAATATACTCAATAATCTGTGGGACTTTATCATTAATAATTTTACGTGCAGAAAAGTAAACTAATCAATGACAAATACTCGCCTTTATTAATTATTTATCCACAAATACATTAAAGTGTCTTGGCACATATGTGCACACACTAACAGACGTCACCCTCAAACAGTTCGGTGATGCCCTCCAGTCTCCATTCCCCTGCTTTGATGAGCTTCTGTTTGATGTGCCTAGATCGTCTGATATCCTCGACACCCCTTTGTTGCTTGTCCAGGTAGCGTAAATCGGGTTGGGTTACTATTATGTTACACTCACAATAGTATATTGTTTTGTTAAGAAGAGTTTTTAACTGTTATAACTAACTTCTCGACAGTTAACACGTCTCATCAAGTCGAAGAATAGAAAACCTGTACTTGATGGTGATTCGATTGATCGCTCGGCTGTCGAGGTACTTTCATCACGAGCCATCCTTCTGGGGAACGCGAATTGCTGGGACAGAACATGGGCTAAGATTTTCCTGAACAAAACCATGTTCAATGAGCTCTTCAACCTGACGTTGCATCTCTTTCGCCTCGTTCGGGTTGCATCTATAAGCGGAACGGTTGGGAAACGATATTCCGGGGATGAGATCGATTTAGTGTTGAATATCCCTCAAATGAGGACGTCCTCCTGGCATATCCTCTGGAAATACGTCCGCAAATTCTAGAAGGAGTTGAACCTGTGGAGGTATGGCTGAAGCATGTTCTTCTCCTTCCTCGAACAACATCAGTAGGTAGATCTTCCTTTCGTCGTGAATCACCTGGTTAAACTCCACTTGCATCGAACTGGACGCTTGCTCGCTTGACGTCTCGCAGTCGTCGTCGATAGGGGTGGAAGCGTGATCTTCTTTTGGTCAAGTATGATGGAGTACGTATTTTTGAACCCATCATGTACCCCGCGCTGGTCAAACTATCATAGTCTCCCCAACAGCAAGTGACAAGCATCCATAGGTACGACATCGCACGTGACGGAATCCTTGTAGTTTTTGCCAATACTCAAACACCAGAACTTGCTTTATGACTCACGTTACTCTCCTTGCTCAACCATTGAAGCTTGTATGGTCGAGGATGCGGCTTGATTGATAACTTCAACTTCTCGACCATTGTGGTAGAAGCCACATTAGTGCAACTCCCACTGTCGACTATTAGTTGACAAACTTTCCCCTGTACGGTGCAACGTGTTCGAAAGATTTTCTCGCGCTGGTCGAGTTCTTCTACCGCAACATTTGTATTGAGAGCCTTTCGAATTACCAAGAGCTCTTCCTCATCAGGTGTTCATGATGATTTTCCATGACAGTTATCATTCGTCGATTAAGACATTCTGCCGCCATATGTCCAACTCCCTGGCATTTAAAATACTTCTTCGAGACTCCAGTGTTTGGGAGTGGCCGAGCTTCAGCCTTGGCATGTTCCTTGGTATTACTCGAGATTGGATTTCTCAAGGACGAACTCGAGATGGTTCTCGAGGACGAACTCCCTTTGCTGAAAGGAGTGCTCCTCATAGCTGGCCTCACAGGCGCTCTCCTAGCTTGTTGCTTCTCGACTTTATGGGCAAGATTACAAATGTCCGAAAAACTCCATTAAGGTTGAAGTTCCACTGCATCGGTGACGTATTGTTTCAATCCTCTTAGGTACCTAGCGACAGTCTGTTCTGAAGGTTCCGATAAATCGCTCTGTATCATTAACTTCTCGAACTCGTGAGTATAGTCCGCTACACTCGATGTTTACTGTAACGAGTTCAACTTGAGGAATAGGTCTTGCCTGTATCGCTCAGGAAGAAATCGCTTCCTCATCGCTCGCTTCATCTTTTCCCATGAGCGAATCTTCGTCTTTCCTTCTTTTCAACGCTAACGGTTAAGGTTCTCCCACCATAAACTCGCATATTTACGGAGTTGTAAAGTCGGTACCTTCACTTGTCGATCTTCCGGGATTTCCTCATACTCAAATATTCGCTCCATCGACTGAAGCCATTTAACGAACTCTTCTAAATCTAGCTTTCTTTCAAATTTCAGCATGTCCACATGGATATTAACAGGTCGAGCGGGCTGTCGCTCCCTGTGACTCCTCCTCGAACGCTAATCGTCGCTTAAGTCATCCATAAAGGAATTGTGTTCCTCCTCTGCTTCAATGGATTGCGGGGAACCTGCTTCGGATTTCTTCTCTCCAAGAAGCTGTTGCACTTTGTGCTTCAACTCCTCAACTTCTTGCTCAAGATGGGCTGAACGAGCTTCTTCCAGCGTCACACCACGACGGAATCAATTCGCCATAACAACCTTTCGCTCTGATACTAACTGACGCGGGTACGGGGTGGGACGGCTCGATTGGTCAACGACAAACGAACCAAGATAGAAAACAATGACAGGTGAGGGAGGATGATAAATTCGAAAGTAAAGGATAACGACGTGCAAGCCTTCGATACAAGCTACGCCACCACCGAAGAATGGACGTGTCCTGCCCGGACTGCGTACGGATACAGCAACAACACCATCGTATTTGGACTCGGGGTCGACACTATGATCGGATACAGTTACGCAGCACGAGTGTAATGAACGCTCGGGTAATCTCGCCACACACGGAATCCACCGAGTGATAAGAGAAAGAGAAACTCAAAGAGTTTCTGGATTTAATCTTCTGAATTAAAGATAAGCCGTCTTTTCTGGGTTATATTCCAAGGACTTATATAGACTGCCCAGGAAAAGACAATCAGGAAAACGAAACAAAGATACTGAAAATAAGAGCAGAAGATAAGAAAGGAAAACATATTTTTTCCCCCGACAAGATCTGAAAAGCTGGTGGGTATGATAGTGAAGCAGGTGCGACCCTTGGGCTGCAAGTTATCAGATCGGAGCTGTCAAACCGTAACCGCCTCTTGAGTTTCTCGTCGCTTCAGCTTCCTTCGCCCATCGCTCGAGCTATCACCAAAGCCGACCTTGCGCGTTCTCGAGTTCCTGGGTCTCAAGTTGGGGTAGATCTCGAGACGACTCATGTCTTCTTGAGTTGACGACTCAACTCGAATACTTAAACACCATGAAAGTACTTTCCATCTCGAGTGCTCCTCTCGAGTGGATCTCAACTTGGCCTTGCTCGATCAAACTCGCATCAAATGTGGAAAATCAAGGCTAGCCACTTACATAAATTCGCTACCAATTTTGACTTATCGATCCTGGGTTTGTTTGACAAGTCAATTGCTAATTGTTAGCACGAGGAAGAATATCGTGTCGTATCGAAAAATTAATCGAAAATGAAGAGACCCGCAATTACCCGCAATTACCCGCAATTCGGTACGTGGGGCCTCAAGAACCGTGCAACACGTTTCGTCTCCCGACAAGCCATTCGCTTTCTTACTGTTGTTCGTGTACGGTAACAATTTCCAACCGCACCATCGCGAGTGGGAACAAATGTCACTAGAATGATCATTACCCGTCAAGAAGATTCGGGACCGAGCAGCACTGCTGCTTCTGTGGACTCACTAATCCCAAGTCATCCTGCGCGATGGGCCCGATCATTCTCGGCGAAGTCATGCTCGAGCTATAAGGAAACGAAGAAGCCGTGTAGTGTTTCTTACTTTAAAACGCACGATAGTGGAATGATAATGACCCATTTAAGAAAAAGTGATAGATATATCATTGAACGTTCCCCGAAAAGACATCAACCTGAAAACGTCCAACTGAATGAGTAAAAACACCCTTGAGGGGCATTTATTTTGGCTATTTCAAAAGTTTCTGTAAGGGCGGCGATATAATTTTGTCAATGATTCACTGAATAGTTATAATTGTAGAATACTTCCCTACAGACAACCTGTTGAGGTTACACGTATGTACTTATTTCCCCTGTTATTTTATTGTACAAAGATATATATATATAAATCATCAAGTATAAATAGGGCAGCATCGACACCTCCCTACACCACCCCAAAAGAAAACCCATCCTCATATTTTGAATATAACGCCAAACACTCCCCACCCTTGCCCTTCCGAAATGGCGCCCGGGAATCGCGATGGACTGATCTTCACCGTGACGAGGAGCGAGCATCAGCTCATACGACCTTCTGAGCCTACCCCCCGGGAGTACAAGAGGCTCTCCGACGTTGATGACCAGGAGGGCCTCCGCTTCCAGCTTCCCATCATCCAGTTCTACCCCCATGGCTCCATTAGGGACCCCGCCCCATTCATCAGGGAGGGCCTGGCCAAGGCGCTCGTGTATTATTACCCGTTCGCCGGCCGGCTCAGAGAGCTTCCGGGGCGGAAGCTGGTCGTGGACTGCACTGAGGAGGGAGTCATTTTCATACAGGCCGATGCTGACGTCACCCTCGAAGAGTTCGGTGATGCCCTCCAGCCTCCATTCCCCTGCTTTGATGAGCTTCTGTTTGATGTGCCTGGATCGTCCGATATCCTCGACACCCCTTTGCTGCTTATCCAGGTAGCGTAAGTGGGGTTGGGTTACTATTATGTTACACAATAGTATACTGTTTTGTTAAGAACCGTTTTAACTGTTATAACTAACTTCTCGACAGTTAACACGCCTCAACTGTGGAGGGTTCATACTTGCCGTGCGGATGAACCATGCCATGTGCAATGCACAAGGGCTGGTCCAGTTCCTAAATGCTGTTGGAGAATTGGCTCAAGGTGCTTCGGTCCCGTCCATCCTCCCCGTGTGGAGAAGGGAGCTCCTTGAAGCCAGGATCCCTCCTCAAGTAACTTACACACACCACGAGTACGATGATGGGCCCGACACGCGGGGCACCATCTTACCTTTTACTGACCTGTCTCACCGCTCCTTTTTCATACCTTCCTCCGAAATCGCGGACCTCCGCCATTCTCTCCCTCTTCACCTGCGTGGATGCACCGCCTTCGAGATCGTCACCGCCTGCCTGTGGCGGTGCCGGACGATCGCGCTCGACCCCGACCCGGAAGAGGAGATGCGCGTGCTCTGCATCGTCAATTGCCGGAACAAGCTCAACCCGCCCCTCCCGAAGGGATACTATGGTAACGCGGTAGTCTTCCCCGCGGCAATCACAACAGCAGGGAAGCTTTCCACGAATCCTCTGACCTACGCCCTTGATCTGATCAAGAAGGCGAAGGCCAGCGCAACGGAAGAATACGTGGAGTCTGTGCTGGACCTTCTGGTGGCCAGGGGGAGGCCTCATTTCACAGTGGTGAGGAGCTTCATTGTGTCGGACTTGGCGAAGGTAAGGCCTGGGGATATAGATTTCGGATGGGGTAAGCCCATATACAGCGGGCCTGCAATAGGGGGGATCGGGGCCATACCAGGGACTTTGAGCTTCTACATACCGTATAAGAACGGGAAAGGGGAGGAGGGGATGGTCGTGCCTATGTGCCTGCCAGCGGCCGCCATGGACCGCTTTGAAGGCGAGCTTAATGCGGCCCTTGGGGGAGACAAGAAGTACGATCCGGCCGACAAATACGAGTACGTGGTCTCGCGACTGTAATATCTGGCGTATTGTTCGGGAGAAGGCGAAGAGAATAACGGTTTCGTCCAGGTTTGTTAGACAAAGTACGAATATGTAATAATCCATCCTGAGCTTGGTTAAAATTTTTAGAATTGAGAATTTAATGAAGCAGTATTATATTTTGCCTAATTTAAATAAGATGTCTTTTTAATTGGATTGCTAGTGAGAAAACTTCCCCATTTTCTAAAAGTGGGAGAATCTTTTTCAGTTGGAAGAGATTGAGCAATTACACTTATACATCCCGGATGATTTTACCCTTCTATTCAATTCTTAAATTGTTTAAAATCATACTTTAAATATGTAAAGATTAAAACTTATTACCAAAAAAAATATTTTGGGATTTCATTTCCATTATAATCTTGATATATATATATATATATATATATAACATTAATTCACTCACTTTGGACTTTCCCATAATAAGGGATATGGTCATTGAACTTGGACACCAACCAGATTAAGTTACAAACACACAATGGTGGTCACATCCCATTGCATCTATACATGTTTTTAGTATGCCCATTGTGAAGAGGCGTAGATGAGGCTTTTAGTACGGATGCTCCCTCAGGCCTCTCCTTTATGTACCACCAAAACTCGACCATCATTTGGGTTATATTTATCATCCGCCATTTTACACGTGAAGAACGCTAATGACCTGAAAATTCTTCAAAACCCATGTGGAGAAGAATTTTCTTCTTTTAAGGGTCGAAAAGCCGCCATCGTTCATCAATTAGTTTTGCTTTAGTTTTTATGTTTCCTCTCCATTTCCACTCGGACACAGTTTCCAATCCCATGTGGAGGAGAAATTGGAAGAAAGAATTTATCAAACATGTTCTTTTTGCAAGAATTTGCTGCTCTTTCAATTTAAAAGGGAGGTAGAAAAGGATAGTAGAAATTTTATAAATATTTAAAATTTCAAAATTCAATTTCATATAACGTTTTTACGATTCTCCCCGTTTAGGTGGTGATCGTCGTGTCATGGATATAACCTAAGAATATATTAAGAAAGATTAATACTCGAACAATAAAACATTTACTTGTTCAAAGTGTAGACATTAAAAGTTTGTCAAGAATGATACATTGGGTCTTAGTCAATAACCACAATGGGTTATAAACCCAATTCTTGAAACACAAATGGATTATATATTCAAATCCATGGAATAATATGTTAGGGTCTCATAAAGGCCACAAGCCCAATCTAAACAAAAATGTTTTGGGCCAAAATAAGCCCAAATTCAAGTCCGGCCCATGGCCCGGTACATGGGAGGTTGCCTAATATGGAATGACCAGCTTCCTAATATAAATCGGCCCTGGATGCCTATAAATAGAGCCATTCTCATTCATTCAACAATACACTACACACATAGGTGGAGAGAAGACTCTTGAAGCTCTCGAAGACTCTCGCCGCCTCCTGCTCACCGAAGCTCTGCCGACGTCCATCGCCCGGTGTTCTTCTGCAACGCGCCTCGAAGCTCTGCCGGATCACGCTTAAAGGCCCCGACGACTTCATCAAGTTACCGAAGTTCTGCCGGATCACACCCAAAGGCCCTGACGACTTCATCAAGTTACCGAAGTTCTGCCGGATCACGCCCAAAGGCCCCGACGACTTCATCCAGTTATCGAAGTTCTGCCGGATCACGCCTAAAGGCCCCGACGACTTCATTCATATATCATCTCGAAGTTCTGCTGAAATTCTGTCAGAGGTCAAGATTATCATCTATAACCGTTATTCTTCGAAGATCGAATCAGAGGAATCACGTGCTTTTCTCATGACTAGAGACAAAACCCACTATATTTTTCATACGATAATTTGTACGCTGATATTTCCACGCGAGATTTTAGTGTTCACAAATTTCTGGCACGCCCAGTGGGACCATCTCTACCTCTCATCCTTTACTTCGAGAAATTCACATGGTGCCAAAGATGATCAACGTCAAGAATGTTGTCGCATACAGTTGGCTTGCTGCTTTTCCTTCACTCTCATCCGAAGGCTCTTCATCTGCTGAGTTTCCAAAGTTGGTCAAGGCTAGGACCATTGCTGAGTTATATAAGGAGACTGAGGAATTGCTCAAGTCCATCTCCCCTAAGGCATCCCCAGCTTACAAGGATATCGCTGAAAAGAATACTCTCAATGACGGGGACTCTCTAGTATGTGGCCATGACGCGCAAACAAGCTGAAGAGATAGAAGAAATGCTCAAGTCTTTCTCCCCTAAGGCTTCCCCATCTTACAAGGCTGTTCTTAACCAGGGAGGCTCTCCAAAGTGGACATATGCTCAATCGGTGGTCAAAACTCGCAAACAGACTGAGCAATTTCCCCTAAGTCATCTCAACCAACTGCTGGTGATAATCCCTTTGACAAGGTTCTGGCGTCTCCTGTCCCACAGATAAATTTTGAAAATATTTCGTCAAGTGACTCTCCGTCGGATTCTTCCCCAAAAGCAGATTTTACTAAAGGCTTTGAAGTCATGCCAGTGATGATGGCGGATACTCCTTCACTTGAAGATCAGGTCGCAGCTCTCACAAAAACTGTGGATGCCGTGATGCTTTTTATGAAAGAAAGAGATCAGCAAATGGACTACATTGTCAAAAAGCTGGAGAGTAAGGATGCCGACAAAACATTTACAGAAGAAAGTTAGCGCACCCAAGTTGACAAAGGAAAAGGGGTCATGATTGTTGATGATTCGGCAAAGCACACATCCATCATTGAAGATCCTATTCCAGCAAAAGCAATGATGGAATTAATAAAAGAGACAGTGAAGAGCGAGCTTGAGGGCAAATCATCATAATCTTCGGCATACTATAAGCCTTACAGCCGAAGAATTGAAGGCCTCAAGATGCCAGTCGGATATTAGCCTCCATACTTCCAACAATTTAACGGGAAAGGGAATCCATGTCAACATGTGGCTCATTTCGTCGAAACTTGCAACAATGCGGGCACTGATGGGGATTGGATGGTCAAGCAGTTTGTTCGCTCTCTGAAGGGAAACACTTTTGATTGGTACATTGATCTCAAGCCAGGTACTATTGATAGTTGGGAACAATTGGAAAGGGAGTTTCTAAACTGTTTCTACAGCACGCTGCGCGTGGTGAGCATGATCGAGCTAACTAATACTCGTCAATGGGAGGAAGAACCTGTCGTCGACTATATCCAGCGATGGAGGGATCTAAGCTTGAACTGTAGGGATCGTCTTTCAGAGGAAACGTCTACCGACATGTGTATTCAAGGCATGCTTTGGAGGATTCGATATATTCTACAAGGGCTCAAACCACGATCATTCGAGGAGTTGGCGACAAAAGCTCATGACATGGAGTTAAGCTTTGTTGGGACCAACATAAATAGTATCCCAATTCCTGAGCCACCTAAAGGGACAGGAAGACTAGGAAATAGAACTGGGGGCAAGCCCGCATTCAAGGATACTAAGAAGAAGGTAATGACTACAGATGCAGCTCCTGTCAAAGTGCCAATTGCAAAAGGAAAAGTCCCGGCAAATGGACAACCACCTACAGAAGCACCCCGGATGGAGATACAATGCCTAACTCTTGAAGAAAGGCAAAACAAAAAATATCCTTTCCCCGATGAAGGTGTTGCAGAAATATTTGATTATCTGTTGTCTTCTAAAATGATTGAGCTTCCACAATCAAAGCGACTGCAACAAGCGAATCTAGCTGGCAATCCCAACTTCTGCAAGTACCATCGTGTCTTAGGCCATCCAATTGAGAAGTGTTTCGTCTTTAAGGAGAAGGTCATGGAGCTTGTACATGACAACAAGATCGATTTAGGAGCCTATATTGCACCTTCGAATATGATCAGTGTCACAAACAATGATACTCCTAACATCATATTCGGGACTGTCGATTCTGCTAAGATAATTGGACTACAAAGTATGGGAGTAATGCAACGATATATGACCAATGTGTCAAGTTGTGTGGTTAGCTCTGAAGAAGCATCTACTGAAGAAGGCTAGACTTTGGTGACCCACAAAAGAAATCGGAAGAAGTCTTCTAAGCCTGTTAAGAGAACGCCTCCTATACGAGCAAAGATCACGATGAGGTCACCAATAAAAGTGTATTCTAGGAAAACGGTGAAAGAGGAGAGTTCGCTAGATGACCAGTCCTTGAAGAAGCCGACCTCGGCTACGTTATGGGATTTCTTTTCGGAACGTTTTCAAAAACTTGCAAATCTGCCTAGGAGTTATCACCACATTGATGCAGACAAAGAAGTAACAGCAGCGAAGGTTGGCACACCAGAAGATCCCGCAGTGATGAATGTTGTGAAATTACGAGAAGATGGCAGAACAATCACATTTTCAGATGAAGATCTTCTTATAGGTCACAAATCTCACAATCGGCCGCTTTTTGTATCAGGATATGCTTATGGAACGAAGGTCAATCGCATACTGGTTGACCCAGGTTCAGCAGTCAATATCTTGTCACTAAAATCCCTGAAAGAGATTGGGCTAGGGGTCGACGATTTATCAAGTAGCCGGCTAATAATCCAAGGATTCAACCAAAGGGGAGAACGAGCCATTGGGAAGATCTGTCTCACCCTCACTATAGGAGATATGGAAGCTGGAGCGACATTCTACGTCATCGGTTCCAACACCACCTATAATATATCGTTGGGTCGACCATGGCTGCATGAATACGGAGTTGTTGCATTCACGCTCCATCAATGCTTTAAATTTGTGAAGGATGGGGTAACTCATACAGTATGGGCAGATGCAAAACCCTTTACGGAAGCGGAGTCATACTTCGCCGATGCCAAATTTTACTTTAATAAGGGTACCGATGCTGAAGAAAAAGTCTCGAAGCTTGCACCGATTGAGAGGGATATCATGAAGAAGTCGGATGTAAAAGTTTCACCTATTCAACAAGAGGTATCTTCGGTTAGTCCGACAGTTAAAGATGAAAGGGCGGATGACAAGTCTAAACAGAATGTGCCGATCTTACGCTATATACCAAGAACCCTTCGAAAAGCTGGGGAACCACCTTTCGTGAGTAGCCATGCTGAAGAAATAGTGGTGCCAAAGGAACTCAATTGGCCGGTGACGAAAATGACGAAAATTGCTCAAACGAGTACGCCTTTGAAAGGTTTTGTCCGGCCTAAACAGGGGGCAATTATCTATCTAGATTCATAGCCTAACAGGCGCACCAACGGATTTGATCCAAATGTATTTAGGTTAATCTCTACAGCGGGTTACACAGAGGACTTGAAGGCTCTTGGGGCTGCTTCAAAAGAGACTAATCCAGGAGGTGATAACCAAAAGTCAAATTTGGTCTTGGGTATGACACTCCTAAGCCCGTCAATCAAGCAGTGAATAAGGCTTCAACTCAATACATCGAAGCTGATGATAAAACTACAACCGAATCGACAAGAACTTCGGCATTTGATCAACTTGGAGCCCTGTCTGAGCGAAAATTAATATTTGATAGGCTTGGCACTCAGGAAGAAGAAATTAAGGTTCGAAGATCAGCGCGATTAAGATTGAGTCAAGCTCCAAGAAGTCGAATGGTGTGGAAGAGAGTTGATAAAAAAGAAGATATTCCAATTATCATAGAAGATACAAAGGATCTTCGAAGCAAAGTTCCCTCTCGAATGAAACGTCAAACGGTTGTTGAAGTAACTACCAGCGATGTACTGAAAATAAGCACGAAGACATGGGTATCTACCAATAGCAATGGGGAATCGTCTCATAGTAATAGCGGAAATGATGTTGTCGCTTCCCACCACGTCACAATTACTGAGGTCGATGAAAACACTTCCCCTAAAGAAGATGATGCAGAAGAGGTTCCAAAAGTATTCGAGGACCAAAAAAAGTCTACTGTCGACGAATTGAAGGAAGTCGATCTTGGGGAGAAAGGGGATCATCGTCATACATTCCTTAGCGCAAGTTTAACCCCTTGGAGTTATACATCCAATTGTTGAAGGAACACAAAGATGTCTTCGCATGGAGCTATAAAGAAATTCCCGACCTTGATCCAAAGATTGCAGTCCATAAGTTAGCTGTTAAGCATGGAGTTCGACCCATAAAGCAAGCTCAACGACGTTTTCGCCCGGAGCTAATCCCATTGATAGAGGCCGAAGTCAACAAGCTTATCAAAGCTGGATTTATTCGGGAGGTGAAATATTCAACATGGATTGCAAATATTGTACCTGTTAGGAAAAAGAATGGTCAACTCCGAGTTTACGTTGATTTTCGTGATCTCAATAATGCATGTCCCAAGGACGATTTTCCTCTTCCGATTACTGAGATAATGGTGGATGCGACCACCGGCTATGAAGCTCTCAGTTTTATGGATGGATCATCAGGATACAATCAAATCCGAATGGATTCGAATGATGAGGAAATGACGGCTTTTCGTACTCCAAAAGGAATATATTGTTATAAGGTAATGCCTTTTGGGTTGAAGAATGCGGGAGCAACTTATCAACAAGCTATGCAACGGATCTTTGATGATATTCTCCACAGGAATGTAGAGTGTTACATGGATAATCTGGTTGTCAAATCCAGACAAAGGCGCGATCATATTGATGACCTTAGAAAAGTATTTGACAGACTGCACAAATATCAACTGAAGATGAACCCATTGAGGTGTGCATTCGGGGTCACTTCGGGAAAGTCACTTCGGGAAAGTTCCTTGGATTTGTCGTTCGACATCGAGGCATTGAAATCGATCAATCAAGGATAGATGCGATTATGAAGATGCCATAACCAAGGAATATACATGAGTTGAAGAGCCTTCAAGGGAAACTTACATACATTCGAAGGTTTATATCAAACTTGGCCGGACGATGCCATCCCTTTCATAGATTGATGAAGAAAGGTACTCCTTTTGAGTGGGACGAAGCGTGTAAAAATGCATTCAACAGCATAAAGGCTTATTTTTCAAAGCTACCAGTCCCTAATGCGCCTATTCAAGGGAAACCCCTCATACTTTGTATAGCAGCACAAGAAGCTTCACTAGGAGTTCTGTTAGCTTAGGAGAACGATAATGGAAAAGAAAATGCCCAGTATTTTTAAGCAGGACTTTAACTGGAGCGGAATTGAATTACTCTCCAATTGAGAAGACATGTCTTGCTTTAAAGTTTGCCATTCAAAAGTTACGACATTATCTGCAGGCACACTCTGTTCGTCTCATTTCATGGGCATATCCTCTCAAATATATAATGTCGATGCCAGTTCTATTTGGTCGTCTCGCGAAATGGGCACTTATGCTTCAAGAGTTTGAGATCTTGTATGTTCCTCAAAAGGCTGTGAAGGGACAAGCTTTGGCTGACTTCTTGGCAGATCATCCTATACCAGATAATTGGAAAGTATCGGAAGAATTACCCGCTGAGGAAGTAATGTTGGTTGATGTTTCTTCTCCATGAAAAATGTTCTTTGATGGGTCAGCTCACAAAGAGGCACGGGAGCTGGAGTTGTCTTCGTCACATCCGATGGAGATATCATCCCTTACGCATATACCCTCACCCAATTATGTTCAAACAATATGGCTGAGTATCAAGCTCGCATACTTGGGCTAGAAATGGCTATGGACAATAAAGTACATAGTTTAAGAGTACATGGAGACTCCAAGCTTGTGATTAATCAACTTCTATCCACATACGAGGTTCACAAGCTAGAGCTTTTGCCTTATCATGACTATGCGGTTAAACTCGCAGGGTGTTTTCCGGATATTACAATAATTCATATACCGAGAAAGGAAAATGCACGAGGAGATGCCTTGGCAAGTCTTCCTTCTGCTCTTACTTCGGTAGATAGGGAGGTCAGCATCAGATTATGTCAAGCATGGGTGGTTCCACCAATCCCTGACGAGAAGGAAACAAACGAAATAAATCTCATATCCGTTTATAACATAGAGGACCAAGATTGGTGACAACCACTCATCGACTTTCTCGAGCACGGAAGGCTGCCTAACGACCCACGACAAAAAGTAGATGTAAGGAGAATAGCGCATCGATTCATATATTTTAAAAATACTCTCTATTGGCGATCCTTTGAAGGAGTATTCTTGCGATGCCTTAGAGTAGAAGAAGCCACCAAAGCACCAGAGGAGGCGCATTCTGGAGTTTGTGGGGCTCATCAATCTGGTCCTAAACTTCACTTTCAATTGAAGAGAATGGATTATTACTGGCCGACAATGGTAAAGGATTGTATGGAGCATGCCACGAGATGTCAAGCTTGTCAGTTTCATGCCAACTTCATCCATCAATCGCCCGAGCCTCTCCATCCAACTATAGCATCTTGGCCATTTAAAGCATGGGGGCTAGACGTTGTAGGCCCTATCATGCCTAAATCATCAGGGGGCCATTCATATATCTTGGCAGCAACTGACTATTTTTCAAAATGGGCAGAAGCCGCATCTTTTCGGGAAATGAAGAAGGAAACAGTGATCACCTTCATTAAGAATAATATTATTTTTCGTTATGGTGTGCCTCGTTATATCATCACAGATAACGGCCGGAATTTCTCTAATAAGACCATTGATAAATTTTTTGAGTAATTTGGTTTTAAACAATATAACTCTTCTATGTATTATGTGGCCGCAAATAGGTTGGCGAAGGCGTTCAATAAAACGCTATGCAATCTTCTAAAGAAGGTGGTCGATAAAGCTTGAAGTGATTGGCACGAACAAGTCGGAGAAGCTCTATGGGCGTATCGTACGACGTATAGAACTGCGACTCAAATGACGCCATACTCGGTGGTCTACGGCGTTGAAGTGGTCCTTCCACTTGAACGACAAATACTGTCACTGCGAATAGCCATACAAGAGGGACTTTGACAGGAAGATAATGCGCGATTGCGCTTGCAGGAACTAGAAGCTTTGGATGAGAAACGTCTTGAAGCCCAGCAACGGATTGAATGCTATCAGGTGAGGATGTCGAAGTCTTTTAACAAAAAAGTACGACATCGCTCCTTTCAAGTAGGTGACCTTGTTTTGGCAGTGCGAAGACCGATAATCATCACGCACAAGACCGTGAGCAAATTCACATCCAAGTGGGATGGTCCATACGTAGTCCAAGAGGCTTACATTGGGGGCGCCTACAAGATAGTTGATCAAGATGGAGTAGGAGTTGGACCAATCAATGGAAAGTTCCTGAAGCGATACTACGCCTCAAGAATAACGCTCCATGTTGCATGAGCCTAAACAGCAAATAATAATAATAATAATAAATAAATAAACAGCAAAAAAAGGAGGAAAAAACAACAAAAAAGCAAAAAAAAAGAGTAAAAAAAAAATCTTCATATAATACTCTTTGTCAACACGAGTATAAACTGTGAACGATTCTATCTCCATATAATACTCCTTTCCACACGAGTATAAACTGTGACCAACACAATCTTCATATAATACTCCTTGTCCACACGAGTATAACTGTGAACGATTCTATCTCCATATAATACTCCTTTCCACACGAGTATAAACTGTGACCAACACAATCTTCATATAATACTCGTTGTCCACATGAGTATAAACTGTAAACGATTCTATCTCCATATAATACTTCTTTCCACAGAGTATAAACTGTGACCAACACAATCTTCATATAATACTCCTTGTCCACATGAGTATAAACTATAAACGATTCTATCTCCATATAATACTCCTTTCCATACGAGTATAAACTGTGACCAACACAATCTTCATATAATACTCCTCGTCCACATGAGTATAATCTGTGAACGATTATATCGTCATATAATACTCCTTCTCATACGAGTATAAACTGTGAACGACTCAATCTTCATGTCGTCGAATGAAATATATGTACATCGCTTCAATACTTTAATTCCCGTCTCTCTGCTATATATAAGCATGCGATACACGATTAAAGTGGGTCATTTGTAGACATAAAAAAATTTGTCATCATAATATGGGCTACCTATCAAGCCTAATATCCAATTTGTATGAACTATATAAACGGGCCATGAAATCATATCCATGAAAATGATGCCACCTCATCCAAACAAAGTATTTTGGGCCAAAACTAAGCCCAAATTCAAGCCTGGCCAATAGCCCGATCCATGAGAAGTTGCCTAATAAGATATGACCAGCTTCCTAATTTAAACCAGCCTTGCAACCCTATAAATAGAGACATCCCCATTCATTCACAACACACCTCTCACACACAAAATTCTCTCTTCTCTCTTATTCTCTTAAGCCCCATTGGGTTATAAAGAGATTCTAGTTATTTTTTAAGAACCCTCAGTGGGGGGTGCGGCGCGGCGAAGGCCCCTCTGCGGGTGGTGCGGCGAGGGCTCCTCGGCGGGTGGTGCAACTGCGAAGGTCCCTCTAGCGGGTTCTCCGAAGGCCCCTCTGCGGGTAGTGTGGCGAAGGCCCCTCTAGCGGGTTCTGCTAAGGCCTCTCTACGGGTGGTGCGGCGAAGGCTCCTCGGCGGGTGGTGCGGCGGCGAAGGCCCCTCTAGCGAGTTCTCCGAAGGCCCTCTGCGGGTAGTGCGGCGAAGGCCCCTCTAGCGGGTTCTTCGAAGGCCCCCCTGCGGGTGGTGCGGCGAAAGCCCCTCTAGCGGGTTCTGCTAAGGCCCCCCTGCGGCGGGTTCTGCTAAGGCCCCCCTGCGGGTGGTGCGGCGAAGGCTCCTCGGCGACTAGTGCGGCGGCGAAGGCCCCTCTAGCGAGTTCTTCGAAGGCCCCTCTGCGGGTGGTGCGGCGAAGGCCCCTCGTGCGGGTATATCTCCGAAGGCCCCTCTTGGGTTTATCTCCGAAGGCCCCTTTACAGGTGGTGCGGTGACGAAGACCCCTCTGGCGGGTTTATCTCCGAAGGTCCCTCTGCGGGTATATCTCCGAAGGCCCCCCTTTTGCGGGTTTATCTCTGAAGGCCCCATAGTAGGACGACGAGATTCTCGCGGTGGTATATTATCCTTGGAGTTACATTTTCCCAGTGGTCATATTCTACACACAACAATATTCTTCCCAAGTGATATTCTCGGATATTATATTCTTCGACGACAGCTATATCCCTCTGTCAACACACAACACATATAGGTGAAGAGAAGACTCTTGAACCTCTCGAAGACTCTCGCCGCCTCCTGCTCGCCGAAGCTCTACCGATGTCCATCGCCCGGTGTTCTTCTGCAACACGCCTCGAGGTTCTGCCGGATCACGCCTAAAAGCCCCGACGACTTCATCAAATTACCGAAGCTCTGCCGGATCACCCCCAAAGGCCCAGACGACTTCATCAAGCTACCGAAGCTCTGTCGGATCACGTCCAAAGGCCTCGGTGACTTCATTCATATATCATCTCGAAGTTCTGCTGAAATTCTGTCAGAGCTCAAGATCATCATCTACAACCATTATTTTTTGAAGATCGAATCAGAGGAATCACGTGCTTTTCTCGTGATCAGAGACCGAGCCCGCTACATATTTTCATACGATAATTTGTACGTTGATATTTCCACGCGAGATTTTAGTGTTCACACTAAGATATTTATTTTTTAGTACATATAATTTTGTTAATGAATTGAGTAAAACGTGGGTCATGTCCAAGATGGGGCGTCCACTTTCCAGTACTCGATGTGTTTGTTTTTTGGCCAAATCTCGATTTGTATCAACTTTTTGTTTTTGCCTTAGCTTAGTTTGATATATGATCTTATCATCGACTTTTATTTTTATATTGATTTTGATCAATCTTGAATTTCTCCTAGTTGTACGTGCAAAAAATCATGTACATTATGGCCTTAATATAGTCTAAGTTGCATCCTATAATAGTAGACCTCCAATCTCTCATTCGTGTTCTTCTACCTCATCATCCACCTTATCCTCATTTGCATCGGCCCCTACAACTAACCCTTTATTTGATCGATTTTACGCATTATTGATAGCATCAGCAACTACGATCCTCGATTCTCAATATTATTTTCCCCCTTTTTAATTTTTTTCTTGTTTTGTCGATAAATGACATTGTCTAATAAAGCCTTGTTTGGCTTCCATGAATGACCAAAATCGATATAAAAAACAAAATTTGGTGATAAAATCATATATCAAACAAAGTTACGGCCAAAACAAAAAATTGACTCAAAGTTGAGCCCATAAATCGATATATTTTGTCTGTTTTCGGTTGAGGGTCGTCATAAAGGAGGCCGTTGTTGGAAAACCTAACATGAGGACGTTTGTTAATATGTCAGGGACGACGATGTGTCGCATGAGGGCACCAGAATGAGAAAGCGGGTGAGGTTTGTGAGATTTAGAATGCAGAAGAAGCATTAGAAAATATTAATTTTAACCCCAAGTTAACAAGACCCCATGTTTAAAAACTTCGGCTAAATACAAAAATACTTTTACCTGAAAATCATGCCGTGAAATTTCTAGTAAAACAAACATAGTCATGAATAATTAAGAGTATCATGTGTATCTCTTTCAGATATATCAATATGCACACAATCAAGAACACTTAAAATCTCGTAAGTGCAAGTACATTTGATCGAAAGCACAAACTATATCTACCAATCTTCCTTTATTCCACCTATCAGACAACCCTCACTTCCATTGGCCTGTTATCGCCTTTTCAGGGTTCAAGCGTGCCTCTCATTGTCAAATGGGCAGATACAGAGAAAGAACGTCAGGCTCGTAGAGCTCAGAAATCTCACTTTCAGAACCTGATTCACGACATCCATCTATACCATACCAAATGCTGATTCACGACATCCATCTGTATTTTGGGCATTGCGTATGGGTTATATGTCTCCTCCTTATAATGGATATGGATAGCAGGTGTTCTATTTTCACTTGAGATTATATATTGGTACTTCTTTAGAATGGAAATATGGATTCATGTTTTATCTAAGATGGGTGCTCTGTGGATGGTTTTTCCTTCCGCATTTCTTATTGTCCTTGAAGGCTTATGGAAACTACTACCTTTCCCAGCGAATGTAGTTCTGCCTGTCCTATGTATCCATGTGAATATTCTTCAGGCTTCCATCTTTCTGAGTTCCTTTATCTTCTTGGGCCGTTTCCACCATAAGGTGTTTTAGTTCAACTGAGATATAATTATGGAAGGCTGCATTCGGTGTCGAAGAAACTACAATGATAAAATAGGGGCTATGATTGAATTTTTTTTAATTGAATATTGTTTTTCTATAATTCATTTTTTTGATAGTTTCTGTAATAATCGTATCTGGGTTCCTTGAATGATAGTTATTACATTCTCAACATCGAATTCCATAGGGTCCAGGGACATAAGGGCTCATGCAGTTCTGCTTACCAGCTATTACCACAACTTGATTTCTCCCGTAAACCAACACACGACATAAATCCTATGGGGACTAACACATGCGAGTAAACACAGCCAATTATTGAGATAAAAGGGAACGATGAAGGGCGGTGATTGCCGGCCTATGCACTTGGGCCCGCAGCTTGTTAAAGGTGAATTTAAAAATAATTCGGGGAGGCCCGCACCTCCCATTTGTACCTTAGATGAAGGTTGGGGCCGCTTTATCGTTTTGACATTGCGATTTTTACACAGGCGGAAAGATCCACGCGATTTGATACACGCACCTTCGAGTAAATCTTCGAAAATTTGACGTCGATCTTCCGAAGTTGCATATTCAATGTACATGCGAAGATAAAATACAAGTGTGCTTAATATTGTTAAATTTGAATGCGAAGATAAAATACAAGTGTGCTTAATATTGTTAAATTTGAATGAAATTCAATCAAATTGAGTAAAGTAAGGCATGTCTTACCGTTTTGATCGTAGATGTTTAATTGATGTATATTATCGAAAATATCGTAGAAGTTCCACCGTGTCTTACATGCAAAACAAAGAAAGATGGATGTTAGTAATGCATAATAAAATCAAATATTAATTCACGGGAACTTAAATGAATTCAAGCGAAATAAAATCCTTTGAATTTCATATAAATTTCAAATATTTAACAATACCAACGAACCTAAAAGATAGATATATTCAGTGAATTATTTTACTATTGTTAAAACCTTGAAATCAGAACGTGAACGATTATTATTTTAAGAAAGTAACGTGAAAAACTACCAAATGGAGTTTATTAAAGAAAAGGATTTTTGTAACCTTTTGCTGTGGGCATTTAACCTGATTGAAGACAGAGATCTTGAAAGGGGGAAGTTGCAGCTGGGTCCAGGCATTCCACTCCCCGAAGCTGCCGTCGATCAAAGGGGAAGAAGGAATCCAGGTAGCCGAGTCGTTGCTGGAAAGGAAAACTCCCGAGGACGCCGAGATGTCGCCGCTGAAGATAAAGACTTCCAAGGCCGCCGAGATGTCGCTGAAGAGGAAAACTTCCAAGGCCGCCGTGGTCGACTCCGTTCAGATCAGCACGGGGGATAGGCTGGATTTGGAGCATTCGGAAGACCTAGGTCCGCTGCTGTAGATTTTGGGGACGCCGGAGAACGCGAGTCGCTGTTGCTAGATCTGAGGACGCAGGGGGATGGGTTCGCTACAGCCGGGTCCAGGAACGTCGGGAGGAAAAGGGGTCCACTGCTACCAGGCCTGGGAACGTCGGGGAGGAGGGTTGCTAGTTCGCCGCCGGTTGCTGGACTGGTTCTGAAGACGATGGTGAGGACGGGTTGCCGCCATGCTGCCGGAGGGGCGCCAGAGGGAACAGAAGTCCATCGCTGCCGAATCTGAGGACGTTGGGAGGACGGATTGCCGTTGCTGGTTCTGAGAAGTCGGGGAGAGGACGCAGGTCGCCGCTGCAACTTCTGGAGACGCCCGGGGGACTGAGATGAGAGGTGATAGGGGTGACGTTGCCGTCGACCATACCTGAGGTGGTTCACTAGAGAGAGAGGTGGGGTTTGCCGCTGGACATCCAGGAAGAGGCGGTCGTCGTCGGACTTGGGACGTCAATGGGAGGCTGGTTATTGCCGCTGGCTTCGGGATGGTCGGGGGAGCTGAGATGGAGAGGTGACAGGGGAACAGCTTTGGAGGTCGTCTGGTCGCCGCCTCTGCTGCTGATGACGCCAGGAAGACGCAGGAGGGCAGCTCTTTGGGAGTGTCTGGCCGCGGGTTGTCGAGGGGTGTGCGCCTGATGCAGCTGTGAGCGTCGGGATCGGGGATTTGGAAGTCGTCCTGGCTGGGGAAGGTCCTCGGTTTCGGCTGAGGTTAGTCGGGCAAAAACCGTCCTTGGGGACTTGGCGTGGCTCTGGCTGTCTGAATACTGCGAGACTTCGCGGAGGCATGACTCAGTCCCGAGGTTTGCAGGGCAAAGGGAGAGATCGTCGACTGGGAAACAGGGAGGCACCATTGCCATTTATGGGCTTAAACTATGGGCTTATGTAATTGAAAAAGAAATGATAATTCATAGCTCGTAAGATAATTTGAGGTATTACAATATCCCTCGACTTGCCTCCTGAGAGTTATAGGTTCTCCTTATCCTTTAGTTCCAGGAGTTCAATATCCTGTCGCCTATCCAGGCGTTATTAGTAATCAGGCTTTCAGTCCAAGTGCTGCGGCTTCTGCAGTTTGCGATAGCAACTCTGTGTCATCTTCGAGGAGGTCATAGTTCTGCTGGTGGTCAAATTGAAGGTTTGAAGTCACCCTTTCCTTGATTTCTGAAGTAATGTGCCAATTTTGGCTTCTTTGATAAATAAAGAGGCCCCTTTCCAATAATTTATGCTCTAATCTATTCATCTATCATATACCTCAAGAGTTTGGTGATCAGGAGCTGGCAAATGCTTTCAAGGGGTTCGGTACAGGTTTGAGTGCCAAGGTATTTGTGGACAAAGCTACTGGTATCAGCAAATGCTTTGGTGAGAACTGCCTGTCCACTACATAATACTTACTGTATTTGGTTTAGAGGTGTAATTATCTAGTTATCATTTTTGCTTTGTAGGGTTTGTAAGCTATGAGACCCCAGAGGCTGCTCAATCAGCCATTAATGCAATGGATGGGTGACAATTAGGTGGTAAGAAATTGAAAGTTCAGCTGAAAAGAGATAACAGACAAAGCAACCCTCATATCTCTCTGAGACTCAAGATAGGTCTAGTTATTCGTCTATATTTCTTTATTCACTGGTGGAGGGCTTCTCAAGAGAGTGATGATTTCTCACTTGGAATATGATTTCTTTGGATTTTCTTGCTATTATGTGATCTGCTTTGATAAGCCTGTAAAATGGATATGGGTTTACTATTATCAGTTCATAGGCATGTTTGGTGTTTAGGACACGTATTTCTCTAGTTCAGTATAACTTGCTATTCTCTGCATGTCAAGAGATTACTTATTTGCGCGCTATTTGGTTGCAGATCCTCTTTTTGACCAGAATAAATAGAAGGTCAACTAGCCGATATTGTCTTTTTCAGGGCTATGATACATGGTGGACCGGGTATCTACTCAACCCCGAGAGATGGAGAACAAGTCCCCTTTGCTTGTGTTAGTCGAGACCGGGGCGGGACATCAATATGTGTTTAGGTAACAGATAAGTGCTTGCTCCTCATTTTCATCGGCAGAGAAACGATGGATCAGTAATTTTTTTCGTGCTGTCTCCTCTATTGCCTTGCTGAGCTTTGGTATCGTCGTGCTCCCGGTATGTGACGTATTAAATAGAATATCGTCGTGCTCCCGGTATTCTATAAAGTGAGCCCCTGGGAAGTGAGATTGCTTCCCATCACTTTGGTGCGGCTCACTTTGATCACCATCACTTTCTTTACCTGTTTAATACGTCACATGTGGCGTGAAAATGTAAACCGAGCACCAACGGAACAAGACAACCTCGGTCAGAATGTAGGGGACGCAGTTAACGGGCCATAACTTTCTCGTCGGGTGTCGGGTGTCGGGTATCAGGTATCTTTTCTTTGTTTGACTACGCACCTTTTCAAGATTGTTTGAGCCCATTTGGAGTTTTGTAGTATGAGAATTGTGCTTGGAAGCGGCAAACAACCTTAATGTTTCCTAGTTTTGCCATTTCCGAGCTTCATAGTCCAGAAAGAGGTCATTTCGAGGGGGGGTATGCACATCGGCTAACCACGACTTCTTCATACCGAATGATCCTTGATGTTCTTGAAAATATTTTTATTGTTTTTTGTGACTATCGATGACCGAAATAGGTCCCGGAAGTAGTACTTGCAATCCGTTACTGATGTGAGTATGCAGTCTCCTTTCGAAGGGATGTCGAGAGATACAACCGTTGGATCATCTCCAACTTTTTCAGAAATAAACTAGACCGACGACATTTGAAATTACTGGTAGATTTCAACATTAACCGATGAACAGAACACATGTGGAGCTGGACTTTCTTTACATCCCAGTCCTGTTTGTTAGACCGCAACCGAACCTGATGGGCATGTCTATCATTTGAATGTTGTTATTTAGACGCATTATGCATAATTTTATCTTATACACACATTATGTTTTTCATTTTCCTTTGAGCTCTTCATTCGCAAGAAATAGAGAAGTTTATGTGAGTGTCCGAATTTGCACTTGCATAATTCGAGAACCCGCCGTTGGATTTTTGTGAAATTTGACAAACATGTTTTCCATTAATATGTTCACTAAATAAATGATTGAATTTTCATTTTTTTTATAACATAACACACTTGTTTCGTTAATTTTACATGAAAATTTCGAGTGATTCGAGAAGACGGATCCCGAAGACCGTTCAAGAATGGGTGGCGCGTGAGGTTCAATCAAGGTGGACTCTTCACTAAAGCACCCCCGACTGCCTTAGTTGATATACACGGATAGCCAGGGTTTTCCGTAAAAGTGAAGTGACGTGGGGGCTAAAGGAGGGAGGGGGATTCCATAGAGATGGGTGTTGTAGCTTTACTCAGAGGGAACCGCCAATGAGTTTCAATGTACATCGCCATTTCTTTGTTTGCTTTAAGATTGCCATCTGCTTGGCCTAAGTTGGGTTTGCATACTTGGCACTCGATTGTAAAAGCCGAAAGTCTTTGATTTTATTCTTTCGTGATGTGGGAACGTCTGAAAGCCTCTCCTGTTGGCTAATCTTTTACCTGGGGAAAGCTGAAACCCTTTTCTAAGTCTCCATTGGTTTCTATTTCTAAACCAGGACAAGCATTAGATTTAGATGATAGATGAAAAAAAGGATTTCCAGAAACACCAAGCGAAATCAATCATCTGATAGATCTGGGAATTAAGATATGGTTGATAAATAAACAGTCATGGCGGCCTAAAGGGTCTGACTGTAATTTCATTACTGAAGCCAAAAAATATCAAGTGACATGTCCAGACGACAAAGGCATTTGAAAAAGAGTATACTGGAATGCCCAAACCAACTAACAGGAGAACAGCAGCTTAAGAACAAAACACCGAGTTGACAGGACGGGCCTCATTATGAGAGGCATGGCTTTGAGAATGAAATGAATGAGCACGATGATAATCGGAGTAGCCGATAAATCTAATTAAAGGCAAACGCAATTGCAGCATTGCGACTATGCACCTGAGTGTCCGTTTCCACCGCCTTCTGTTCAGCTCTTCAGCATAGTTATTGAGACTTACCTATAGCGGTTTTGGATTACTGGAGGGGATGGCATCAGTGTCGCGAATGATCTTCATGGATGGGAGTACGATTGCAGAGATAGGGTTTTGTTCGAGGCCGCCACCTTCATCAATTATCAGCCTAAGACCTTCGATATGGAGTTTCCCATGATGACCACTGACCACTATTGTTGGTGGTTCTGTTAATTCCTGTAAGTAAATTAAATCAGTCAGATTTTAAAGGTAAGTACGTCAAAGAAAGCAATTTGGACGGATCGAGCAATGTCTGGACAGACGTATAATAGACTAAAGAGTCATTTATGACCTCCGGGATATCCCACACATTTTTCCTTCCACTAAGTTGTGCTATCTTCGGAACCCGGGTATCCCTATCTTTCAAGATTTTGAGTTGCTCTTCAACATCCTTTCCTTTCTCTAAACCAGCATGAACCGCAATTAATCGGCAATGCTTGATTCCATCTGGTGTTTCTATACAGACATCATCCTGCATGAAGAAAAAAACTTACTGTTGTTTTATCTCTTTCACAAATACACACAAACAACAAACTTTTGAATTTACCTCCTCATGTACCCAAACAAGATCTGCAAGAAACTTCTTATGTTCTTCTGGCACGACCTTCACCAAATCTGTCAAGGGCAACCTCTTTCCATAAGTACATGAAATATCAAAACCACGAATAGGAACAGAATCACCCTCATGTAATTTGGACGTCCTGCAGAAACTCTCTGTTATATTGAACAGAAATGACTCCCAACAAAACCACAGAAGTAGCAACCTTCATTCACAACCCTTGCAATTTAGGCAGGTCAAGTCTGAATGGCACCATAAGTTCAACCAATTTATAATAGATAACAGGTAAACATGATACACCCAGAGAAAAGAGAAGCCACATGAAACAATTGGCAAATTTTCTTCCAATTTCGATGAAGTAACAGAGCCATAAACATCATCGGTAAAACCCAGAACTTTTCTTTGTTAAATACAACTGTATAATCAATAGCCTAAATTACATTTCATCTAGTTCACTTACGAAGGAACATGGATTCCTTGCACCTCTGTAAGACTGCAACTCCATTGATCAACCCCCCACCAATATTGCACACCTCTCTTACAAACATGCAACAAAGCAAAGGAAAAGCAACAAGAAGTCCCATAAACCTTCAATCAGCCATCCCGTACTCTCTCCATCAAAACACGCATTGCATTCCCATGCCAAACGAACAGGCATTTTCGACTTCTTAAATGGGAGAAACTGAGGAAGAACTCTACTCGGTTTAAGGTAGTTAAAATATTTGGTTTCCAGATTCTGCAGAATGAACCAGCTTATTCTTCCGTCCATTCCATCATTAAATAGTGCACTTGGGTTTCCAGATTGGAAGGAAAACGAGAATAAACTGAAATGGCATCTCCCTCCCGCTACAGAGGGAATAAGCATTTTGTCATCCACTCCATTCTTGAATTATATTCCATTAATCAAACGAGGTGAAAGTAGTAAACTAGCAATAAGAATCTACTAAATCATCACCATCAACAAGAGTCTCCTTGCACTTTCACTGGCACAACCATCTCCCTAAACTAGTAGTCCCCCGAAAAAAGAACAAAACAGAACATACTGATCCACTCGTTCATGCTATACCTGCGGAGCCATGCTCGACGCCGTAGGACTCGAATGTGGGCCCGGCATCATAAATAGACCCCAAGTAAACTGTCCCCTTAGCCAAATTATCCTCAACGGTGATCTTCCCGGCCCATCGCCTCCCCTGCACGTGCATCTCTCCATACCCTTCCCCATCATACCACCCTTCCCTCTCCTTGTTCTCCTCAAACTCTTTCCACCCCTCCGCAAATTCGTAGCCACCAACGGGCCGTGGCAGGACGCCGAGGAAGGCCGCGAAAGCGAAGTCGTGATTCCCGGAGAGGAAGACGTGGGTCTGACGAGGGTAGAGTGAACGGAGCGAGGAGAGGAATTCGATGACGAAGTGGGTGGAGGGCCCCCGGTCGCAGTAATCGCCGAGGAAGATGATGAGGGCGGTGGAGAACACACGATTCGGGATGGCGGCTTGAAGGTTGGACCAGAGGTTGTTCAGCTTCTTTATGTGGCCGTGGATGTCGCCGATGCAGACGACAGCGCGCGGCTCCACCTCCTCCTCCGGCCGCCGTGGTTCCATCATGTCCGGAAGCCCGCAGAAGCTTGTCCGAAGATTGGGCAATCAATTAAAAATCAGGAAAAAGGTGAAAAGAAGCTCGAGTGCCGACAAAAATGGCGGATTTGGTCCTGTCCTGCCCTCCATTTGTAATAACGTGTGTCACCAAACTAAAATAAAATTAAAAAAATGATTTTTCTTTTTTTTTTTTCAAAATATCGGATTTTGGCCTTAATTAGCGGCCCATTTCATCTGTGTCCACAACTTTGTTTTTTTTATTTGTGGCCATAACTATGACTTCGTTTTATTTTGTGGCATCGTCGTAACGTCGTTGCTTACGCGGACTAACGGCTGAAGGAGTGTACGAACGTGGCCATTCTGCGTTACAAAAGAACCCCAAATTGATGGAAAAAACCCTAAATCCCAGAAAGCTTCGTTGACGATCACCCTCCGCAATCCTTCCTCCTAAATCCACGGCAAAACCTTTCGTGGCCTTGCAACCGTAGCTGTTAAAGGTGAGGTTCTTGGCTTGGGTTTAGTGGACGAGCATCCTATTCCGTGAGTTTGTTGCCTCTCTCTCCCCGGCACTTCTTCTATGTCGCCAGATCTGGGTTTGTGATTTTATTAAGGGATGGTGATGGTGATGGTTTGTGGTTTGTGGCTTGTATGTCGCCAGATCTTGGTTTCACGATAAGCCAGACAAGTGGCAACTCCATGAATGCAACTTCTGACCCTTTGGGAGAGTGGAGTTCGCGATATTTTTCTGGTGATTTAGGGTTTTCTTACGATTTAGGGTTCAAAATCTCTAAATTTGGGGATTTTAGGGGATTCACTGCAACGTCTGTTACAGGTTTGTCACGAATTGCCACGTTTGCACACTCCTTCAGCCGTTAGTCCACGTAGGCAACGACGTTACGACGAGGCCACAAAATAAAACGAAGTCATAGTTATGGCCACAAATAAAAAAAAACAAAGTTGTGGGCACAGATGAAAATGAGCCGATAATTAGGGCCAAAATCCGATATTTTGCCTTTTTTTTAGCATTTTCATAAGTCCTATATCTTTACCTTTTTTCTCCTTTTATTTCATTTCTGAATTTTTGAATACTGCATTTGAATTCGATGCGGACTAACAATATGTATTTTTTTAATGTGAATTTTTAGTTATATTACAGGGTTAATGAAAATTTAATAAGTTTATTTATAAAATTTCATTTGTGTCATTAATATTAAAAAAATAATGAACTCTCCTTTTTCAAATAAAAAAAACCAAATACTCAAAAATATATCATAAACATTGACGTAATATATTTATATTATTACTAATATATATTAAAAAGATCATCCACATTTTGTATAGGAGGCAACGTCTCCCCGTATCCAACGAACTTGGTTATGGTGTAACCATTATTAATAATAAACAATTTTTTTACATCATTTTAATACAATTTCGTATTATGAGAACAATTGTATTAGAAATATAATTCAATTTTAATAAAACTAGCCATATGCATACACCATTATTAACTAAAAACACATTTTTCATTTAAATAGACACAATGAAATAATACGACAATTAAATTTCTAACTCCAAATAAAAAGAATATAAAAAACCATCAAAAAATATATTAATGAATTTAAGGGGCATAAAAAACCAACGATAAATAAAACCATAAAAATTAATTATTAAAATAAAATGAAAAATTACCCTTTTAACTCTTAAATCTTCTCTATCCCCAATCCCCTGTCTCTAGAGTTTTGTTCTCAAATATAGTTAGTCCGAAAAATGTTTCCGAATTTAGGATCAAAAGTTTCAAAATTCATATTTTACAATCCTAGGGCCATGTAAGGCGAACTTGAACTCTATGAGGCGAATTTCAACTCTTACAGTTCGACCCCGGAACACTTCAAAATTTTTCTTCATTTTCTTAAGAGTTAGTTCCACTTCCTATTATATTTAAAACAAAATTGACCGGAATGGGGAAGGTGGCGGCGGGGCAAGGGGAGGGTGGGACAAAGGGGGAAGACTGGAAGAGTACAGTCAATTTTTCTTAATATAATAGAAAGTCGAACTCTTAGTGTTCGATTTTTTTATATATCGAAATCGAATTATAAGAGTTTGAGTTCGGAATTAAATTAAAAATTTTGAAAGTTTTGACCATAAATTCGGAAATATTTTCCATATTAACGGTACGTGAAGAAAGCTCCTTGTCAATAGACAATTGGTGCGACTCATCAATCGCTTGGTTGTCGATTCCAGGAGTATCTTGAATCCATTAACTAGGTGGTGAGAGGGTGACTTCTTCTCGGAATCCTTTTCGCTATCAACCTCCGTTGAGGCGTGGTGTGTGGAGTTGGTAATATGGGGATTTGAAAGTAAAGTCTCTAGAATATCCTATTGAAGAATAGGGGTTTCCAATTCGATTAAATAAATAGCATTTATTGAATTATATTCTTACTCGCTCAATTACTTTTACAAGAATTTGTTCAACGTTTGATTTTTGCATAATAAAGATTGATCATGGTATTCGAACATGATGTTGTATCGACGAGTGATTTTAGTGATGAGGTTTTTTTGGACTCATCTATGGTTAGATGGTATCATTAACCGAATTCCGTGTCGCATTTGAGTTAGAACTCAAGTTCAATCTTGGTGCAATACTAGGAGTACCGCCAAAACAGAGATATGCACTAAAATTAAATTTTTATGTCCAAAATAATAAAATCTCATGTTACGTATAATAGAAATATTTTAATAGCGTACCTTAAAATTTCGGTGAAACAAAAGTAATCATGAACAATCGACCGAGAGCCCCACGTGTGACTTTTCTAGCGATATTTACAAATACACGACCATGAACGCACACTTGACGGTCCGGTAGATGTTAGTCTTTTGATAAAAAAAAATATTCGGAAGCAAAATAAAAAAAAAATTGTTTCTTTTGAATTATGACGATCTTTCAGATGCCCTCACACTCAATATGTTTTATTCAACGCTATCAGTGAATCCTCACCCAATCACAGCAAAAACTTTCGGTTTCATTCCTTTCAAAACCGTCCTTATGGTTTTAAATAAAATTTCCAATGGATTTCTTTCCTTCAATAAATCAAACTATTAAATCAATTTAATACAAAATTTTCTAACCGAGCACGTATTAATCTGGTTTAATCAAATATTATTTTTATTAAAAAAATATCTTGGATATAATATCATAATAAATATTAAAATATTTATTTCATATCTTTTATATAATAAAAATCGACCCGAATATATCCATATTCGATCTTATTCTAAATTTTTCTTTACTTCTGATATTTTAGAATAAATTAATAATCCAATTAATTCTGATTCTAAAATAAAATGATTAATTCTAATATCCGCTAAAAACAATCCATATAATGTTCATGTCGACATGCTATACGTGCGACCCTTTACGTCCTACACACGAAGGTAGTATAAATCCATATACAAGCTAAGGTAACCGTCTAGTAATAATTTTTAGTCATCCAACTTGTTAGGATAATGATCTTAAATCATAACCAACTATGAACCGATTATTGTGTAATTCAATCTCTTCACTGACATTCCAATTAATTCGGCGTAAAAATACATCGCAGCCGAATTAATTATTTTACTTGATTACCAAGATATAATACACTCACTTGAATGTAAAACATTCCAACCGTGGCCATTGATTTTAAGGTTACTAATATCTCTGTCAAGTTGCCTAAATGTCAACTCTATAATCCAAAAGAGTAATGAATTCTATATTGACTCAACACTATTATCTCTACGCTTTGTCACACACCCAATAATCGTATTATTCACAATTCGGTTAAAGCCTTTTTTAACGAGTCAAAGTGCACAGACTCTACGTATAGAATAAATGAAGGTATCAAGTCAAAAGATCAGTTACACTTGTTCATAAAGTGGATTGACCAATGATGTTTAATACGTGGTATCTTCTTAACCGGGTCGTGTCCAGTAACCCTAATATCAGGGTAACACTTGGATATACTATCTCTCGATCTATCTTGACCTCAGTTATACTTAGCGATGATCTAGATGTCCATGTCCCTCTAAACATTTATTCGATCACGGACTATTTCATATTAATATATTCATTTATCTGTGAGATTTTATCATTAATAATTTTACGTACAGAAAAGTAAAATAATCAATGACAAATACTCGCCTTTATTAATTATTTATCCAACAATACAATAAATTGTCTTGGCACATAAGTGCACACACTAACAATTTCCCATTTGCACTATTGCCAAGTACTATGGACTCGAAGTCCTAGGCTCCTCACATGGGTCTCATGTTTCTACAGAGGTAAGGCCTTTGATTGAGTTCGCAATATTCTTGCTCGAATCAACTCTGCTAACAACACTTCACCCCTCTGAACAATCTCTCGGATGACGTGATATTTCCACAGTACGTGCTTGGATCGTTCGTGAGACCACGGCTTCTTGGCCCGCGCTATGACCACATTGTTGTCACAGTACAAGTCACTGGGTCAACAATGCTCAGAACCGTTTCAAGCTTTGCAATGAAGTTTTTGATCCACACAACTTCCAATGCCTCTTCGGAAGCTGTAATATACTCGGACTCAGTTATAGAATCTGCAACTGCTTTCTACTTGGAACTCTTCCAACATACAGCTGCATCATTCAAGCAACATACATAACCCTGTTGCGATTTTAGATAATCCCGATCTGTCTGGAAACTAGCGTCAGTGTATACTCTGACAACTAACTCTTCATCTCCTCCATAAATTAAGAACATGTCATTTGTTCTTATAAGATACTTGAGGATAGTCTTTACTACAGTCCAATGACCCTCTTCAGGATCTGACTGATATCTACTTGTCATGCTCAAATCATACGAGACATCGGGCCGAGTGCAAATCATGACATACATAATGGACCTTATAGATGATGCATAAGGTATCTTATCCATCCTACCTCTCTCCTCCCGTGTCTTCGGACACATAGACCTGGAAATATGTACACCATATGACATTGATAAGAATCCTCTCTTGGAATCTTGCATACAGAATTAATTCAGCACTTTGTCAATAACATACCTTGATTGAAACCCAACAACATATTTTGTCTATCTCGATATAATCTAATACCTAAGACATAAGCTTCCCCAAGATTTTTCATAGAGAAACACTCTCCCAGCCAAGTCTTGGTAGACTCTAAGAGAGGGATATCATTGCCTATCAGAAGAATATCATCAACATATAATATTAGGAATGAAATCTTGCTCCCACTAACCTTCTTGCAAACGCAAGGTTCCTCTGGATTCTTGACATAACCAAATTCTTTAACCGTGTCGTCAAATCGCATATTCCAACTCCGAGATGCTTGCTTTAGCCCATAAATGGATTTCTTGAGTATACATGATTTATTTGCATTATTGGATGTAATGAAACCGGGAGGTTGTACCGTAAATACTTTATCCTGTAACTTTCCATTCAAAAAAGCGGGTTTTTTCTTCCATCTGTCAGATCTCGTAATTCTTGTAAGCTGCTATCACAAGCAAAATTCTAATGGACTTAAGCATTGTCACCGATGAAAATGTTTCATCACAGTCAATTCCCCGACGTTGAGTGAAACCTTTGGCCACAAGCCATACTTTATAGGTACTTATATTCCATTCCATGTCAATCTTCTTCTTGAAAAGCCACTTGCATCCTATGGGTTCTACCCCAACTAGCGCATCAATCAACTCCCAAACTTGGTTGGTTTACATGGAGTCCATATCTAATTTCATAGCATCTAGCTATTTCTCGGAATCATTTTGAAGCAATTACTTCCTCATAAGTCGAAGGTTTATCATCCTCGACCAGCAGTACTTCCCCATGTTGGGTTACTAGCTAACCATATATGTCAGGCTCTCGATGTATTATCTTGCTATCACCGGTATTTGTTTCCAAGTGTCTTATCTTACTGTCACTGTTATTTGTATCTCTGCAGTGCAGATGAATTGTTTGCTAAAGCATCTTATTTTTCTACGCGTACTAAGAATGCATTGAACATAAGGATTGCCGAAGAGCTGCATGAGAATGCTTCGACTACTACTAAGGATGTTGCGATTGATTCTGTCGGTGACAAATTACTCTCAAAGAAAGGAAAGATGCAGGCCTCCAAAACGGAATTTCGTGCATATTTTCTTGGAACTTGGTGATAAATACCCGAATTTTGATCTCAAGAAGGTAATGTGCAATCACAGAATGTTCATGATGGCCCCCAACCGCTTGATTCCAGAGACTTCCACTTTTCGACGTCCTCTAAGGCCTGTTGATGAAGCCACTTTGGTCAACGTCTCCATCTCTTAGTATGGTTGTCCGAGTTCACGCTGCCTCGTAATCCAATGCACGATTTTCATATCATACCACCGTTGAGAGACCACCACGTTATACAAGTAAAATATGTAATTAATCATTTCTTTCCTTTCTGTTTTCTTTACCTTAAATTTGACAAAAATTAGATGACATCATCCCTGGAGCAAGTTCGTCGGATGCTGAGGATCACCGAATGGGACGAGAGAATGATTAACAAAATCCACGCGATTTATTCATTAGCAAAGCGAGAAGCTTTTGGACGAATATTTCATTCTCTATCTATTTTTGAAGATGCTGTCAAGATCTTTCTATTATATTACTTACAGAGAGTATCATTTCATTCCTGACTTAAAAATTAGTCCCTTAATTTTAGCAAATATGTTCAATTTTATTTTCATTTGATTAGTTGGAAGAGGACATTAAAAATGACAAGTGTTCTCCGTGTGATCCAGCGAAAGATTGCGGCTTTTGCATTCAACCGTCTCCTAACGTGTGTCGTAGTCTATGACCAGATTCTGAGAGACACTGAAACCGCTAGCCACATTAGGACGGTATGAACAAAGCGTTGCATTCATAGTTTTCTCTTTTGATAATTTGTTATATTATGCAATATTGACCCGTGACAATTTGATGGATTTGCGTAAAAGGTACACGAGAAGATCGTCATCTGGTGGTAAAAGATTATCTTGTGTAAACATAGTTAAGGACGGATTGTACTCCCTCCCATCAGGCACACAAATCCTCAAATTATCTAGGATTGCAGTAACAACTTAAAAACCCATTCTGCTCATTTTTCTAAGCTTTTCCACTGTATCGTATCTTGGCCAAATCAATAATCGTGTGGTCTTGTTCATGTAAGCAAGCGGCTATCTAATCCTTCGTATTGGTCATTTCCTCAATTATGGTTGAGAAAATGTGTATTTCTAATTTATCTCTATTCCAGTTTCCCAATTACTTATTTGTTTACAAGTGTCTTATCTTACTATCACTGATATTTGTATCTCTGCGGTGTAGATGTGTAGCTTGCTTAAGCATCTTATTTTTCTACAGGCAATAATAATGCATTGAAGGAAAGGATTGTCGAAGAGCTGCCTCAGAATGCTTCAATTACTCTTAAGGATGTTGTGGCCGATTCTGTTGGTGAAAAGTTACTCACAAAGAAAGGAAAGAAGTAGGCTTCCAAAACGGAATCTCGCGTATATTATCGTGAAACTTGGTGATAGATACCAGTCTTTTGATCTCAGGAAGGTAGTGTGCAATCACTGAATGTTCATGATGGCCCCCAACCGCTAGATTCCGGAGACTTCCACTTTTCGACGTCCTCTAAGGCCAGCTGATGAAGCCACTTCGGTCGACATCTCCATCTCTCAGCATGGATGTCCGAGTCCTCGCCGCCTGGTAATTCGAATACACAATTTTCATACCCTACTATCGTTGAGAGACCACCACATTATCTGAGTAAAACATCTTATTAATCATTCTTTCCTTTCCGTTATTTTTACCTTAAATTTGATAAAACTTTGATGACATTATTGCAGGAGCAAGTTTGGTAGATGCTGAGGATCTCCGAACGGGAAGAGATAATAAGGAACGAATTTCACGCGATTCATTCATTAGCAAAGCGAGAAGGTTTTGGACGAATATTTATTCTCCAACTATTTTTGAAGATGCTGCTGTCAAGATCTTCCCATTATGTTACTTTCCGTGAGTATTATTTTATTCCTGACTTAAACATTAGGACCTTAATTTTAGTGTATTTGATTCTCACACTAAAAAGTTTTACTTTTTTTTTTAATTTGATTAGTTAGGAGAGGACGTTGAAAATGGCCAGGGTTCTTTGTGTGATCTAGTGACAGATTGCGACTCGTGAATATAAGAATCATGACAAATCGAAAGCTTGATGATTTAATTGGGAACAATGTGCTGGAGAGATTATCTTCTTCGGAGAAAAGTTGGTCATAGGGTGCAATGGATTCATAAACTCGCAAAGAAATTTGTAAGAGGGGAGAGTAGAGACGTCCTCAGTATGCTTGAGCACAGGGCTTTAAGGGAAAATTCGAACCTCCTGAAGCCAATGAAAATAGAAGTAATGAAATGGGCAACCTTTGCATTCAACCTTCTCCTAATGTGTGTCGGAGGCTATGACCAAATTCTGGGAGACACTGAAACCGCTAGGCACATAAGGATGGTATGAACAAAGCATTGCATAGTCTTCTCTTTTGGTAATTTGTAATATTATGCAATATTAAACCGTGACAATTTGATGGATATGCGTAAAAGGTGCACGAGAAGATCGTCTAATGGTAAAAGATTATCATGTGTAAACACAGTTAAGGACAGACTGTACTATCTCCCATCAGGCACACAAATCCTCAAGCTCACGCATCCATGTCCAAGTCAAGTATTCTCTATCATCAGCAACTAGGCCATCTACCTTGGCACATTACTCGCTATGTTTGAGGTTCATCCTTTCATAATGATTCTGTTAGCAAAATGTCGCGGGTGGATCCCGTTTTTTGTTCCATCTAGAATTGATATCCTCCCTTGACGATAAGACATCGAATTTAAAAAAAAAATTTGTTGGAGTCGCCACTAAATCGTATTGCACATTCGAATTTAAGTTTTAGTTAGAAAAACCGTTAGATTCGTTTAGGTTCGAGAATTAGGGATTACTAAATCGTATTCATCACAAAGAAAAATCGCTTTTATGTATGTCTCTGAAATCTGTATATATCAAAGCTTGGTTAAAACATAAATAAATCATTCAACGTTAAGAAAGACCTCGAGCTCGTAAATCATTTTATAGAAAACGCCCCCGTTAAATTTGATTTTGGGCATTAACGTAAACAAAAGATATTTTTTGCATAAACGTAAACATAGATTTTGGGCTAGTGATGGAACTGTTACACAAAATCGACCAGCTTTAGTTAATAACAATCCTTTATTATGTTTTAACTGCATGTAATTAAACTTAAAATTAATTTTACCACTAATGAGACATGGTTGATAATTAATCTTATTGGACATGTTCAATGACATTTCTTAGGATAGTTAAACATGATTAACAATATCGAGTAATCAATAGCATTCATTTAGGTAATTTACTTCGTATTTAGAAACTATTTTCCCTAAACATGATTAGATCAACATTTTCCCGAGGTAGTTACATTAAACTAACTTTTTAAATGACAATTTTGGATGAAACTGACGATTACTTAAAAAATCATCTTTAACTTCATTTATTTGTTTCGGACTGTTTAGAAGAACGCCCTAAAATTCAATGGGAATATGCAACTTTCATACTCATAAGTTGAGTCCGGACTAACTTGGAAACATGAAAAAATAGCATATTGGTATGTAAACCAAGAGGCTCCTGTTGCTGCGGACAAAGGCGTACCTGCCACTCCCGTCCGCAGCTGCATTCCCTTCATCCCCCCCTCGACAAGCAATGATGGCACTCCCGTCTTCAGTCAATGAACTCCCCTCCGGCACCAACAACTCCGTCGCAGCGGAAGCCCCAGCATGTCCACTTTCTGGACTCCAGCGAACATCTCCGGCAGGCTAACAGCAGAAGTGAGCCAGTTATTAGTCTTCTCGGTAACAGTCACATCCACAGCCCCAGACACCGGTGGCAACCTGTCGAGGCCTCAAGTTCTCGTCTCAAACTCCGACATCGACAACCAGCAACACTCTTTCTCTGTCCCGTCATCCTGGGACTCTCACAGTTATGGTGCCCTCTTCACCTCTCAACGTCCTCAAGCATGCCGCAGCGGTTCTCCATTCCGTCTCCAGCCCCGATCCCGGCTTGTTTCGGACTCAGCTAAGCCATAGTGCTGTTCTCGGCGTGAACAGCCAACCCCTGGCGCTCCAACAAATTGGAGCGGAGGACACTATCGAAACCTCTATCCCCAGCTTGCCCAGGACCACGACAGTCCCATTACTGCAACAAGTGATGGCTCCCTGGTATATCCCCATAGCCGTATAAGCCAATGCCAACAGCTCTCAAGATCATTTTATTACGCTACTTTGAGTGAGTTTCATTTTGTTCCTGACTTAAAAATTAGCCCCCTAATTTTAGGGTATTTTGTTCAATTTTTTCACACAAGTTTTACTTTTATTTTCATTTGATTAGTTAGGAAAGGACATTGAACATGGCAAGCGTTATCTGTGTAATCAATCGAAAGATTGCGACCGGTGAAAGATTGATGGGTTAATCGGAGACTTTCCATATGCTAGAGAGATTATTATCCTAGGAGAAAATGGTCTACGTGAGTACTGCAAAGTTGGCCGCAGGGCACAATGAATTCTTGAACTAGCAAAGAAGTTTGTAAGAGGGAAAATCAGAGACATCCTCAGTATGCTTGAGAACAGGGTCGTGAGTAAAAATCCGAACCACTTGAAACCAATAAAGAAAAGAATTAACGGCATCCGTTAATTCTTTTCTTCATTAGTTTCAAGTAGTTCGAATTTTACCTCGCAGCCCCGTGCTCAAGCATACCGAGGACGTCTCTGCCTTCTCCTCATACGAATTTCTTTACTAGTATATGAATACAATACACCCTATGGCCAACTTTGCGGCACTCATGCAGACCACTTTCACCTAGGATGATAATCTATCTATAGCACATGGAAAGTTCCCGATTAACCAATCAATCGTCTTAATTCTTGTTGGTCACAATCATTCGCTAGATCATACAGATAACCCTAATCATTTTCAGTATTCTCTCTCAACTTGTGAAATGAAAATAAATGTAAAAGTTTTTATGTGAAAGAATCGAACAAAATACTATAAAATTAAGGACTAATGTTTATGTCTGAAATAAAATAATACTCAGTTAAAAGTAACATAATAGAAAGATCATCAAAAATAGTTTTGAGCCAAACAATGAGTGTTATGAATATAAATGTCAGTCTAGGAAAACCACAATTCTAAGCCAATTCTTAAAATATGTAAACCGAAACTAATTATATGTTTCAATATTAAAATACCAGCACTTAGTCATTCAACGCAATCAGACAAAAGCAAAAAAACAAAAGAGTAATAATTACAATTATAATTCAAACTCACAGATTGGGAGTGGAAGGAGCGTGTGACCTGATTTGGTCTTCTACGGGGAAAAACTTTGCTCGCCAAAGTACATTGACGTGAGGCGGTGTGAGGGGGCGTCCAGGATACCGGGCCATGGCTAGTGAGGAAACTTCACCGGAGATTGAAGGCTCGGAGTCGACTTCGGTTCTGAAGCCAACAGACTTGGAAGGGACACAAGCATCAGAAGATTCTCGCAGCGCCATCTGATTTGGGGGGAGCACGTCACATATTGGAGGCAGTACAGCGGAGGATGAAATGTCGAGGGTACCGTGTGCAGGGACATGGCTGGATTTGGAGCGATTTTGCCCTCGAAATAAAGGCGAGACTGGTGCTGGGGGAGAGAGATTTCCACCACGGGAAAATCACCTGTCTGGTTGTTGGGGCTCAGGCTTGGAGAAGTGCCGTTGTGGGGCACTGCCATGGAGTTGTAAATCTTGTCGCAACTGAAGCGGGAGACCGGGCGTCTGGAGAATGCTTGTAATTCTCCAGAAACCTTAGACTGGGGCTCCGGTCTAAGGTTTCTGGAGAATGCTTGGAGGATGACTGTTGCGGTGCCGGGGTATTGGTTGCCGATGCGAGGATGGGCGTTGAGACCAGTATGTCGAATGTCGGGAACAGGTCAGGGATGAAGGACAGTCTCAGCAAAGGGGAGAGGCAACCCGGCCCGTGCCACTGTAGAGGGCGATGTTGATGGGGATGCCTGTTGATGAATGACAGACGGGGTAGAGATCGTTTGATTGAGTCGATGTTCCTCTTCCACTGCCAAAACAAGAGAGACAAAGAAAGAAACATCGTGCGTCTCTGTCGTACATGTATAGGGACATGGAACAAATTTACCAGGGGATTGTTGTCGAATCCACGAGATTGGAGGATAACTGCTCCAGGAAGGGATTGCCTTCCGTTGGCGTATTCCAACTCAGATGGAGCTCATCGGCATCTCGGAGGAGTGATTGCTGTGATGTGAGTCTGGAAGTGTCGCTGTGGCTGAACTGGTTCAGGGCGTTGACAGGTGAAACCGGAGGGGGAAAGCCTTCCGTTGACATGTTTCAGACCAGATATCATCCTTGTGAAAAAAATGAATGGAGGAGCGTTCTTTTTTCTTGTCCTAAGCAGGCCGAAATCGGTTTCTTGAATATCCATCCTCGGTTTGATTGTCTGTAGGAATTGATAATCCCCTGCCGCTGTTTGTATCTGCTACTGTGGCGGTAACGAGTTCCCCAGACATTGAGGCCGTGGATCTTCTGGCGACAAGGGATGTCGGAGAAAGGGATGCTGGCGCAAGATCGACCTGGTAGAACCGTTCTGTACGCTGCCTTCTGACCATTTGTTGGAGTTGCGGGCAGAGTTGGCGGCGGAGAAGCAAACTGCAGCTGATTAGGCATCGGAGAAAAGAGATTCCACAAGACCTGCTTCCGTCCATCTGACTCTGAAATATGTGGGCCGGTTCTCCCTCTAACTTGTGTCTGTGTGTATATCTCCAAGCTTGTGTGCTTCTGTGTCTTATACCCATTAATATCACGTCTTTAATTTTTGTTAAGATTTTATTTTTTGCTTTATTGATTGTTAGATTTTTTTATAATAGGGAATCAAATATTCTTCCGTGATTTTATTTGATTTCATGAATTTTTAGTGATTTTTATCTTTTGGAAAATATTTACCAACAAATAAATCTTTTCCTCATATCTGGCATCAAAGTCAGTCCTTATTCAAACTCATTCATGCTGACATTTGGGAACATGCACCAATAAACTCACATTCTCATTGTTCCACGATATGTTCATTATCTTTCAAGCCTTTTGATAGAAAATCTTTTCGGACATCACATTAAATATTTTCATTCTAATTGTGCCAAAGAATTTCTATATGGGATTATGCCTTTTGAAATTGTCGTCTATCTCATCAGTAGGTTACTTACTAAGTACCTTAACTTCAAATCCCCCTTTGAAATTGTTTATAAGCGATATCATGATTATTCCACCTTAAGAGTTCTTGAATGTTTGTATTATTCTGAATGGCATATCAGGTGTGGCTCCTATAAGTTTAGTTCGATCTATCCATTAAACGATTACGATAGAAACTCCTTCTGTAACAAATCAATATGCTAATCAAGAGATTATGATTAATACTTTCTGAATACCCATCATATGACGGCTACCTCGATCAAGGATGGAAGTCTACCACCCTGCAGTTCTCTGTTACTATTATAATCAAGTTAATTATATGTCAACTAATGATCAATGAATTACAGGTCGCTACTTAATAGCATACGTAATATTCAATGCCTCTAACACACGAGTGTTACACGATCGTTTCATGCATGCATCTTCATCATTGGCATCAATCTCATCATCAACAAGCTCTTCCAAGAATTATGTGTCTCCATCTCCTATTCATACAGAGAAAAACTAGCAACGCCAAGACCAAGATCGCCCATGACACATCAAATGAATACCCGAAAATATCTCACATTTTTGTCTCTCCGGTACATATAGTTTGAAGCTTTCCTTGACAAAATCACAAATAGAGTTTCTCAATATTTTGTCTTACGCTGTAATATCAGTCTTAGAATAAGATATCAATAATATCAAAATCACTAACTTTATGACAAGCTTTTTGTATGAGGTTAGAAATTTTATAACGTCCCTCAATAAAATCAACATTTAATGTTTGTGATTATGTTCTCCATTTTTTTTCCTTTTTTCTAAATGATAAAGGTTTATTATTAATCATCGCGTCAATTTCACTTTCTTATGTCTACTATTGAAAACTAAACAAACACAATATATGGTAATGATTATATTTAGTAATGACAATAAAAGATGAACATAAAAATATAAAGAGCTTGATACATGTGTTTGAGATTACGATCCGTGTGCATTTATGATTTGTATCAAGCCGATTTGTGAATTATTTTTCATACAATATTATATAATTTAATATAATATAACATCAATATTAATATAAATAATTATGAAATTAGTTATGTTTGTAAAAGAAATAATATAGAGTTTATTTGGAGAAATAAATTTAATATTAAAATAATTAGTTATGTGCATGGCTTTGATTTTGCCTTATTATAAAATAAATTGACATAATCAACTAAAATTTACAAACGCACCGAAGAAGACGAACATCCACAAATATCTCGTAAGCATGATACTCCGACATTTTCAATTTATGTCCGACGAGTAGTTGAGTTATGAACATGTGAACACACGACAAGAAGTATCCCCATCCTGGTTTTATCTCAAAATTTTGTACATGTCCTTTCTTGGTATCTTACTCACCAACCATAAAATACCAAAGAGATTCTTAGAAGCGGTTGGTGTTGATGTATTTTAAGCCATGAATTAACCAGTCCATCACATATTTCGGTTGACGATGAAATCACTTCCCTCTGTAATCCTCTTGCTCTTCCTCGTGACCCCACAACAGTCATGGTTGGGTTGTCCTCTTCAGCCGAATGATGTCGTCAATGATACCTATCGGCCCATGCCCTTCCCCGACTACTGCGTCTCCACAGTCCAATCGGACCCAAAGAGTGCCTCTGCCAAGGGATCTCCGGATGTGGGCATGATACTCATCGACCATATCGATATAAAAGCCAAGGCCAACCTCCCAAAGATTAGAAACCTGATTTTGCGAGCCAAAGACCATATAAGCAAGGCCGCTCTGAAGTTTTGCAACGGGTCCTACACAGTTATCGTGGTGGCTTCTGTGCCAGCAAGCAGGGGAGCCTTGATCTTAGGCAATCCTAAGTAAGCAGAGGATTACATGACCGATGCTACTCAGGAGATGGACCTGTGCGATGAACAGTTCAAGGGGTTAAAATCTCCATTGACGAGAGAGAATGATTTTGAGTGCAAGGCCGTGAGGATTGTGGCCAGGATGATGGAATGATATGTAGAGGATAATGCCATGAATAATGAGATTTTCATCCAGAATATTTCGAAATTTCCACAACAAATTATGCTTGAGCAGAGAGCTTTAAGAGAACATTCGAACCTCTTGTAACCAATGAAGAAAAGAATTAAGGGAATGGGCGACTTTTGCATTCAACCTTCTCCTAATGTGTGTCGGAGGCTATGACCAAATTCTGGGAGACACTGAAACCGCTGGGCATATTAGGATGGTGTGAACAAAGCATTGCATAGTCTTCTCTTTTGGTAATTTGTATTATGAAACCGTTACAATTTGATGGATACACGAAAAGGTGCACGAGAAAATCGTCTGACGGTAAAAGATTATCTTGTGTAAACACTGTTAAAGACAGACTGTACTATCTCCCATCAGGCACACAAATCCTCAAGCTCACGTATCCATGTCCAAGTCAAGTATTCTCTATCAACAGCAACTAGGCCATCTACCCTGGCACATTACTCGTTAGAGGTTCATCCTTTTATAATGATTCTGTTAGCAAAACGTCGTGGGTGGATCCCGTTTTTTGTTCCATCTAGAATTGATAGCCTTCCTTGACGATAAGACTTCGAACTCCCTCTCCGGCACCAACAACTCCGTTGCCGCGAAAGCCCCAGCATGTCCACTTTCTGGACTCCAGCGAACATCTTCGGCAGGCTAACAGCAGAAGTGAGTCAATTATTAGTCTTCTCGGTAGCAGTCACACCCACAGCCCCAGACACCGGTGGCAACCTGTCGAGGCCTCAAGCTCTCGTCTCCAACTCCGACATCGACAACCGGCAACACTCTTCCTCAGTCTCGTCATCCTGGGAATCTCACAGTTATAGTACCCTCTTCACCACTCAACGTCCTCAAGCAAGCCGCAGCCGTTCTCCACGCCGTCTCCAGCCCCGATCCCGGCATGTTTCGGACTCAGCTAAGCCATCGTGTTGTTCTCGGCATGAACAGCCAACCCCTGACACTCCAACAAATTGGAGCTGATGACACTATCGAAACCCCTATCCGCTGCTTGCCCAGGACCACGACAGTCCCATTACTGCGACAAGTGATGGCTCCCTGGCATATCCCCCATAGCCGTATAAGCCAATGCCAACAGCCCTCTTGCTTCCCAAAGTTGCAGCCAACGACCACCAGAACATACACCTGAAGCCGAGTCTCCATCCCCTCGACTTCGACTACCCGCAGCAACGAATCCCCAATCCTGCCGCTGCACCTGTAGCGATCTCCCCTCCATGACAGCAGCACAGACGCTTATGGTTCCGACTCAACCACAGTTACTCCAGCCGACATCCCGGCCAGCACAACGAGTGCTTGGAAGTCCGACCTGTACCATCTCCAACCCATTCCCTCACTCTGGCGCCCTCTGCCTCTGCCCCATTCTCATTACCCAGGAGCCACCCTCCCTGCAGCTCCAGTGACCACCTCCCGCTACAAGCCATCAGCGAGATGGTTTTGGATGAATATTTCATTCTCCAACTATTTTTTAAGATGCTCTCAAGATCATTTTATTATGTTACTTGGAGTGAGTTTCATTTTGTTCCTGACTTAAAAATTAGCCCCCTAATTTTAGGGTATTTTGTTCGATTTTTTCACACAAAAGTTTTACTTTTATTTTCATTTGATTAGTTACGAGAGGACATTGAACATTGCTAGCATTATCTGTGTAATCAAGCGAAAGATTGCGACCGGTGAATACAAGAATCGGGACAATCGAAAGATTGATGGGTTAATCGAAAACTTTCCATATGCTAGAGAGATTATCATCCTAGGAGAAAATGGTCTGCGTGATTACTGCAAAGTTGGCCGTTAGGCGCAATGAATTCTTGAACTAGCAAAGAAATTTGTAAGAGGGAAAATCAGAGACATCCTCAGTATGCTCGAGGACAGGGCTGGGTGGAAAAATTCGAACCACTTGAAACCAATGAAGAAAAGAATTAACGGAATGGTTCCGTTAATTCTTTTCTTCATTGGTTTCAAGTGGTTCGAATTTTACCTCGCAGCCCCGTGCTCAAGCATACAGAGGACGTCTCAGCCTTCTCCTCATACGAATTTCTTTACTAGTAACTGAATACATTGCACCCTATGGCCAACTTTGCAGCACTCATGCAGACCACTTTCACCTAGGATGATCTATAACAATCATTCGCTAGATCACACAGAGATTCCTAGTCATTTTCTGTATGCTCTCCCAACTCATCAAATGAAAGTAAAAGTAAAAAATTTTTATACGTAAGAATCCAACAGAATACTCTAAAATTAAGGGACTAATTTTTATGTCAAAAATAAAATAATACTCACTTTAAAGTAACATAATAGAAAGATCTTGACAACATCTTCAAAAATAGTTTTGAGCCAAACAATGAGTGTTATGAATATAATTGTCAATTTAAGAAAACGACAATTCTAAGCCAATTCTTAAATTATGTAAAACGAAAGTAATTATAAGTTTCAATATTAAAATACCAGCACTTAGTCATTCAACGCAATCAGACAAAAGCAAAAAAACAAAAGATTGGGAGTGGAAGGAGCGTGTGACCTGATTTGGTCTTCCACGGGGAAAGACTTTGCTCGCCAAAGTACATTGACGTGAGGCGGTGTGAGGGGGCGTCGAGGATACAGGGCCATGCCTAGTGACGAAACTTCATCGGAGATTGAAGGCTAAAAGTCGACTTCGGATCTGAAGCCAACAGACTTGGAAAGGGCACAGGCATCAGAAGATTCTCACAGCGCCATCTGATTTGGGGCGAGCACGTCACATATTGGAGGCAGTACAGCGCTGGATGAAAGGTCGAGAGTAGCGTGTGCAGGGACATGGCTGGATTTGGAGCGTTTTTTGCCATCGAAATAAAGGGGAGACTGGTGCTGGGAGAGATAGAGTTTTCCACCACGGGAAAATCACCTGTCTAGTTGTCGGGGCTTGGGCTTGGAGAAGTGCCACTGTGGGGCGCTGCCATGGAGTTGTAAATCTCGTCGCGACTGAAAGCGGGGCACCGGGCGTCTGAACTGGGGCTCCGGTCTAAGGTTTCAGGAGAATGCTGGGAGGATGACTGTTGCAGCGCCGGGCTATTGGTTGCCGATGCGAGGATGGGCGTTGAGACCAGTATGTCAAATGTCGGGAACAGGTCAGGGATGAAGGACAGTCTCAGAAAAGGGGAGAGGCAACTGGCCCGTGCCACTGTAGAGGGCGATGTTGATGGGGACGCCTGTTGATGAATGACAGGAGAAACCGAAGGGGGACAGCGATTGCTGTGATGTGAGTCTGGAAGTGTCGCTGCGGCTGAACTGGTTCAGGGCGGTGACAGGAGAAACCGAAGGGGGAAAGCCTTCTATTGACGTGTTTCAGACCATGGAGGAGCGTTCTTTTTTCTAGTCCTAAGCAGGCCGAAATCGGTTTCTTGAATATCCATCCTCGGTTTGATTGTCTGTAGGAATTGATAATCCCCTGCATCGGAGAAAAGAGATTCCTCAAGACCTGCTTCCGTCTATCTGTTCTTCCCTCGTTCTCTCTTCATTTCTTTTCTTGAAGGCTCACTTTGAAATATGTGGGTCGGTTCTCCCTAACTTGTGTCTGTGTATATCTCCAAGCTTGTGTGCCTTCTGTGTCTTTTACCTTTTAATATCACATCTTTAAGTTTTGTTAAGATTTATTTTATGGCTTTTATTAATTATTAGATTTTTTTATAAATGGGAACCAGATATTCTACCGTGATTTTATTTGATTTCATGAATTTTTTTGAGATTTTTATTTTTTGGAAAAAATTTGCCATCAAATAATATATTTAATAAATATTTTCCTCGTAATAGGCATCAAAGTCTATCCTTATATAAACTCACTAATACTGATATTTGGGAACTTGCACCATTAAAGTAACATACTAGTCATAGTTATTTCATCCACCGATAAATTCTCATTGTTCCACGATATTTTGTTCTTTATCTTTCAAGCATTTCGATAGAAAATCTTTTCAGACATCACATTAAATATTTTCAATCTAATTGTGCCAAAGAATTTCAATATGGGATTATTGAAATTCTTGTCCATCTCATCAATAGGTTACTTACTAAATATTTTAACTTCAAATCCCTTTTGAAATTGTTTATAAACGATATCATGATTATTTCAGCATAAGAGTTTTCCAATGTTTGTATTATTTTGAATGGCATATCAGGTGTGGCTCCTAAGTTTAGTTCGATCTATCGATTAAACTATTACAATAGAAACTCCTTCGATAACTATTCACTATGCTAATCAGGAGATTATGATTAATACTTTCTAAATACCAATCATATGACAGCTAGCACAATCAAGGATGGAAGTCTACCACCCCGCAGTTCTCTGTTACTATTATAATCAAGTTAATTACATATCAACTAATGATCAACAAATTACATGTCACTACATAATAGCATGCATAATATTCAACGCCTCTAACATACGAGTGTTACACGATGGTTTCGTGCATGCAGCTTCATCATTGGCATCAATCTCATCGTCAACAAGCTCTTCCATTAATTATGTGTTTCCATCTCCTATTCATACAGAGAAAAACCAGCAACACCAAGACCAAGATCGCCCGTCGCCATGACATATCAAATGAATACCCGAAAATATTTCACATTTTAGTCTCTCGGTTACATATAGTTTGAAGCTTTCCTTGACAACATCATAAATAGAGTTTGTCAATAGTTTGTCTTACGCTGTAATATCAATCTTAGAATAAGATATCAATAATATCAAAATCACTAACTTTATGACAAGCTTTTCGTATGAAGTTAGAAATTTTTTAATGTCTCTCAATAAAATCAAGATTTAATGTTTTTGATTATGTTCTCCTTTTATTTTCAATTTTTCTACGAGATAAAGGTTTATTATCAAACATATTCTCTATTTCACTTTCTATACTTTTATTCTTATGTCTACCATTGAAACTAAACAAACACAATATATGGTAATGATTATATTTAGTAATGACCATAAATGATGAACATAAAAATATAAAGAGCTTGATACCTGTGTTTGAGATGAAGATCTATGTGCGTTTATGACTTTGTATCATGTCAATTTGTGAAATTATTTTTCATACAATATTATAAAATTTAATATAATATAGCATCAATAATAATATAAATAATTATCAAATTAGTTATGTTTGTAACAAAAAATAATTTAGACTTTATTTGGAGAAATAAATTTAAAATTAGAATAATTTATTATAAAATAAATTGATATAATCAACTAAAATTTACAACCGCACCGAAGAAGACGAACATCCACAAATATGTTGTAAGCATGATACTCCGACATTTTCAATTTATGTCCGATGAGTAGTTGAGTTATGAACATGTGAACACACGACAGGAATTATCCCCATCCTTGTTTTATCTCAAAATTTTCTACATGTCCTTTCTTGTTATCTTACTCACCATCCATAAAGGACCAAAGAGATTCTTAGAAGCAGTTGGTGTTGATATACTTTAAGCCATGAATTAACCAGTCCATCACATATTTCGGTTGACGATGAAATCACTTCCCTCTGCAATCCTCTTGCTCTTCCTCGTGACCCTACATCAGTCGTGGTCGCGTCCTCTTCAACCAAGTCATATCGTCGGCGATACCTGTTGGCCTTTGCCCTTCCCCGACTTGTGGGTCTCCACACTCCGATCGGACCCAAAGAGTGCCTCTGCCAAGGGATCTCAGGATGTGGGCATGATACTCATCGACCATATCGACATACCAGCCAAGGCCAACCTCCCAAAGATTAGAAACCTGATTTTGCGAGCCAAAGACCATATAATCATGGCCGCTCTGAAGTTTTGCAACGGGTCCTACACAGTTATCGTGGTGGCTTCTGTGCCAGCAAGCAGGGGAGCCTTGATCATAGGCAATCCTAAGTTAACAGAGAATTACATGACCAATTCTGCTCAGGAGATGGACCTGTGCGATGAAGAGGTCAAGGGGTTAAAATCTCCACTGACGAGAGAGAATGATTTTGAGTGCAAGGCCACGAGGAGTGTGGCTACCATCGCTAGGATGATGGAATGATATGTAGAGGATAATGCCATAAATAATGAGATTTTCATCCTTCATATTTTGGAATTTGCACAACAAATTATGTTGCTATCTTCCCTCGATCCTCGATCGCTCCAGTTTTAGAATCTCCATTGAGGGGAGAACAATTTTGAGGGCAAGGTTGCAGCGGTCGCAGTTTCCATTGCTCGAAAGATTATTTAACGCATCAGATGCCAAATAATACTATACAGATTAAAGAACTGACAATTACACGTCAAATCTTCGATGCCAATAATCAATCACGGCCAAAGCATGGGGAAGCAATTAGCACGTCAGTCACCACGAAGGTATCAAAGGGCATTCATTTGCCACCATCAAATATCCCAAATTCCATGAATGATCTTTATAACATGAAATCAATCCGTATTTAACAGTCAAAACCAGTTGTTATGGCTTTCTTCAAATTTCAGCTGCTCAATCTGGTCAGTCCTATGTCCTTGATTCCATCATTGAACACAAAGAGTGGTGGAGCAGCGTTGATCGCCTTCATCGGATAGACACGGGCTGTTATGATGGCTTTCCCTCCTTCAGAAAAGGAATCCACAATGGAGTTGTCTATCTGCAACCAAGTGAATGCATGCTTTCCAGGCACCTCAGGTTGAGAGAAAGCTTCCCATTTACTGGCTCGATATCCAGGAACGCGCCAAATGACCTATTGTCATAACCTTTATGGAGGGATGACCACTCTGGCACCAACAACTCCGTTGCAGCGAAAGCCCCAGCATGTCCACTTTCTGGACTGCAGCGAACATCTTCGGCAGGCTAACAGCAGAAGGGAGCTGTTAACTCTAAGAAATTAGAGTTATATGTCTCATTTAGGAGCCTAATTAATGATAGATATCCGACATTTATTGGCATATATAGTTAGTTGCATGTTATTTTCGAGTTAGTTGTTTTGTTTGGATATGTTTTGCACTTGTGAGGTTCTTTGCAGGAAAAGGGGTTGATACGACGAGAAATCTATGTCGAGGAAGACATCTTGAAGGAGGAGTGACAAGACGGTAGATGGTAGAGTTGCCGAGAGGGAAGCTGTGGACGGGAAGTTTCGTGCAGCCACACGAGGATTTCGTGCAGCCACAAGACGGGAAGATCTTTTTATAATATTTCCAAATCTTTTGGGTATTTTGGGGGAAGATTTACCCTACATATAAAAGGGTTTCAAAACGTCAAACGAGAGTAGGGAGGCGACCTAGACGACGGCTAAGGAAGAGATTGGAGAAGACGATGGAGATTATCCTTTCTTTTATTTTCTTGTTTCGTTTGTCTGCTAGGATGCTGAACTAAATCTTTTATCTAGGATGGTGATGAACCGACTCGTGTAGTGATTGTCTAAACTCTTTTCGGAATCAATTCGTGAAGTTTCTAGTTTGCTTATGTTCTCTTGTGCTTAATGCTTGCATATTGGGTTGATCGCCGATTTGTTCGATTTCTTATCCTTTAGTAGACTCGAGAGAGGAACTTAGGATTAGAAGAGGGAGAATATAACCTAGGTTAAGTCTGAGAGATCAGATTAACTCAGAGGGGTATAGAGATATACGCTCGTAGGTAACCGAGATAACAATTGGCACTTAAAAGGATTATAGTTGTTCGTGCATCGCTATAGAGATATAGGTTTACGGATAATCTATAATTCATCGTTACAAACTCGAGAGAGGTCTAACGAACAATAAGAATTGTGGTTAGTAAACGGGAAACTGAGAGAATTGAGGAAGAGAGAGTGCCGATGATTCACGAACGATAGGGGATTCATAGTCCTAGGTTTTTTTTCTCATCCATTGATTTATTCTACACTTGCTTTTATTTAGTTATTACTTTCATTCTTGAATCAAATCTTTTAAACAATTAAATCTTCACTGGCTAGATTAAGACTTATTAGATTGATAATAGGCAAATTATTCTGAACAATCTCCGTGGGAACGACTTTTACTCACTACTTTATTACTTGTGCGACCCGTATACTTGCGTGTGCGTTTCTGCGAACAAGTTTTTGGCGCCGCTGCCGGGGATTGTGCCAGAATATATTTTGTTACTATTTTTCATTTATCAAGTGCTTAAATTTAGCCACTAATTTTCGTTTGCATTTCGCAGGTGTATGCGACACTGTAGAAGTGAAAACGAGCTACTCTTTGACCCTGAGATCGAACGAACCTTTCGGATATTGAGAAGAGGTCAAAAGAAATCAATGGCGAACGCAGATAATCGTCTCAACGTTGTAGATCCGCCACAAAGAAGGACGATGCGGGAATATGCGCAACCAACTCCGCAAAATCATGCAGGATTCCTACGTCCAGAAATTCAAGCAGACACGTTTGAGATTAAACCATCTATTATTCATATGATTGAAAATTCTAATTTTGGTGGTTTGATTAATGAAGATCCACATTGGCACCTGACACGTTTTGAAGATTTGTGTGCAACTTTCAGGTACAATGGAGTATCCGCCGAAGCAATCAAGTTGAGGTTATTTCCGTTCTCACTTCGGGATAAAGCTAGATCGTGGTTATATTCGCTGCCCGGTGAATCAGTCAGCTCGTGGGATGATCTCAGAAAGCATTTCTTGTCCAAGTACTACCCACCGAGCAGGACTGTAAAAATAAGGAATGATATCACCTCATTTCGCCAATTGCCCAATGAGTCTATGTATGAAGCATGGGACAGATTCAAGGAATTGCAAAGGTTATGTCCCCACCACGACATACCTAAGTGGATGCTGGTTCAAAGCTTCTATGATGGGTTAGCGGAGCAACTTCAATCAACGATTGACTCAGCTGCTGGGGGTACAATCATGAACAAAACTCCAGAAGATGCTTTGGAATTGTTCGAAGCAATGGCAACTAATGGCCAGAGAAGAACACCGGCAAGAGGAGGAGGCTATCATCAACTTGACGCCATAACTGCTCTTAGTGCTCAATTGGAAACTCTCACAAAAGAAATGGCTGCATTACGCACCTCATCTCAGACATCTAATAATGCTCGTGCTAATTTGCAGGTTATGGAAATGCAAGAAGCGGACGAGGTGAATTATGTGGGTGCCAACAACAGGAACAACCCGTTCTCCAACACATATAATCCAGGATGGCGGAATCACCCTAATTTCTCTTGGCGAAATAACCAAGATCATCAAGATCCAAGCCAACTAAGAACAAACCAACCACCAGGCTTTATAGCTCCAATGCGACAACCCGTAGGTGAGCCCAAATCTAATGTTGAGGATTTGCTGAGACAGGTACTTGCAAGCAATGAAGAAGTCCGGAAGCAGCATGAGGAGACTCGGAAGCAGCAGGAATTGATGTTAAAGGATCATGCAACTTCAATCAAACAATTGGAGATGCAGATGGGTCAAATCGCAGGATCTTTGGTCATGAGACCGCCTGGAGCATTACCTAGCAACACGGAGCTCAACCCAAAAAATCGGGAGAATTGCAATGCTATCACTCTACGAAATGGAAAGGATCTTGAAGAAGAATTTGAGAGACAAGAGGCTGAAAAGGAACATGCTCGCGAAAGACGACGAGATAAGGTACGTGAGGAAGAATCTAGAAAGGACTCCGAACAGCTTGTTGCAGCTACACCGGTACGTACCAATCCTGTTCCTATAGTTCCAAAAATTCCTTTCCCACAAAGACTTAGAAAACACGCTGACGAGCAACAATTTAAGAAATTTCTTGAGGTCTTTAAAAAGCTGCAGATTAACATCCCATTTGCGGAGGCTCTTGAGCAAATGCCGAGCTACGTAAAGTTTATGAAGGATATTCTTTCGAAGAAAAGGAAGCTCAGTGGTCATGAAACAATCTCCTTAACAGAAGAATGCAGCTCAATCTTACAAAGGAAACTCCCTCCTAAACTTAAGGATCCAGGTAAGTTTACCATCCCGTGTAACATTGGGAAGGAATTTTTCGGACATGCTTTATGTGATTTAGGAGCGAGTATCAACTTAATGCCATTCTCTGTTTTTGAGAAATTGAATATCGGTGAGGTAAGACCTACATCACTCACTTTACAATTAGCCGATCATTCTTATACTTATCCTAAGGGTATTGTGGAGGATGTTTTGGTGAAGGTTGACAAGTTCATATTTCCCGCTGATTTTGTGATTTTGGACTATGAAGAAGATCGTGAGATCCCCATCATCCTAGGACGACCGTTCCTAGCCACGGGGAGAACATTAATTGATGTCCAAAAGGGGGAATTGACGATGAGAGTTCATGACCAGGAGGTAACCTTCAATATTTATAATGCTTTGAAGATGCCTAATGAATCTGATGAGTGCAGTTACGTAGACATAATTGAAGAAGCCGCCTACGGAACGTTTCTAAAATCTTGTGAGATGGAGTCAGAGGAAGAAATGCCACATGAAGATAAACCACATGACGAGGTAATTGAGAAAGGAGATTTGGCATATATACGTCAATTCCAAAGAATGAAACCTCTTGATCGTCCCTCATCGATAGCAAAGCCATCCATTGAAGAGCCTCCAAAGTTGGTCTTCGGAAAAGAATGCCATCTGCCAGTGGAACTAGAGCATAAAGCGTATTGGGCGATTCGAAAGTTTAACATGGATCCAACAGCGGCGGGAGAATATAGACTTATGCAACTGAACGAAATGGAAGAATTCCGGACGGAAGCTTATGAGAATGCCCGAATTTATAAAGAGAAAACCAAAGCTTGGCATGATCGTCGATTAAAAGATCGAAAATTTTCTCCAGGTCAGCTCGTGCTTTTATTTAACTCACGTCTTAAGTTGTTTCCAGGAAAACTTAGATCTCGTTGGTCCGGACCATTCAAGATCACTAAGGTATTACCTTACGGAGTTCTCGAGTTGATGGGAAATGATGATTCAAACAAGTTTAAGGTCAATGCGAGCCAAGTGAAGCCCTATTTTGGTGGTGTTGTCAACCGGGACCCGACAACACTCATGATGGAAGACGCCTAACATAGTCAAGCGTCAAGCCGACGACGTTAAATCAAGCGCTTATTGGGAGGCAACCCAATATTTCATTTTAGTTCATTTACGCATTTTATTTTACTTTATTATGTTAGTTTTATTTTATTTTATTTTATTTTATTTTATTTTTATGCAGGTAATAAGCAAACAGAGAAAATTCTGTGCGGCCACAAGAAATTCTTGTGTGGCCGCACGAATTGTGCCCACTAACCACAGAGAGTTCTGTGCGGCCACAAGACATTCTTGTGTGGCCGCACGAGTGGCAACCACAAATCCACAGAAGGTTTTGTGCGGCCGCAAGAAATTCTTGTGTGGCCGCACAGATGATACCCTTCCAATCCACAGAATGTTCTGTGCGGGCGCACAACACTTTTGTGTGGCCACACGACTTTGCTTAAAAAAAAAAAAAAAAAAAAAAAAAAAATTAAAAAAATTAAAAAATCACAAAATCGAATTGAGACCTTTTCTTTCCTTCGCATTTGCTTTCTAGTCTAATATTTGATTTTCTTCTTCTCACAGCAAAAAGGAGGAGACCCACGCCGACCGTCCACCACCAGCCCACCCACACTGGCTGATTGTCGCAGTTTCCCATCCGAAATCGATCACTCAACTTACCCGCGGTTTGTCTTTTCCAACCCCCTCTCTTTAGGATCGCCTAGATAAGGTTTCGTTCTTGGTATTGTGTGCTTGGGTAGTTTGGGTTGCTTATGGCACCAAAGAAGAAGGCGAAATCCATCGAGGAACCTCCCACTAGGGCTAGGGTGCGCTGGAGTTTGTCAGAGGAAGCGGAGGCACGCTACCGTCAAGCATTGGTAAATCGGACGATTGTCCCAGAACGAGGCCTTGATTATACTCATTCAGGTATGTACGAATTTCGAAACTTAATTGTAAAATTTCATTGGGAGAAGTTGGTAGCATCGCCGAGTTCAATTGTCGTGCCGATTGTGCGTGAATTTTATGCCAAAGTTGGTAATGCTGGGAATCCACCGGATATCGTCCATGTAAGAGGCAAGTTAGTTCCCTTTAGTGCTGCAGCCATAGCCGAGCTTTATGAACTTCCTAGGATCGAGCGTGATGATTTTCAGGTAGCCTTGGAGGAAGATTTTAATTCGGCTAATGTTTTAAAATGTATAACAACTATAGGCTCTACTTGGAAACTGTCTAAAGCAAATAAGCCCTTGGCCCTTCGAAGTAGTGATTTGTATCCCGAGGCTCGTGTGTGGTTACATTTCATATCTAGCAGGCTTATCCCGGGAACGAACACAACGCATGTTACCAAGGATAGGGCAGTGTTAATCTTTTGCATTATGGAAGGAAAGCAAATTGACATAGGAGCCTTGATTTATCGCATGCTAACAAAAGCATTGCAGGATCCCAAGCTCGGGATGTGGTTTCCCGCTACAGTTTTTGAATTATGCAGACGAGCGGGAGTGATTTGGGATATGAAGGAAGAATTGCTTCATCCTCCAAAGCCGATTAACGACGCTACCTTGAATAAGATGACGCAAGACTTTTATCATAAACATGACGACGACGAAGGTACTATGTCTCAACCCGCAAAACCACATAGAGCTAATCCTTCTGATGTTGCAGCATCTTCATCTACACCAAGCATCGACTTCGCTAACCAGTGGCATCAAATGGACAAATTCATGCGTTATCAAGTCGAGTGCAATCGAAGGTTTGCGGCAGCCTTAAATGTGGACATCACCGATCTTGACGATCCGTTTGCACCCATCCCATCCAACAATGATGACTCCGAAGATGATGATTAAGGCACGTCTCATCTCACCTTTTCCAATTGTTTCGTTTTTTTTATTTTCTCTTTTTTTTTAATTCCTTTACCATCGGGACGATGCTTCGTCTAGGTTTGGGGGGGAATTGCAATTGCATTGTCCTTAGGATAGATTAGCCGACACCATGAGATTAGTTTTGCATTTTCATTTTTAGGCAGTCGGAGTTGGTATAAATTGTGTTCCATGATGTGATTAATTGGTTACGATCATAGTTGTGGAAAGATGAGAGTCCGAACTTTGACTTGTGTGAGGTGATAGTGTGTCCTTATCCAAAACTAGGAAGAAATTGTTTTTACGGCTGAAACAAGTCCAGATCTCTTAGAGTACATGGCAGTTAGGGAGGAGTAGAGCTACCTTGATATCCTTATGAAGCGAACCTTTAGGTGAAACAAATAAAAAAAAAAAAAAAAAAAAAAAAAAAATTCTTGCCAAGGCTCTGAGTACCGCTGTTCAGGCGAAAAAAAAAATGAAATAAAAAAAAAAGAAAAAAAAGAAGAAGAAAGAAAGTTCGAAAAATCAATAAAATGCCTGAATAAGTACTTGTGGTGTGAGTCATGATGGTGGTGGCTTGAGTATTAGATCCGAGGGGTGCGTTATCACCTAATGCCTTGGACCAACTGGTTCGGGAGTCATTGGTCGAAAGCTCGTTACATGAGTCTCTATTATTATCGATAAGACATTTAGAGTCGAGTAAGAGAAAGAAAAAAAAAAAAAAGTTGAAAATGTTGTGATACCTGGAGCAAGCAGATTGAGGTGTTGGGGTGGTTTTGCAAATCATCTTTCTGAAGTGTGCTATTTGAGTGATGGACTTGTTTTAAGCTGCAAAAGGTGGTTGTTGAAAATGTTTTTTTTTATATGAGATGCTGGTGGAGGATAGGGACATGAGGTTATCAAAACGCAAGTTGGGTAAGGACAGGAATCTGACTATGCTATTTGAGTAGCTGATATCTGAGAACAAAGAGTTTGGTTAACGACTCCGACGACCATGATTTGACTTGCATTAGAGTGTTTTAGGTGCATTGTTTTTCTTTTCATTTTGCTCGGGACTAGCAAAAATTAGGTTTGGGGGTGTGTTAACTCTAAGAAATTAGAGTTATATGTCTCATTTAGGAGCCTAATTAATGATAGATATCCGACATTTATTGGCATATATAGTTAGTTGCATGTTATTTTCGAGTTAGTTGTTTTGTTTGGATATGTTTTGCACTTGTGAGGTTCTTTGCAGGAAAAGGGGTTGATACGACGAGAAATCTATGTCGAGGAAGACATCTTGAAGGAGGAGTGACAAGACGGTAGATGGTAGAGTTGCCGAGAGGGAAGCTGTGGACGGGAAGTTTCGTGCAGCCACACGAGGATTTCGTGCAGCCACAAGACGGGAAGATCTTTTTATAATATTTCCAAATCTTTTGGGTATTTTGGGGGAAGATTTACCCTACATATAAAAGGGTTTCAAAACGTCAAACGAGAGTAGGGAGGCGACCTAGACGACGGCTAAGGAAGAGATTGGAGAAGACGATGGAGATTATCCTTTCTTTTATTTTCTTGTTTCGTTTGTCTGCTAGGATGCTGAACTAAATCTTTTATCTAGGATGGTGATGAACCGACTCGTGTAGTGATTGTCTAAACTCTTTTCGGAATCAATTCGTGAAGTTTCTAGTTTGCTTATGTTCTCTTGTGCTTAATGCTTGCATATTGGGTTGATCGCCGATTTGTTCGATTTCTTATCCTTTAGTAGACTCGAGAGAGGAACTTAGGATTAGAAGAGGGAGAATATAACCTAGGTTAAGTCTGAGAGATCAGATTAACTCAGAGGGGTATAGAGATATACGCTCGTAGGTAACCGAGATAACAATTGGCACTTAAAAGGATTATAGTTGTTCGTGCATCGCTATAGAGATATAGGTTTACGGATAATCTATAATTCATCGTTACAAACTCGAGAGAGGTCTAACGAACAATAAGAATTGTGGTTAGTAAACGGGAAACTGAGAGAATTGAGGAAGAGAGAGTGCCGATGATTCACGAACGATAGGGGATTCATAGTCCTAGGTTTTTTTTCTCATCCATTGATTTATTCTACACTTGCTTTTATTTAGTTATTACTTTCATTCTTGAATCAAATCTTTTAAACAATTAAATCTTCACTGGCTAGATTAAGACTTATTAGATTGATAATAGGCAAATTATTCTGAACAATCTCCGTGGGAACGACTTTTACTCACTACTTTATTACTTGTGCGACCCGTATACTTGCGTGTGCGTTTCTGCGAACAAGTTTTTGGCGCCGCTGCCGGGGATTGTGCCAGAATATATTTTGTTACTATTTTTCATTTATCAAGTGCTTAAATTTAGCCACTAATTTTCGTTTGCATTTCGCAGGTGTATGCGACACTGTAGAAGTGAAAACGAGCTACTCTTTGACCCTGAGATCGAACGAACCTTTCGGATATTGAGAAGAGGTCAAAAGAAATCAATGGCGAACGCAGATAATCGTCTCAACGTTGTAGATCCGCCACAAAGAAGGACGATGCGGGAATATGCGCAACCAACTCCGCAAAATCATGCAGGATTCCTACGTCCAGAAATTCAAGCAGACACGTTTGAGATTAAACCATCTATTATTCATATGATTGAAAATTCTAATTTTGGTGGTTTGATTAATGAAGATCCACATTGGCACCTGACACGTTTTGAAGATTTGTGTGCAACTTTCAGGTACAATGGAGTATCCGCCGAAGCAATCAAGTTGAGGTTATTTCCGTTCTCACTTCGGGATAAAGCTAGATCGTGGTTATATTCGCTGCCCGGTGAATCAGTCAGCTCGTGGGATGATCTCAGAAAGCATTTCTTGTCCAAGTACTACCCACCGAGCAGGACTGTAAAAATAAGGAATGATATCACCTCATTTCGCCAATTGCCCAATGAGTCTATGTATGAAGCATGGGACAGATTCAAGGAATTGCAAAGGTTATGTCCCCACCACGACATACCTAAGTGGATGCTGGTTCAAAGCTTCTATGATGGGTTAGCGGAGCAACTTCAATCAACGATTGACTCAGCTGCTGGGGGTACAATCATGAACAAAACTCCAGAAGATGCTTTGGAATTGTTCGAAGCAATGGCAACTAATGGCCAGAGAAGAACACCGGCAAGAGGAGGAGGCTATCATCAACTTGACGCCATAACTGCTCTTAGTGCTCAATTGGAAACTCTCACAAAAGAAATGGCTGCATTACGCACCTCATCTCAGACATCTAATAATGCTCGTGCTAATTTGCAGGTTATGGAAATGCAAGAAGCGGACGAGGTGAATTATGTGGGTGCCAACAACAGGAACAACCCGTTCTCCAACACATATAATCCAGGATGGCGGAATCACCCTAATTTCTCTTGGCGAAATAACCAAGATCATCAAGATCCAAGCCAACTAAGAACAAACCAACCACCAGGCTTTATAGCTCCAATGCGACAACCCGTAGGTGAGCCCAAATCTAATGTTGAGGATTTGCTGAGACAGGTACTTGCAAGCAATGAAGAAGTCCGGAAGCAGCATGAGGAGACTCGGAAGCAGCAGGAATTGATGTTAAAGGATCATGCAACTTCAATCAAACAATTGGAGATGCAGATGGGTCAAATCGCAGGATCTTTGGTCATGAGACCGCCTGGAGCATTACCTAGCAACACGGAGCTCAACCCAAAAAATCGGGAGAATTGCAATGCTATCACTCTACGAAATGGAAAGGATCTTGAAGAAGAATTTGAGAGACAAGAGGCTGAAAAGGAACATGCTCGCGAAAGACGACGAGATAAGGTACGTGAGGAAGAATCTAGAAAGGACTCCGAACAGCTTGTTGCAGCTACACCGGTACGTACCAATCCTGTTCCTATAGTTCCAAAAATTCCTTTCCCACAAAGACTTAGAAAACACGCTGACGAGCAACAATTTAAGAAATTTCTTGAGGTCTTTAAAAAGCTGCAGATTAACATCCCATTTGCGGAGGCTCTTGAGCAAATGCCGAGCTACGTAAAGTTTATGAAGGATATTCTTTCGAAGAAAAGGAAGCTCAGTGGTCATGAAACAATCTCCTTAACAGAAGAATGCAGCTCAATCTTACAAAGGAAACTCCCTCCTAAACTTAAGGATCCAGGTAAGTTTACCATCCCGTGTAACATTGGGAAGGAATTTTTCGGACATGCTTTATGTGATTTAGGAGCGAGTATCAACTTAATGCCATTCTCTGTTTTTGAGAAATTGAATATCGGTGAGGTAAGACCTACATCACTCACTTTACAATTAGCCGATCATTCTTATACTTATCCTAAGGGTATTGTGGAGGATGTTTTGGTGAAGGTTGACAAGTTCATATTTCCCGCTGATTTTGTGATTTTGGACTATGAAGAAGATCGTGAGATCCCCATCATCCTAGGACGACCGTTCCTAGCCACGGGGAGAACATTAATTGATGTCCAAAAGGGGGAATTGACGATGAGAGTTCATGACCAGGAGGTAACCTTCAATATTTATAATGCTTTGAAGATGCCTAATGAATCTGATGAGTGCAGTTACGTAGACATAATTGAAGAAGCCGCCTACGGAACGTTTCTAAAATCTTGTGAGATGGAGTCAGAGGAAGAAATGCCACATGAAGATAAACCACATGACGAGGTAATTGAGAAAGGAGATTTGGCATATATACGTCAATTCCAAAGAATGAAACCTCTTGATCGTCCCTCATCGATAGCAAAGCCATCCATTGAAGAGCCTCCAAAGTTGGTCTTCGGAAAAGAATGCCATCTGCCAGTGGAACTAGAGCATAAAGCGTATTGGGCGATTCGAAAGTTTAACATGGATCCAACAGCGGCGGGAGAATATAGACTTATGCAACTGAACGAAATGGAAGAATTCCGGACGGAAGCTTATGAGAATGCCCGAATTTATAAAGAGAAAACCAAAGCTTGGCATGATCGTCGATTAAAAGATCGAAAATTTTCTCCAGGTCAGCTCGTGCTTTTATTTAACTCACGTCTTAAGTTGTTTCCAGGAAAACTTAGATCTCGTTGGTCCGGACCATTCAAGATCACTAAGGTATTACCTTACGGAGTTCTCGAGTTGATGGGAAATGATGATTCAAACAAGTTTAAGGTCAATGCGAGCCAAGTGAAGCCCTATTTTGGTGGTGTTGTCAACCGGGACCCGACAACACTCATGATGGAAGACGCCTAACATAGTCAAGCGTCAAGCCGACGACGTTAAATCAAGCGCTTATTGGGAGGCAACCCAATATTTCATTTTAGTTCATTTACGCATTTTATTTTACTTTATTATGTTAGTTTTATTTTATTTTATTTTATTTTATTTTATTTTTATGCAGGTAATAAGCAAACAGAGAAAATTCTGTGCGGCCACAAGAAATTCTTGTGTGGCCGCACGAATTGTGCCCACTAACCACAGAGAGTTCTGTGCGGCCACAAGACATTCTTGTGTGGCCGCACGAGTGGCAACCACAAATCCACAGAAGGTTTTGTGCGGCCGCAAGAAATTCTTGTGTGGCCGCACAGATGATACCCTTCCAATCCACAGAATGTTCTGTGCGGGCGCACAACACTTTTGTGTGGCCACACGACTTTGCTTAAAAAAAAAAAAAAAAAAAAAAAAAAAATTAAAAAAATTAAAAAATCACAAAATCGAATTGAGACCTTTTCTTTCCTTCGCATTTGCTTTCTAGTCTAATATTTGATTTTCTTCTTCTCACAGCAAAAAGGAGGAGACCCACGCCGACCGTCCACCACCAGCCCACCCACACTGGCTGATTGTCGCAGTTTCCCATCCGAAATCGATCACTCAACTTACCCGCGGTTTGTCTTTTCCAACCCCCTCTCTTTAGGATCGCCTAGATAAGGTTTCGTTCTTGGTATTGTGTGCTTGGGTAGTTTGGGTTGCTTATGGCACCAAAGAAGAAGGCGAAATCCATCGAGGAACCTCCCACTAGGGCTAGGGTGCGCTGGAGTTTGTCAGAGGAAGCGGAGGCACGCTACCGTCAAGCATTGGTAAATCGGACGATTGTCCCAGAACGAGGCCTTGATTATACTCATTCAGGTATGTACGAATTTCGAAACTTAATTGTAAAATTTCATTGGGAGAAGTTGGTAGCATCGCCGAGTTCAATTGTCGTGCCGATTGTGCGTGAATTTTATGCCAAAGTTGGTAATGCTGGGAATCCACCGGATATCGTCCATGTAAGAGGCAAGTTAGTTCCCTTTAGTGCTGCAGCCATAGCCGAGCTTTATGAACTTCCTAGGATCGAGCGTGATGATTTTCAGGTAGCCTTGGAGGAAGATTTTAATTCGGCTAATGTTTTAAAATGTATAACAACTATAGGCTCTACTTGGAAACTGTCTAAAGCAAATAAGCCCTTGGCCCTTCGAAGTAGTGATTTGTATCCCGAGGCTCGTGTGTGGTTACATTTCATATCTAGCAGGCTTATCCCGGGAACGAACACAACGCATGTTACCAAGGATAGGGCAGTGTTAATCTTTTGCATTATGGAAGGAAAGCAAATTGACATAGGAGCCTTGATTTATCGCATGCTAACAAAAGCATTGCAGGATCCCAAGCTCGGGATGTGGTTTCCCGCTACAGTTTTTGAATTATGCAGACGAGCGGGAGTGATTTGGGATATGAAGGAAGAATTGCTTCATCCTCCAAAGCCGATTAACGACGCTACCTTGAATAAGATGACGCAAGACTTTTATCATAAACATGACGACGACGAAGGTACTATGTCTCAACCCGCAAAACCACATAGAGCTAATCCTTCTGATGTTGCAGCATCTTCATCTACACCAAGCATCGACTTCGCTAACCAGTGGCATCAAATGGACAAATTCATGCGTTATCAAGTCGAGTGCAATCGAAGGTTTGCGGCAGCCTTAAATGTGGACATCACCGATCTTGACGATCCGTTTGCACCCATCCCATCCAACAATGATGACTCCGAAGATGATGATTAAGGCACGTCTCATCTCACCTTTTCCAATTGTTTCGTTTTTTTTATTTTCTCTTTTTTTTTAATTCCTTTACCATCGGGACGATGCTTCGTCTAGGTTTGGGGGGGAATTGCAATTGCATTGTCCTTAGGATAGATTAGCCGACACCATGAGATTAGTTTTGCATTTTCATTTTTAGGCAGTCGGAGTTGGTATAAATTGTGTTCCATGATGTGATTAATTGGTTACGATCATAGTTGTGGAAAGATGAGAGTCCGAACTTTGACTTGTGTGAGGTGATAGTGTGTCCTTATCCAAAACTAGGAAGAAATTGTTTTTACGGCTGAAACAAGTCCAGATCTCTTAGAGTACATGGCAGTTAGGGAGGAGTAGAGCTACCTTGATATCCTTATGAAGCGAACCTTTAGGTGAAACAAATAAAAAAAAAAAAAAAAAAAAAAAAAAAATTCTTGCCAAGGCTCTGAGTACCGCTGTTCAGGCGAAAAAAAAAATGAAATAAAAAAAAAAGAAAAAAAAGAAGAAGAAAGAAAGTTCGAAAAATCAATAAAATGCCTGAATAAGTACTTGTGGTGTGAGTCATGATGGTGGTGGCTTGAGTATTAGATCCGAGGGGTGCGTTATCACCTAATGCCTTGGACCAACTGGTTCGGGAGTCATTGGTCGAAAGCTCGTTACATGAGTCTCTATTATTATCGATAAGACATTTAGAGTCGAGTAAGAGAAAGAAAAAAAAAAAAAGTTGAAAATGTTGTGATACCTGGAGCAAGCAGATTGAGGTGTTGGGGTGGTTTTGCAAATCATCTTTCTGAAGTGTGCTATTTGAGTGATGGACTTGTTTTAAGCTGCAAAAGGTGGTTGTTGAAAATGTTTTTTTTTATATGAGATGCTGGTGGAGGATAGGGACATGAGGTTATCAAAACGCAAGTTGGGTAAGGACAGGAATCTGACTATGCTATTTGAGTAGCTGATATCTGAGAACAAAGAGTTTGGTTAACGACTCCGACGACCATGATTTGACTTGCATTAGAGTGTTTTAGGTGCATTGTTTTTCTTTTCATTTTGCTCGGGACTAGCAAAAATTAGGTTTGGGGGTGTGTTAACTCTAAGAAATTAGAGTTATATGTCTCATTTAGGAGCCTAATTAATGATAGATATCCGACATTTATTGGCATATATAGTTAGTTGCATGTTATTTTCGAGTTAGTTGTTTTGTTTGGATATGTTTTGCACTTGTGAGGTTCTTTGCAGGAAAAGGGGTTGATACGACGAGAAATCTATGTCGAGGAAGACATCTTGAAGGAGGAGTGACAAGACGGTAGATGGTAGAGTTGCCGAGAGGGAAGCTGTGGACGGGAAGTTTCGTGCAGCCACACGAGGATTTCGTGCAGCCACAAGACGGGAAGATCTTTTTATAATATTTCCAAATCTTTTGGGTATTTTGGGGGAAGATTTACCCTACATATAAAAGGGTTTCAAAACGTCAAACGAGAGTAGGGAGGCGACCTAGACGACGGCTAAGGAAGAGATTGGAGAAGACGATGGAGATTATCCTTTCTTTTATTTTCTTGTTTCGTTTGTCTGCTAGGATGCTGAACTAAATCTTTTATCTAGGATGGTGATGAACCGACTCGTGTAGTGATTGTCTAAACTCTTTTCGGAATCAATTCGTGAAGTTTCTAGTTTGCTTATGTTCTCTTGTGCTTAATGCTTGCATATTGGGTTGATCGCCGATTTGTTCGATTTCTTATCCTTTAGTAGACTCGAGAGAGGAACTTAGGATTAGAAGAGGGAGAATATAACCTAGGTTAAGTCTGAGAGATCAGATTAACTCAGAGGGGTATAGAGATATACGCTCGTAGGTAACCGAGATAACAATTGGCACTTAAAAGGATTATAGTTGTTCGTGCATCGCTATAGAGATATAGGTTTACGGATAATCTATAATTCATCGTTACAAACTCGAGAGAGGTCTAACGAACAATAAGAATTGTGGTTAGTAAACGGGAAACTGAGAGAATTGAGGAAGAGAGAGTGCCGATGATTCACGAACGATAGGGGATTCATAGTCCTAGGTTTTTTTTCTCATCCATTGATTTATTCTACACTTGCTTTTATTTAGTTATTACTTTCATTCTTGAATCAAATCTTTTAAACAATTAAATCTTCACTGGCTAGATTAAGACTTATTAGATTGATAATAGGCAAATTATTCTGAACAATCTCCGTGGGAACGACTTTTACTCACTACTTTATTACTTGTGCGACCCGTATACTTCCTTCAGAAAAGGAATCCACAATGGAGTTGTCTATCTGCAACCAAGTGAATGCATGCTTTCCAGGCACCTCAGGTTGAGAGAAAGCTTCCCATTTACTGGCTCGATATCCAGGAACGCGCCAAATGACCTATTGTCATAACCTTTATGGAGGGATGACCACTCTGGCACCAACAACTCCGTTGCAGCGAAAGCCCCAGCATGTCCACTTTCTGGACTGCAGCGAACATCTTCGGCAGGCTAACAGCAGAAGGGAGCCTGTTATTAGTCTTCTCGGTAGCAGTCACACCCACAGCCCCAGACACCAGCGGCAACCTGTCGAGGTCTCAAGCTCTCGTCTCCAACTCCGACATCGACAACCGGCAACACTCTTCCTCAGTCCCGTCATCCTGGGACTCTCACAGTTATAGTACCCTCTTCACCTCTCAACGTCCTCAAGCATGCCGCAGCCGTTCTCCAATCCGTCTCCAGCCCCGATCCCGGCTTGTTTCGGACTCAGCTAAGCCATCGTGTTGTTCTCGGCGTGAACATCCAACCCCTGGCGCTCCAACAAATTGGAGCTGAGGACACTATCGAAACCTCTATCCCCTGCTTGCCCAGGACCACGACAGTCCCATTACTGCGACAAGTGATGGCTCCCTGGCATATCCCCCATAGCCGTATAAGCCAATGCCAACAGCCCTCTTGCTTCCCAAAGTTGCAACCAACGACCACCAGAACATACACCTCGACTTTGACTACCCGCAGCGACGAATCCCTAAACCTGCCGCTGCACCTGCAGCGATCTCCCCTCCATGACAGCAGACCAGACGCTTATGGTTCCGACTCAAGCACAGTTACTCCAGCCGACATCCCGGCCAGCACAACAAGTGCATGGCAGTCCGACCTGTACCGTCTCCAACACATTCCCTCACTCTGGTGCCCTCTGCCTCTTCCTCGTTCTCATTACTCAGGAGCCACCCTCCCCGCAGCTCCAGTGACGACCTCCTGCTACAAGCCATCGGCGAGATGGTTTTGGACGAATAGTTCGTTCTCCAACTAGTTTTTAAGATGCTCTCAAGATCATTTTATTACGTTACTTGGAGTGAGTTTCATTTTGTTCCTGACTTAAAAATTAACCCCCTAATTTTAGGGTATTTTGTTCGATTCTTTCACACAAAAGTTTTAATTTTATTTCATTTGATTAGTTAGGAGAGGACATTGAACATGGCTAGCGTTATCTGTATAATCAAGCGAAAGATTGCGACCGGTGAATACAAGAATCAGGACAATCGAAACGTTAATCGAAAACTTTCCATATGCTAGTGAGATTATCATCCTAGGAGAAAATGGTCTGCGTGAGTACTGCAAAGTTGGCCTTAGGGCGTAATGAATTCTTGAACTAGCAAAGAAATTTGTAAGAGGGAAAATCAGAATCCTAGGTATGCTTGAGGACAGAATTGTGAGGAAAATTCGAACCACTTGAAACCAATAAAGAAAAGAATTAATGGAATGTGCATTCCGTTAATTCTTTTCTTCATTGATTTCAAGTGGTTCGAATTTTACCTCGCAGCCCCGTGCTCAAGCATACTGAGGACGTCTCTACCTTCTCCTCATACGGATTTCTTTACTAGTGCATGAATACATTGCACCCTACGGCCAACTTTGCAGCACTCATGCAGACCACTTTCACCTAGGATGATAATCTATCTATAGCACATAAAAGTTCCCGATTAACCAATCAATCGTCCTAATTCTTATATTCACTGGTCACAATCATTTGCTAGATCATACGGAGAACTCTAGTCATTTTCAGTATTCTCCCCGAACTTGTCAAATGTAAATAAAAGTAAAAATTTTTTATATGAAAGAATCGAACAAACTAATCTAAAATTAAGGGACTAATTTTTACGTCAGAAATAAAATTATACTCACTTAAAAGTAACATTAATAGAAATATCTTGACAACATCTTAAAAATAGTTTTGAGCCAAACAATGAGTGTTATGAATATAAATGTCAATTTAAGAAAACGACAATTCTAAGCCAATTCTTAAATTATGTAAAACGAAAGTAATTATAAGTTTCAATATTAAAATACCAGCACTTAGTTATTCAACGCAATCAGAAAAGCAAAAAACAAAAGAATAATAATTACAATAATAATTCAAACTCACAGATTGGGAGTGGAAGGAGCGTGTGACCTGATTTGGTCTTCTACGGGGAAAGACTTTGCTCGCCAAAGTACATTGACGTGAGGCGGTGTGAGGGGGCGTCGAGGATACAGGGCCATGGCTGGTGAGGAAACTTCATCGGAGATTGAAGGCTCGGAGTCGACTTGGGATCTGAAGCCAACAGACTTGGAAGGGACACAAGCATCAGAAGATTCTTGCGGCGCCATCTGATTTGGGGCGAGTACGTCACATAATGGAGGCAGTACAGTGCTGGATGAAAGGTCGAGAGTACCGTGTGCAGGGACATGGCTGGATTTGGAGCTATTTTGCCATCGAAATAAAGGGGAGACTGGTGCTGGGAGAGATAGAGTTTTCCACCACGGGAAAATCACCTGTCTAGTTGTCGGGGCTTGGGCTTGGAGAAGTGCCACTGTGGGGCGCTGCCATGGAGTTGTAAATCTCGTCGCGACTGAAAGCGGGGCACCGGGCGTCTGAACTGGGGCTCCGGTCTAAGGTTTCAGGAGAATGCTTGGAGGATGACTGTTGCAGCCCCGGGCTATTGGTTGCCGATGCGAGGATGGGCGTTGAGACCAGTATGTCAAATGTCGGGAACAGGTCAGGGATGAAGGACAGTCTCAGAAAAGGGGAGAGGCAACCGGCCCGTGCCACTGTAGAGGGCGATGTTGATGGGGACGCCTGTTGATGAATGACAGACGGGGTAGAGATCGTTTGATTGAGTCGATGTTCCTCTTCCACTGCCAAAAGAAGAGAGAAAAACAAAGAAACATCAGGCAAAGGGACATGGAACGAATTTACCAGGGGATCGTTGTCGAATCCACGCGATTGGAGGATAACTGCTCCAGGAAGGGATTGCCCTCCGTTGGCGTATTCCAACTCAGATGGAGCTCATCGGCATCTCGCAGGAGTGATTGCTGTGATGTGAGTCTGGAAGTGTCGCTGTGGCTGAACTGGCTCAGGGCGGTGACAGGAGAAACCGAAGGGGGAAAGCCTTCCGTTGACGTGTTTCAGACCATGGAGGAGCGTTCTTTTTTCTAGTCCTAAGCAGGCCGAAATCGGTTTCTTGAATATCCATCCTCGGTTTGATTGTCTGCAGGAATTGATAATCCCCTGCCGCTGTTTGTATCTTCTACTGTGGCGGTAACGAGTTCCCGCAGACGTTGAGGCCGTGGATCTTCTGGCGACAAGGGATGTCGGAGAAAGGGATGCTGGGGCAAGATTGACCTGGTAGAACCGTTTTGTACGTTGCCTTCTGACCATTTGTTGGAGTTGCGGGCAGAGTTGGTGGTGGAGAAGCAAACTGCAGCTAATTAGGCATCGGAGAAAAGAGATTCCACAAGACCTGCTTCCGTCCATCTGACTCTGAAATATGTGGGTCGGTTCTCCCTGACTTGTGTCTGTGTGTATATCTCCAAGCTTGTGTGCTTCCGTGTCTTATAACCTTTAATATCACATCTTTAATTTTTGTTAAGATTTTATTTTTTGCTTTTATTGATTGTTAGATTTTTTTATAATAGGGAATCAAATATTCTTCAGTAATTTTATTTGATTTCATGAATTTTTTGGAAAATATTTACCAACAAATAAAATATTTTCCTCATATCTGGCATCAAAGTCATTCCTTATTCAAACTCATTCATGCTGACATTTGGGAACGTGCACCAATAAACTCACAGACTAGTCATTGTTATTGCATCCAGTTATTACGATAAATTCTCATTGTTCCACGATATGTTCATTATCTTTCAAGCTTTTTGATAGAAAATCTTTTCGGACATCACATTAAATATTTTCAATCTAGTTGTGCCAAAGAATTTCTATATGGGATTATGCTTTTTGAAATTGTTGCCTATCTCATCACTAGGTTACTTACTAGGTATCTTAACTTCAAATCCCCCTTTGAAATTGTTTATAAGCGATATCATAATTATTCCAGCTTAAGAGTTTTTGAATGGTTGTATTATTCTGAATGGCATATCAGGTGTGGCTCCTACAAGTTTAGTTCGATCTATCCAATAAACGATTACGATAGAAACTACTTCTATAACAAATCAATATGCTAATCAAGAGATTATGATTAATACTTTCTGAATACCGATCATATGACGGCTAGCTCGATCAAGGATGGAAGTCTACCACCCTGCAGTTCTCTGTTACTATTATAATCAAGTTAATTACATGTCAACTAATGATCATTGAATAGCAGGTCCCTACTTAACAGCATACGTAATATTCAACGCCTCTAACATACGAGTGTTACACGATCGTTTCATGCATGCATCTTCATCATTGGCATCAATCTCATCATCAACAAGCTCTTCCAAGGATTATGTGTCTCCCTCTCCTATTCATACAAAGAAAAACTAGCAACGCCAAGACCAAGATCGCCCATGACACATCAAATGAATACCCGAAAATATCTCACATTTTACTCCCTCAGGTGCATTTAGTTTGAAGCTTTCCTTGACAACATCACAAATAGAGTTTGCCAATAGTTTGTCTTACGCTGTAATATCAATGTTAGAATAAGGTATCAATAATATCAAAATCACTAACTTTATGACAAGCTTTTCGTATGAAGTTAGAAATTTTATAACGTCCCTCAACAAAATCAACATTTAATGTTTGTGATTATGTTCTCCATTTTTTTTTTCAATTTTTCTACGGGATAAAGGTTTATTTTCAATCACGGCCTCTATTTTACTTTCTATACTCGTATTCTTGTGTCTACTATTGAAAAATAAACAAACACAATATATGGTAATGATTATATTTAGTAATGACCATAAAAGATGAACATAAAAATATAAAGAGCTCTTGATACATGTGTTTGAGATGAAGATCCGTGTGCGTTTATGACTTTGTATCAAGTCGATTTGTGAATTATTTTTCATACAATATTACATAATTTAATATAATATAACATCAATATTAATTTAAATAATTATGAAATTAGTAATGTTTGTAAAAAAATAATTTAAAGTTTATTTGGAGAAATAAATTTAAGATTAAAATAATTAGTTATGTGTATGGCTTTGATTTTGCCTTATTATAAAATAAGTTGATATAATCAACTAAAATTTACAAACGCACCGAAGAAGATGAACACCCACAAATATGTCGTAAGCATGATACTCCGACATTTTCAATTTTATATCCGACGAGTAGTTGAGTTATGAACATGTGAACACACGACAGGATATCCTCCCATCCTTGTTTTACCTCAAAATTTTCAACATGTCCTTTCTTGTTATCTTACTCACCAACTATAAAGAACCAAAGAGATCTTAGAAGCGGTTGGTGTTGATGTACTTTAAGCCATGAATTAACAAGTCCATCACATATTTCGGTTCACGATGAAATCACTTACCTCTGCAATCCTCTTGCTCTTCCTCGTGACCCCACAACAGTAGTGGTCCCGTCCTCTTCAGCCGGCCGCTCTGAAGTTTTGCAACGGGTCCTACACAGTTATCGTGGTGGCTTCTGTGCAAGCAAGCAGGGGAGCCTTGATCTTAGGCAATCCTAAGTTAGCAGAGAATTACATGACTGATGCTGCTCAGGAGATGGACCTGTGCGATGAAGAGTTCATCAAGGGGTTAAAATCTCCACTGACGAGAGAGAATTATTTTGAGTGCAAGGCCGCGAGGATTGTGGCTACCATCGCTAGGATGATGGAATGATATGTAGAGGATAATGCCATGAATAATGAGATTTTCGTCCTTTATGTTTTGGAATTTGCACAACAAATTATGCTGCTATCTTCCTTCAATCCTTGAGTGCACCAGTTTTAAATCTCCATTGAGGAGAGAACAATTTTGAGGGCAAGGCTGCAACGATCGCAGTTTCCATTGCTCGAAAGATTATTTAACGCATCAGATGCCAAATAATGCTTTACGGATTAAAGATCTGACGATAACTCGTGAAATCTTCTATGCCAATAATCAATCACGGTCAAAGCATGGGAAAGCAATTAGCACGTCAGTCACCACGAAGGTATCAAAGGGTATTCACTTGCCTCCATCAATTCCATGAATGATCTTTATAACATGAAATCAATCAGTATTTAACAGTCAAAACCAGTTGATTATGGCTTTCTTCATATTTCAGCTGCTCAATCTGGTCAGTCCTATGTCCTTGATTCCCTCATTGAACACAAAGAGTGGTGGAGCCGCGTTGATCGCCTTCTTCGGATAGACACGGGCTGTTATGATGGCTTTCCCTCCTTCAGAAAAGGAATCCACAATGGAGTTGTCTATGTGCAACCAAGTGAATGCATGCTTTCCAGGCACCTCAGGCTGAGAGAAAGCTTCCCATTTACTGGCTCGATATCCAGGAATGCGCCAAATGACCTATTGTCATAACCTTTATGGAGGGATGACCTCTCTAGGTAAACACAGAATAGAACCACTACGGCCTTGTGAAGAACACTCCCGTGAATTTCTCAAAACAAAAATAAAAATAAAAATAATTAGACTAAAATGAAATATGGTGATTCCACCAAAAATGTGCCTTGATCCACCAAAAATAGCACTGCTTCAAAGTCAGGACAAATCTGAAATTTTAACTATCGTACCTGTGCCACTGAGACACCAGAAACTTTGATGGTGCTTCCTGGCTGCAGCACTAGCGGAGTTAAGTCTTTCGGGTGTGTAGATCTTCTATTGGCGGAGTTGTCGACCGGAGTTGTCCAGCCAAACATACAGTCTGTACGCGCGCCCTCCGGCCTAGCACGCGCGCTGGCGGTTCGGGCAAACCGAGGATCCGGGCCCGCTCCCCCCGAGGCCCAGTCCGGTCGACGTTCCGGCTCGAACGCCGGACGCTGCGGAAAGGGGCCTCCGGGTTGGGCCTTCCCTTGATTCGCGAACGGGTCTGCGGGGCGTTTCGCCAACCGTCTCCAGTTCCCTGGAGGCGGCGAGCGAAAGGCTGCGTTAAGGCCTCACTCGCGAATTTCGGGGAGGGCCCAAGGAGCGGCTCGAGTCTGCCGTCACCTCATCCTAAATGGCTCCGAAAAAAGGTGTGTGTGGGGTTTAGTTTTACTTTGGAAAACTTTTGTTCGGAGTCGCCACTGACTTAGTTAAAAATGTGATTTTAAGTCGGAAAAATCAGAGTCTGGGTTCGGGGATTCCTATTTACTAACCTTAGTATCCTACCACATGCGAAAAGGGTGGCGATTTGTCCAAAAAAAAGAGTTAGCTTTTGATTGACGGGCGTTGGGCCCGATCCGGGAGTAGGCCGGAGTCTTATCGACATTTTAACGGGTGTTGGGCCCGACTTTAGGTTGGTTGAATTAAAACTCACATGCGACGTTCAACCTAAAGCCTAAACAAGCGTGCAATCACAAACAAGTAATTAGATCAAAAGGGCGGGGAATGGGCGGTGATTGCGAGCCTATGCACTTGGGCCCGCAATCCGTTACAAGTGGGCTTTTAAAAATGAAATTCGGGGAGGCCCGCACCTCCCCTTTGTACCTTAGATTGAAGGTTGGGGCCGCTTTGTCTTCGAGCCCGCGGTTTTTAGGCCGGGGTGGATCCACGCGGTTTGATACACGCGCCTTCGAGTTAGTCTTCGAAATTTCGAGTTTGATCTTCCGAAGTTGCATGCTCAGTGTACATGCAAAGAAAAATAAAGAAGTTGTCAGAAAGTCCTAATTTAAATCGAAGTAAATAATTAGGACTTAATGAAATAAGAGCGATACTTACGGGGCGTTGTGAGCCCGTTGATGTCGATCGTCCGCGCCGTCGGAGGATGACGTTCCTTGGTAGTGAATTCCTCGGTGTTTACATGCAAAGTAGAGGAACAGACGAATGCCGAGGTCAATAATTCGATTAAATCCAAATGAGATTCAATCGGATTAAGATGGGTAAGGCTTGTCTTACCGTTTTAATCGAAGATGTGTATTTGGGGTAAAATCGTTGAAAATATCCGAGGAGTTTTCCCGTATTTCACATGCAAAACAAAGAGAAGGATGTTAATAATACATATCAAAATTAAGCACTAATTCACTAGAATTATAATAAGTCAAAACAAAAACATAGGAATTAAAATCCTAAAAGTGGTAAGATGAATTTAAAACAATCAAACAAAAATGATACGCTTAGATTGTCGTAATTTTAAAACTTAAAAGAATGCAATTAATTTTTCTAAGGAAAACTTGTCGTAATGTACATACATTAAAAGAAATTCAAACTTATAATGGGGAAACGCTTTTATTACCTTTGGGTGGGACTCCCGTGACTCAGCTAAAGGGATTTCTCTCTGCTTCTGCCTCGAAGTCTCCGAACCTGATGTGGGTTGCATTAATCAGGGTCGTCATCGTGAGGGAGCTCATTTCGAAGTGCGCCTGGCTGCTGGGACCTCGAGGGGAGGATGCTTCATTGCTATTGATGGTGAGATTTGCCGTCACGGGAGGTCGGAGGGGTCGGGGCTGCTGTGGGTCGCTGTTGCCCGAGGGTAAAGACGTCCGAGACTGCCGCAACGTCGCTGGAGAGGAGGATCTGCCCCGGAACTCCAGATCTACCGGGGGCTTGAGCTTCCACCGGCCATGGTCACGTCGAGTCGCGGTGGGTTCGCCAGGGAGCCTTCTAGTTCGCTGAGGGGAGGTTAGATTGGGTCTGGGGCGTCGAAATCCGAGGATGCCCGGGATGGCTTGGCTGCGACCGAGTCCAGGGGTGTAGGGGAGCGTCTGGGTAGAGGGAGACCATCTGGGTCGGGGCAGCGAGTTCGTCAGAGCGGGTCCTAGCTCAGATCTGGCTAAAATCCAACTCGGTGAGGTTCACTTGTGGCTGGTCGTGCTGGGTCCCTAGGGCGTTGAGGAAGGCCGGGTGCACCATTGGGGCTGCGATATTAGGAGAGGGCGTCAGGGAGTCGTTGTCGGCGACCAGATCTGAAGGTTCGCTGCCGCCATGGTCGATTTTTTGGAACCCGTCGCCGGAGGAGTGTTGCTGGAACATCGGGGTCAAGCTGTGGCCGAAGGAGGGCGCCGGAACTCAGAGGAGGCAGAAGCCGTCGCGGGTTGGAAGTCGCCGGAGGAAGGTCTGGCCCGGGGAGCTGGGTCGTTGCCGGTGAGTTTGCTGCTACCGGTTACTTTCTGTTGAGCTTCAGAGGTGTTGGCTGGTTAACGGTCTCAGGAACAGGTTTGGTCGGGGAGGACACCGAGATGCAAGTTTGACCAGAGATTTTTGCTCCGCTGTGTGGGATGGCGCTACCGATCCCGGAGGTTGTCGAGGAGCGTCCACATCCTGGAGGAAGACGAGGCCATCAAAGGAAATGGAGTTCAAAGTTATTGAAAATGAAGGTAAAGGAAGGAGGCCACCTTGGGGCGCTTGCAGCTGTTATGAAGCTTCTGGGATGTCGAAGTAATCAAAGGCGACGTGGGTCCTATTCTGGGGAGACAGGGGCCGGTTATAGGACGCTTAGAGCCCCTTTGTTGTAGATGTAAGGCTGGAAGGCTGCCGCCTTCGGAGTGGGTGCCTGTGTAAAGAAAGCAAAGGAATCAGAATAAGTAAAAAGGAGAACCCCCGACGCAGATGTGCGCCTACGATGGGCCTGGAACCGGTTGAGTCGTTTAGGAGGATAGTTCGTCTCCGTCGCTGCTGCAGAGGGAGACGCCTTCTGTCACAGAGAGAAGTTGATGACACTGGAGTCGTCGTTGCCGAGTGCCGGAGTTGATGTCGCTGTGTCTGGAGAAGCGGGAGTCCGCTGCAGTTGGAGCTACGGTATGTTTCTGGGGAGGCCTCCGGTAAAGCTGAAGCTGATTGCAGCCCGAAGTGCAGCATCCTTCCCGCTGTTGTCGTGGTACGCTCCGGCTGGGTTGGTCATCAGGAGGTTCCCGTCATGTCGGTCTTTGGCTTACCTTGGCTCTAAACAGATGGAAGACCGTTCTTGGGATGAAGACCGCTGAAGGAAGATGTGGAGGCTGGAGAATTTTTTTCAAGCTGAAGCCTCTCCCTCGAATGGTTTCTTTTTTAAGAATGAATCTCCTCTTTTATCCCCTTCCCAGAGGATCCTCCAATTACCCGGTTAGTCCCCCCTTCTAGTTAGGCTATTCCTTCCGTTGAAAAAATTTCTTGGCCAGGTGAGGAGGCGCGTCAGAAGAAGAGGTGTTGTCATTTCCTTTGGAGAAATTGTAATCTGTTGTAAGATTTTTTGTCGGGCAAGGGACTTATTGTAATAAATAAACAAAAACAAAAATAACAAAAGGATGGGATGGGCTTGGGCCATGAATGAGCTCGGGCTTGGGCTAAAAATAGTTTTTGCGGCCCGCATATTAATTTGAGGTATTACAGTTTGCCCCTCCTTGGGAGGGAATCTGAGAAGATTCTCTTGCAAGGATATCGTTAATACCTCAAATTATTCTTGGTTGACATGTACCCTGGAAACTCATCAAGTAAATCATTAGCCGTAATGAAAACAAAACAGCAAAATGTACATGCACATTATGCTTCATTTTGTTTTCTTTTTAAAAGCATGTTTCTAAGTGAGAGCAGAGAAGGTTTTCTGATTTCCCTCGTGTTTTACTCTCATTTCTTAAAACCATTTCAGTTGGATTTCGGAATTCCTTTGACTTGGATGCTCATGTAGCAGTCGAAGGAGTCTTTATTCGGGTTATAGTGTGGCTTTGGCATAAGGCCTTTAGATTGAAAGTTTAAATTCGTCATTCGAACGAAAGAGTATAAGGACCTCATCGGAAGCTATTGGACCGTAGAGGTTCCACCATTCAAGCAATTTCTCCATCCTTTAAACAGCTTGCCAGTTGACATGTTCCGTTGGGACGAAAAAGGTGTAAATGACCCACTTTGGGGCAAATTTCGTCTTTGACTTGCTCGAAAGATAACACCTTTGCTCTTGCGACCGTCGATGTCGGTCCTGGTGCTTTATTTTGCTCTTTTGATTTTCATCTTGCGCTTTCTTTTAAAGACTTTGGTCTTTCCGCTAATTCTTTCTTTTCCTTGGCTAGATCACAGGGATTTGCCCCACTTTGTTTTCAGATAATTTTCTTTGAAATTTGTGTTTCTTGAGAAGCCCTTCGAGAAGCCCTTTGAGAAGCTCAGTCCTTAGGAATAACGCAGCAGGTAGGCTTTACTGTCGATAATGCTTCTTCGCTTGAATCTTAAGGAAGTGTTGCCTCTACGATTCGTTGCTTCCGGTTTCCAGCTACAAGACTTTCCTTTTAACCTCGATGTGAGGCGGTCCTTAGACTTGTTAGGTGTAGTGTGTATGAAAAACTTCAACTTTGGCTCGAAAGGGGCTAGCAATGGCTGATGTTTCGTGTTTGGGATAGAGGAAAGAAATGCTCGATCTCATTCCGGTTTAGAGCATCTTTTGTCAAAGGATTCGTTATCCGCCTGAACGCTCGTATATGAATCCTCACAGTGTTTGCGCTCATCACTCCGGGTAAGTGTTTAGGAATAGGCTTGCCTTCTCCAATCTCACTCAGAAACATTCTTATTATCAAAAAAATTTCGAATTACGTGAAAATGGGCACACAAATGTTTAAGAAATGAACAGGTTTAGATACTCAAACCTCTGTGGTGCTCTTGTGCAGTTCCGTGTTCTACGTTCTTTTAGATTGAACTCGGAACGGCTTCCACCCGACCACCATCGTCGTTGCCTAGGAATTCGTACCATACTGTACGGATGTCCATGCGCCTGCACAGTTGACAACGGACGGAAATGAAGTTAATTCATGTACTTTCACTCTCGCTTGGGGAGATGAAGTAAAATATCCGCTGGGGAGTTGAGATGGATATGCCCATTTCGATAGTCGTTCTGACTCTATATGAGGAATGACAAGAATTCCGTTAGAGAGCAAATGTAAATGATACTCCCTCTCGGTATTGTTATCTATGGTGATAACAAAGGCAATCTCGAAGCTTTGGTTCGAAATTTTCCACCCAACCGCCCGCGCCTTTGTCCATAATATAGGATGTTCATGTACCTATGTTAGGCAAAGGACAGACAACAAGTGAGCTTATGTAACTTGTTTTCTTTAAACGTAAGAATGAAATTTGTTCATGTAATTTCATTTGTATGAAAGGCGAAGTAGAGTTTTGATACTTCCCTTTTGTGTGATTTCATCAATGCATCTTCGTCCGATGGAATCGAAGGTCTGACGAAATTGTTACTCTTGCTTGATGTCTGTTGTGTAAGGATGTTCATGTACCTATCAAACAGATGGCTAGAAACAAGGAAATTCTTGTAACTTGTTTCTGTTAGAGTAAGAATGAAGTTTGCTCGTGTAACTTCATTTGTAAGAAAAGTGAAGTAGAATTTTAGTACTTCCTTTTTGCATGGTTTCGTCATTGCGTCTTCGTCCGATGGAATCGAAGGTCTGACGAACTTGCTACAAGATTTTGACTTGAAGCTTTGCCGCCCTACCACCCTCGCCTTTGTCATAGGAGTCATGTACCATTCGTATGAGGAGCTCTTGTACCTGCCCACGAGACAAAGGACGTAAGCGAAATGAGCTCATGTAATTTCAATTAGCTTGATGAAGAGAGTAATATTTGTCTGATTCTCCCTTTTCATGTGTATTGTCAGTGTTCTTTGCCCCAATTGACTCCCTGGGGATATAAAGAAGTTTGCTGACGAAGATTGTTCTGAAGTGTTGTTTTGAAACTTCATCGTTTGTCTTTGTTGTCTGCTTAAGACGCTCATGTATTTTCATGTAATTTGTTGTCTTGTTGTCTTGTTGATCATGAGTGTTGTTTCGAAGCTTTGATTCGAAAGTTGTCTTGATTGGCATGATAGGATGTTGTTGTATCTTCTCGTCTGTCTAGGTTGTTTATGTGCCTATGAGACAAGCCGAAGGGCAAAACAAGTAAGTTCGTGTAACATGTTTTGTAAAGAAAGCGTTTGTTAAGGAACATATACTCCCTTTCATGTTATTTGCCATTTTGTCAACTGAGAGTTATCCAAGATTGCTCAGTCTCGTCCCATGATAGCTTGGAGATATGCCCCAGCGTCGCTCGGAGATATGTCCATGATCACTCGGAAATTTGCCCCAGGATCGGTCGAGGATTTGCCTCAGGATCGCTCGGAGATTTGTCATAGGATTGTTCTCGTGTTATCGTCATCATTGTTTTACCAACGAAGGCTGTTTCGAAACTTTGGCTCGAAACGTTTCCACCCTACCACCCTCGCCTTCGTCGTCTGCCTAGGATGTTCATGTACCTATAAGACAAGCCAAAAGGAAAAACAAGTGAGCTCATGTAACTTGTTCTGCAGAGAAGGTATTAGTTGATGAACGAATACTCCCTTTCATGTAGATTGTCGTTTTGTTGACAACGAATAATATTTTGACGCTTTGGCTCAAAATTGTTTCCAGGCTTTGGCTCTAAACTTTACCACCCTGCCACCCACGCCTTCGTCAACATGCGACAAGGGCTAAGGTGAGTGAGCTCATGTAACTCATTTTTTGCAATTAAGGAAGTACTTATTAAGGAACGAATAGTCCCTTTCACGATTGTAACGTTGAAGATCCTCTGTGTTGATTGTTTATGGCAGTTCCTCTTCGTTACGACAGTTGCTCTTTCGAAAGGCGCGATTGCACGAGATGTGCGTTGTTGTAGCACTTTGTGGTGGGCATGGGTGGGTGTCTAGTCAATTATGTAGTTGGCCGATGTGGTCAGCTGGCCGCTCATGTGGGGGCTGATTCTCATCGGTCTTCGGGGTGGTGGTTGACCTTATCCCCTTCCCTTTGAGACGAGTTCTTGAGAGTCGAGCTTCTGTTAGATTGATCATTTTGGTACCTTGGACAAGTTTGAAGGGAGTTGCCCCTTGCACTAGAATACACTGTTGGCACAGCGAAGAGAGCTGACAGTGAGACGTCAATTAGAGGATTTTTCTTCCTTTTCTGGGTTGCCCGATGTTGAGGATCGGGGCTTGGTTGTAATTTGGGGAATTGCCCATGTCTGAATTGCCAAATGATGCGGATCGGGACTTGGGTTGTAACTTGAGAAATTGCTCCTATCTGGATTACCGTTTGTGCCGAAGTTGAGGCGACTGGTGTTGTGATGAGATTGCTTCTGATTCTTTAGAACAATTGCATTTTGGTAGTCGTTAGGTAATCTTCGGTTTTCATGTTTGGTTTGCCTCGGTATATGCCGAGGAAACTTTGGCCTTTGTGTCTCTGAATGTGCAGCTTTGGGCTTTAGTAGCCGAGAAGGGTTTGGCCTTCATATTCTTGGATGTTCAGCTTTGAGCCTTGTTAGACGTCATGGAATCCTTGGTCTTCATGTTATTGGATGCCTGACTTTAGGCCTTGGCAGTCATTGATGGATTCTTGGTCTTCATGTCGTTGTAGATTTGTTATCCCTTTCTTGCCCTTAGTCTAGTCTGAGGAGCCGTCTTGGAAAATTAAAGCCTGATAAGGAAACAGAGAAAATGTTGAAATTAGCATTGTATAACAATGTAATCGATAAATAATAAATTCGTGATATGTTTAATCGCATTCATGTATGCCTAGGAGAACACATTATGAGAATGTAATTACAAATGAAATGCAGTAATGCAATGAAGCAATTACTGTGGATGACATGATAATGCCACTACTACAATTACGCAGACGTTCATGTGGTCATGCGAATGTATAAATGCAGTAAGCGATAAAATAGGTAGGGAAGGGAGAAAAGAGGATTCTTGAAGTCTTGTGCGATGAATCCAAATGCTGCAAAATTAGCAATGTTAGTTTTACAGTTTATCGCAGACAAAGCGTACCTGACACCTGTCCTTGTACATGTAGAAGACACTTAGTAACAGACAAATGCATGTGCGGCGTCTGATACCTGTAGTGAGCAATCAATTCTAGACTCGGATGAGGTTTCTATACCTCCCTCGGACTAAGGGAGGCGGGGCCCCGACCCAAAACCACACCGCAAAGAGCAGCACAGCTGGGCCTAACGGTGACCCCCCTAAGATCCTAGCCCCGGGTTCGGGCATACCTAGAAATGCCTAAAAAGCGGTAAACATACACAAACAAAAGATCATACAAAAGGCACCGAGCCAATCAATTACATGCGAAAACAAGTAACTCCCCTCCGCATGTGGTAAAAAGAGGTTTTCGGTAGGAATCCACATGCGGAGGTCCCCAGCGGAGTCGCCATCCGGGATGTACGCGCGCCCTCCGGCCTAGCACGCGCGCTGGCGGTTCGGGCAAACCGAGGATCCGGGCCCGCTCCCCCCGAGGCCCAGTCCGGTCGACGTTCCGGCTCGAACGCCGGACGCTGCGGAAAGGGGCCTCCGGGTTGGGCCTTCCCTTGATTCGCGAACGGGTCTGCGGGGCGTTTCGCCAACCGTCTCCAGTTCCCTGGAGGCGGCGAGCGAAAGGCTGCGTTAAGGCCTCGCTCGCGAATTTCGGGGAGGGCCCAAGGAGCGGCTCGAGTCTGCCGTCACCTCATCCTAAATGGCTCCGAAAAAAGGTGTGTGTGGGGTTTAGTTTTACTTTGGAAAACTTTTGTTCGGAGTCGCCACTGACTTAGTTAAAAATGTGATTTTAAGTCGGAAAAATCAGAGTCTGGGTTCGGGGATTCCTATTTACTAACCTTAGTATCCTACCACATGCGAAAAGGGTGGCGATTTGTCCAAAAAAAAAAGAGTTAGCTTTTGATTGACGGGCGTTGGGCCCGATCCGGGAGTAGGCCGGAGTCTTATCGACATTTTAACGGGTGTTGGGCCCGACTTTAGGTTGGTTGAATTAAAACTCACATGCGACGTTCAACCTAAAGCCTAAACAAGCGTGCAATCACAAACAAGTAATTAGATCAAAAGGGCGGGGAATGGGCGGTGATTGCGAGCCTATGCACTTGGGCCCGCAATCCGTTACAAGTGGGCTTTTAAAAATGAAATTCGGGGAGGCCCGCACCTCCCCTTTGTACCTTAGATTGAAGGTTGGGGCCGCTTTGTCTTCGAGCCCGCGGTTTTTAGGCCGGGGTGGATCCACGCGGTTTGATACACGCGCCTTCGAGTTAGTCTTCGAAATTTCGAGTTTGATCTTCCGAAGTTGCATGCTCAGTGTACATGCAAAGAAAAATAAAGAAGTTGTCAGAAAGTCCTAATTTAAATCGAAGTAAATAATTAGGACTTAATGAAATAAGAGCGATACTTACGGGGCGTTGTGAGCCCGTTGATGTCGATCGTCCGCGCCGTCGGAGGATGACGTTCCTTGGTAGTGAATTCATCGGTGTTTACATGCAAAGTAGAGGAACAACGAATGCCGAGGTCAATAATTCGATTAAATCCAAATGAGATTCAATCGGATTAAGATGGGTAAGGCTTGTCTTACCGTTTTAATCGAAGATGTGTATTTGGGGTAAAATCGTTGAAAATATCCGAGGAGTTTTCCCGTATTTCACATGCAAAACAAAGAGAAGGATGTTAATAATACATATCAAAATTAAGCACTAATTCACTAGAATTATAATAAGTCAAAACAAAAACATAGGAATTAAAATCCTAAAAGTGGTAAGATGAATTTAAAACAATCAAACAAAAATGATACGCTTAGATTGTCGTAATTTTAAAACTTAAAAGAATGCAATTAATTTTTCTAAGGAAAACTTGTCGTAATGTACATACATTAAAAGAAATTCAAACTTATAATGGGGAAACGCTTTTATTACCTTTGGGTGGGACTCCCGTGACTCAGCTAAAGGGATTTCTCTCTGCTTCTGCCTCGAAGTCTCCGAACCTGATGTGGGTTGCATTAATCAGGGTCGTCATCGTGAGGGAGCTCATTTCGAAGTGCGCCTGGCTGCTGGGACCTCGAGGGGAGGATGCTTCATTGCTATTGATGGTGAGATTTGCCGTCACGGGAGGTCGGAGGGGTCGGGGCTGCTGTGGGTCGCTGTTGCCCGAGGGTAAAGACGTCCGAGACTGCCGCAACGTCGCTGGAGAGGAGGATCTGCCCCGGAACTCCAGATCTACCGGGGGCTTGAGCTTCCACCGGCCATGGTCACGTCGAGTCGCGGTGGGTTCGCCAGGGAGCCTTCTAGTTCGCTGAGGGGAGGTTAGATTGGGTCTGGGGCGTCGAAATCCGAGGATGCCCGGGATGGCTTGGCTGCGACCGAGTCCAGGGGTGTAGGGGAGCGTCTGGGTAGAGGGAGACCATCTGGGTCGGGGCAGCGAGTTCGTCAGAGCGGGTCCTAGCTCAGATCTGGCTAAAATCCAACTCGGTGAGGTTCACTTGTGGCTGGTCGTGCTGGGTCCCTAGGGCGTTGAGGAAGGCCGGGTGCACCATTGGGGCTGCGATATTAGGAGAGGGCGTCAGGGAGTCGTTGTCGGCGACCAGATCTGAAGGTTCGCTGCCGCCATGGTCGGATTTGAGGGAACCCGTCGCCGGAGGAGTGTTGCTGGAACATCGGGGTCAAGCTGTGGCCGAAGGAGGGCGCCGGAACTCAGAGGAGGCAGAAGCCGTCGCGGGTTGGAAGTCGCCGGAGGAAGGTCTGGCCCGGGGAGCTGGGTCGTTGCCGGTGAGTTTGCTGCTACCGGTTACTTTCTGTTGAGCTTCAGAGGTGTTGGCTGGTTAACGGTCTCAGGAACAGGTTTGGTCGGGGAGGACACCGAGATGCAAGTTTGACCAGAGATTTTTGCTCCGCTGTGTGGGATGGCGCTACCGATCCCGGAGGTTGTCGAGGAGCGTCCACATCCTGGAGGAAGACGAGGCCATCAAAGGAAATGGAGTTCAAAGTTATTGAAAATGAAGGTAAAGGAAGGAGGCCACCTTGGGGCGCTTGCAGCTGTTATGAAGCTTCTGGGATGTCGAAGTAATCAAAGGCGACGTGGGTCCTATTCTGGGGAGACAGGGGCCGGTTATAGGACGCTTAGAGCCCCTTTGTTGTAGATGTAAGGCTGGAAGGCTGCCGCCTTCGGAGTGGGTGCCTGTGTAAAGAAAGCAAAGGAATCAGAATAAGTAAAAAGGAGAACCCCCGACGCAGATGTGCGCCTACGATGGGCCTGGAACCGGTTGAGTCGTTTAGGAGGATAGTTCGTCTCCGTCGCTGCTGCAGAGGGAGACGCCTTCTGTCACAGAGAGAAGTTGATGACACTGGAGTCGTCGTTGCCGAGTGCCGGAGTTGATGTCGCTGTGTCTGGAGAAGCGGGAGTCCGCTGCAGTTGGAGCTACGGTATGTTTCTGGGGAGGCCTCCGGTAAAGCTGAAGCTGATTGCAGCCCGAAGTGCAGCATCCTTCCCGCTGTTGTCGTGGTACGCTCCGGCTGGGTTGGTCATCAGGAGGTTCCCGTCATGTCGGTCTTTGGCTTACCTTGGCTCTAAACAGATGGAAGACCGTTCTTGGGATGAAGACCGCTGAAGGAAGATGCGGAGGCTGGAGAATTTTTTTCAAGCTGAAGCCTCTCCCTCGAATGGTTTCTTTTTTAAGAATGAATCTCCTCTTTTATCCCCTTCCCAGAGGATCCTCCAATTACCCGGTTAGTCCCCCCTTCTAGTTAGGCTATTCCTTCCGTTGAAAACCAATTTTGTTGAAAATGAATTGGTCTTGTTGAGATTCAATTAATTTGGTTAGGAAGCTTGAAGGGACAGAACAGTTCTTCTTCAGTCTGCCACAGAGGTTGCCACAGAGGTTGTCAGGATATCTTCATTGCAGATGATCATCTGAATTTGCCGAAATTTCTTGGCCAGGTGAGGAGGCGCGTCAGAAGAAGAGGTGTTGTCATTTCCTTTGGAGAAATTGTAATCTGTTGTAAGATTTTTTGTCGGGCAAGGGACTTATTGTAATAAATAAACAAAAACAAAAATAACAAAAGGATGGGATGGGCTTGGGCCATGAATGAGCTCGGGCTTGGGCTAAAAATAGTTTTTGCGGCCCGCATATTAATTTGAGGTATTACACAGTCTTCGGATTAGCCTGTAGGCATTCGACATTTAACTGGATCGAAGGACCAGTTATCATGTACTCCGGCCCATCCCTTATCAATATCATCTCGTCTTCTAGAAGACTTGTGGACACAGCCCCCTAAAATACGCCGATTTTTCTCATAGTCAAAGAAGGTCTACGATGCGTAAAAATTTCCAAAATCATAGCGTAGTCCACCTCCTCCTCCAACTGTCCTTGATCAGGAGGAAGGTAGGCATCATTCGCACTATCATACTTCCTTGTCACATAATGGTCGTGCTTGGAGTTGGATCCCCCAAACTGTGGATTACCATTGTACAGGTATTCGTCCAATTCTTTGCTTTCAAACTATTGCAAAAATTGGCTAGTGATGGAACCGTTGCACAAAATTGACCGGCTTTAGTTAATAACGATCCTTTATTATGTTTTAACCGCATGTGATTAAACTTAAATTAACTTTACCACTAATCAGACATGATTGATAATTGATCTTATTAAGCATGTTCAATGACATTTCTTAGGATCGTTAAATTTGATTAACAATATCGAGTAATCAATAGCATTCATTTGGGTAATTGACTTCGTATTTAGAAACTATTTTCCCTAAACGTGATTAGATCAACATTTTCTCGAGGTAGTTACATTAAACTAACTTTTTAAATGAGAATTTTGGACAAGAATGACGATTACTTAAAAAATCATCTCGGGTGAATTTAAAAGTATAATAAAATCTAGGGATCAATCGATCATTTTTTTAACTTCATTTAATTGTTTCGGACTGTTTAGAAGAACGCCCTGAAATTCAAAGGGAATATGCAACTTTCATATTCGTAAGTTGAGTCCGGACTAACTTGGAAACATGAAAAAATAGCATATTGGTTTGTAAACCAAGAGGCTCCTGTTGCTGCGGACAAAGGCGTACCTGCAACTCCCGTCCGCAGCTGCATTCCCTTCATCCCCCCCTCGACAAGCAATGATGGCACTCCCGTCTTCAGTCAACGAACTCCCTCTCTGGCACCAACAACTCCGTCGCAGCGAAAGTCCCAGCATGTCCACTTTCTGGACTCCAGTGAACATCTTCGGCATCCTAACAGCAGAAGTGAGCCAGTTATTAGTCTTCTCGGTAGCAGTCACACCCACAGCCCCAGACACCGGTGGCAACCTGTCGAGGCCTCAAGCTCTCGTCTCAAACTCCGACATCGACAACCAGCAACACTCTTTCTCTGTCCCGTCTGATGCGTGCCCGCCGTTGCCACACACACCAGCCCCTTCCTACACACCAGTTCTCTTCCCTTACCCGAATGCTCAAGGAATTCCGATCAACCTCATTCCATTTCTGGATAAGAACCAACAACAACCCCGAGAGCCCAAGCGTACTCTCTCCCTCTTCCCCCTCCACGCACTTCCACACCACCTAGCAAAGATATTGTCATAACCCAATTTTTTCTTCAAAAATCACAAAAAATACTAAAAAATTGAAAATCATGGAAAATCAATAAAAATCATCAAAAATCTTCCAAAATCACTAAAATCTCACAAAATCATAAAAATCTAATTTTAAAAAGATAATTCTTCTCCCTATAATACGCTGAAGAGAGGGACGGAGAAACGGGGACTGAGAAGGGAGGAACGCTTGAAAGGAAATCGAGAATTCATCATCACGAAAGGTAGTGTTCTCTCTTATATTTTTTCGCTAGAAATTGCATCAGGTGATATCCCGGCCGGCCGAGCTCCAGCCAACCATTGACACGACCCCAACTCGTCCTCCCTGGAATGCAAGACACTCGACTCGTCCGCGACTCGCGTTACCCGATAATCCGGTAAATTCTTTCCTTTGCTTCTGTTTAATTCGATGGTTTTATCTACTTTAATTCTTTTTACTTTTTTTATTTCGCAACCAGTAACGGCGATGTCCGCGATACATATGTTTGAGGAAACGACTCCTCATCCAAGTTTGGAACCTGAAGTACATTCACCAGTTCTTCCGGGAAAAGAATGGTCCCGTTCTCTCCGAGATGCTTCGCACTTGATACTTTTCTTACAGATCTCACCACAAATCTGCTCTGCTATAATCTGGGGATTATGTGGGTCGGTGTGCCCATCAACCTCGGGAAGGCCCTCGAAGATATTCAACCTATCAAGTTCTCATCAAGACAGCAGCAGCAGCAGCGACAGCCTACCCAATCCAGACAGCAAGACTACGACGACTTGCTTTACAAACTCGAATACGCCATCCAAAGGCTTTATGATGCGGGAGCACGTAAGATCGTCATCTTGGGACTGCCTCCGATTGGGTGTTTCCCGATGCAAGTCACTGCCAGCAGCCTCTTTTCGCCCAATCACTGGTTCCAGCACAACTGCGACAACAACCAGAACAGCGACTCCAAGTCCTGTTGTCCAAATCCGGCGGTGGCGTATCCATGTTCCCTCCGGCGTCCCCTCCAGCCGCGACGTCTTCGGATCTGACAGCGGCAACACCACCTCGTCCTCCGACGTTACCAGCAACCTATCCGTGCCACCACCGCCGGTTCAACACCAAGTCCCAGAGGAACGGCAGCGACGTCGGCGTCGCTCTGACCCGATTCTGGCCATCGGCGAGTCAGCCTTCAATACCCACGCCCCAAGCTCGGGGAGGGAGACTCAGAACCTCGACGAGTTCTCAGAGAACCTGCAGGTCGAACATTTAGTCTCGCAGGAGGACACGGATGATGTTGCTGTGCATATGCTCAGTCGTGCTGATTATTAAGTTTGGCTTGGGGCATTGAGGATAGTGAAGTCCCAGAAAGAACATCTCCTTCCCCACATTTGATAAGTTTCTTTTTTTTATTTCTCCATACGTTCCTTTTATTACTATTTGCTTCATTTCTCCGTGGCTATTATTTTAAAATGATTGTTTCGGCCGTGGGTTTGTAGTTTAATTGTCTTCGGTGGGTTCACAATTTAACCTTTTACTCCTTATAATTGTCTCAGTGGGTTCAAGATGTGTTTATTTGTCATATGAATTTTAGATAATTAATCCACGTCTTTTTCGAAAACGTTCATAATTTCGTACGATTCTTATTGTTCATAATTTATATCCCATCGTTTTAAAATCATTTCAAGATATTTCGGGCGCATGCCTTGCGGACAACCAAGGTACGCACCTCATTCAACGCATCCAAGATAACGAAGTATTCGAGGGTTTATTTTGGATTCTCGAAGATCAAGACCCTCTGAAGACGGCTTCGCACTCACCAACGTTACGGCATCAGCGGCTCGCCAGGTTCACCGTAAACCTATTCTAAAAACGGCACCGTGAGGTATAAACGCTAAACGGGAGCGTTCTATGAAAAGCGAACAATGGTACAACACCCGGTTCTCCCTTGAACTTACTTTGGCTTAGAAACTGTTAAGGGCATTAATCAATCTATGATTGTCTACAGTTTTGCCCAAAATCAATTTTTAAGAAATATTTTCTAAAAATAATTCACGTAAACATTTTAAGTATTATTGAGCTCGAGATCATTTTTTTTATGTCAAACAATATCTTCTTCTAAAACCGAGCTCAAATGAATCGGACATCGGAAACACACGATTAAAGCCTCCCCTTTCTTTGTGATGCATGCGATTAAGTAATCCCTAATTCCCGAACCTTAACGAATCTCTATAGTTTTTCTAACTTGAACTTAAAATAAGTTAGTGGCGACTCCGACACGTTTTCAAAATCCGAAGCCTTATCGTCAAGGGAGGATATTCATTTTAAATGGAACCGGAAACGGGATCCACCCGCGACAGATTTGGCGACTCCGCTGGGGAAACTTGGGTAATTTTCTAGAGGATTAGGGTTGAAAAATCGATTTCAAAATTGGGGGCAGCCTAGCTTTGTGTGGAGTTTGTTTGCGATTTATTTTTTCCGATTGTCTCTGCTAGCCTTACAAACTATTATGACTCTAACAATATATTTCTGTGCTTGCATTGTTTGATGTCACATGATCGATATTTTTCAATACTTGACTTTTCCTGTTACATGAGCCTTCATCCCGGGCGCCATAGGATTAGTTCGGGTATACCATATGCCGACGGGTATTGGCCGTTTGCCTCTACCTTTAGGTGGATACCCACCTGTTTACCATCGGACGAATATCCGAGTCCTTTCATTTAAAATGGACCCAGACTCGGATTTCTCCGTTTACGGTTAATGAACGGGTCCAAACCACATCCGTGACGGTAGATAGAATCATTTGATGGGTTATCTTCTGCATGATTTCATAACTCATGTTTTTATCTTACTCTAACCCCTCCTTTCTATGTGATGTTTAATTTAGCTCGGTTCGGTAAGCAGGTTGTTCTTTTCACTTGCTAAATTTATTCATATGCATTGTGCGCTTGCATCCATTTTAGCAATTTGCATATATTTTTCCGTTTGCATCTTAAGCACATTCTTGACATGTCTTTCGGATCTATTTCTCTAAATTCAGGATGCCTATAATAAACTTGACCCATAATTTCTTATCCGGCCACGCGCTAAAAGATTGGTTCAAACATTTGTACCCGTCTGAGCGAGGTAGGAAGCCTTGTTGACCTCATTGATATTGAACTGGATTTAGGATTCCTACGTAACTTGCTAGAAAAATAGGATGTGAACACTTTTTCATTCAAGTTCGGAGACTTTGAGTTATCACCAACATTAGAGGAGTATATCCAGCTTGCGCGACATCCCACCTTTCCGAAGCCCGGTCCTCCCATCATCCCTGAGTTTGGTTTCCCCGGGTTCCCCAAGATAGGATTACCAGGATTCCCAAAGCTGAAAGTGCCCGGTGAACCAGGAGTAGCCCAGGAGCCGCAGCCTTCGGAAGTCCCAACGTGCCCGGAGATCCCGGAAGCGCCCCAGGCCCTGGAGGAATCACTAATACCTGAGTTCCCTCATCATCATCTGGAGATCGAAGAGGCGAAAGTGCCCAATGGTCCAAAAGTCCAGGAGAGTCCCAAGTTGCCTCCTATCCCCGAATCGAAAAATCCGAATGCCAAAACCCCACAGCCCTACACGACGTCTCTCGGCTTGGGTCCCGACACGTTGTTCCATTTAATGCTCAAGCACGAGTTCAATTCATCCCGTCTCAGACGATCGCAGTCGCCCCCCTTCGTTTGAAAAATGCAATCAGTAAGGATGGGGAAATAGGATAGTCGTGTTTGAATAGCAGCAAGAAAAGTTGCTTTGTCTTGCGTGGTCAACTGCCCAGGATCGTTTCAGGTAATCGGCATGTCAGGGTCGTCTGAGAGATCCGTTGTTGCGGTTTCGATTCCGGGGAAGGAGATAGATCCATTGCTGAAGGATTTGAATGAGAAGAAGCAGAACTTTAGGAAGAACGTTGTGTCCTTGGCTGCTGAGTTGAAAGATGTCCGGAGTCGCCTTGCCTCAAGGGAGCAGCTGAGACAGGAGGCAGAGACAAGAGCTAGGAGTTTAGAGGAGGAGATCGACAAGCTGCACCATAAATTGGAGGAGAAAAACGAGCAAATTCAAGCCTCGGCAGGCTTTGCTCAGGAGTGCATCAAGGAATTGGATGCTCTTAGATCACAGCTAGCAATCACACAAGCTAGTGCCACATCAGCTCAGTCAGCCCAACTACAGTGCTTAGCACTCTTGAAGGAACTGGATGAGAAGAATCTTTCCATTACGGAAGCCCGATGAAAGTCCAAAGCTTCCCACTACCAACACCCTTCCCAGGAAACTCGAAAACAGACCCTTTATGATGGCGAACGGCAAGAGGATGAGCCTAATGGAGAGGTTTAATCGTGTTATAACTACATCATTAATCTCCCATGAATAACTATTATCGCTGCTCATGACTCGATGTCATTGTAGAAGACCTCAAGAGCAGTACACGTCTTCTTATCCTACACTTCTTCGATACTCGCACCGTCGTAGAATCAAGAAACAGATTAATAATAAGCAGCACCAGTATAGGTGGCTGCATAATCCTGCGACTGTCTAGTTCGACCAACGGAAAGTCTGCAACTGAGATTTTCAAAACACCTTAGTTACCATTTCCTATTCTTTTGACGAAAAAAAAAAAAAGCAAAACATTAGCCTCAATAAACTGTAAGAACTGGAGATGAACAGAGTTCTTCTCATCACGAGATTGAGTTCCGCCACCTCCTCACCACGGGCTTGTCGCCAACAGTGGAACCCCGTGGGCCTATCTCCGGGCTGTCGAGGTTGTTCATCTTCGTCAGCTTTCTCAGTTTCTTCCACCCCGTAGTCCATGCCGAACCTTGCTTCTGCTTTGAGACCTTGTCTTGCTGCTGTTGTAGGTTCTCGACAGTGCTCTGAAGCTCGAGGTATTTGGCCTTCATGCTCTCGAGCTCAAACTTTAGCATGTTGATGTCCTTCTTTGCGGCAGCCCAGCCTTTCTGGAATGACTGCGGGGTCCCCTCGAGGAGGGTCTTCCGGTTTGTCGCGAGTGGCTTTTACTGGATATCAGTGGTGTCTTTAAGGGCGGAGTTTGCGATTGCGTCGCTGATCTTGACCTGTTCAGAGAAGATGACCCGGACAACTACCCGAAGAGGGAGACGCTCGTTCTGAGCGGCGTGCATGCAGGCGTCAATCGAGAGCTTCTGGCAGTCCATTATCCGGCACAGCCGCTTCCCCTCGTGCTCAGTCAGCGTTGGATGTGCCTGTTTAAATTAGCTTCGATGATGATCCCAAATCAAAATAAAAGGAAACGGCACTTGGCCTTGAATAATATAAGTGAATACCTTCAGGTACGAGTCGATGGCCTGTTAAAGTCCGTCATCACAGCTTCTCGCTGATTCCGGTAAGGCCTCGGCTAATACCTGGAACTTTGTGAGAGACAGATTTCGATCCCAGGACACCTCGGTGAGGTAACTGTCCACGAGCCTGGCAACCCTCATCTTTGCATTCTGGCTGTTGATCCTTTGGGGTCCTTCGTTTGCGCTGTGCTTGTCAGAGAATGACTGCCTGCTTGGGCTCATTCCATCAGTCTGTTCCTGCACAAGGAGGTGCTCTAAAAGCCTCTGGACAAGGTCTACGTCATACATCTGCTCGCTCTTGTTATAGGAAGGTATCAGAAGGTCCGCCAGCGTTGCCCGCTCGAACTGCATCCCGACCCGTTTCTCGAGCTCTGAAACGAGTGCAGGTGCCACCTTTAACATGTTCGCCATCCGAAGGAGCCGGAGGAGGAAACTGCACGAGGCGCTGTCCCTCTGCTGCGGAATTATATGATCATCCTCTGATCCTTTGACTGAACCATTGGGGTTTCATCCTTGTGGCCAGCCACCACCATGTGCAGCTCCCCTTTCCAGCTGCTGCTTCCTGCTAAGCTGCTAATCTTGTCATCCCCTGGCCCCATCCTATCCTGTAACAACCCAGGGAGCCACTTGGACACGTACTGCGCGATTGCAGCCCCGATCAGCTCATATCTCATCCCTTTCACCTTTATTGCTGTGATCACCCTCACGAAATGGTCAATCCTAAGGATTGAGACATCCTCGAAACACCAGTCTGGTGGGACCTGCATGTTTCTGCTGGGGCTCGAGTCCTTGACGTCGCCGTTCCACTTCGGGCTCGAGACCTTCGGCGTCTTCCCTGTGTTCTCTCTGCACATGTCTTGAATATCAGGTTGCCTTCCTCTAGGTCCTCCGCCATCTTCGCCATGCAACGTGGGCCCGAGATGTTCGCTGCTGTTAGATCAACTGCGATCCCATAGCAGAACTTTGCAGCAAGCTCAAAGGACTCTGGCCCACCTGGTAGGTCGTCCAGCACAACCTTACAGAGCTCCAGGTCACGGGCCTCATAGATCATCGGGTTGAACTTCCCGCTCCTCGAGAGCAGAAGATACTGCAACAACAACACCGACGATCCACAATCATTTCCCCGAAATCAATCCGACAGTCATTTGAATAAAAAACTATAAGATAGTGTCATTCCAATCTCAGTTCCTGCATTTCCTGTGAAACAAATAGGCATCAGGCGGTCATACCTTGTGTAAATAGAAATTGATTCCTCCAACCTGGACGAAGAGGTCTCTCGGGATTATCAATCGCAACATACCTAGGAATTGGAGTGCTACTTCATCAACCATTTCTCAAAAATGCTCAGGCAAGTCGACCAAACATAGAAACACAGAAACATTATCCACTCGTAGCACAGGCGCATCACATCACAGGCGAATGCACCCGAACACGCCAATCACTGCAAGAGAGATTTCTTCCCAAGACTGGTCACGGAGTTCGAACCCATCTGTCTTGACCCCCTGTCTGTTCGAGGTAAGAGCCCCGTCGTTGCCATAGTCCCGGCCAGAGAATGACTCGCTCTCGGATTCCCACATACCGCGAGAAATCCTCGTACACCCCCCTGCTAAGATTTGAACATCAAAGGCTTCTGGGGAAGAGACATTCAAAACGAAAAAAAACACAATCCAAACAGGGAGTGAAGACAGAAGCAGAAGCAAGAGCAGCAGCAGCGATAGGCTTTTGTTTAGTCCGTCTGCAAGGGGCAGTTTATTTCCTCCCTTCCGTGGTTATTATACTTTCACAGGTTATGATAAGAACGAAAGCGCTAAGTATGTCTTACAGCGTCGTCTCGGAAATGGTGGCATACCATTATGTTCCTCTCAACCGATCCAAAGAAAAGGAGGTGGCACTAACTTGAGAGTTCCTTCGTTAAACTCAAACTCATCCTTTTTAGAGGCGGTCGAAATTAATGATGTCATACTTAAATCCAAAATAGTTAGCTTCCTCAATTGAGTCATAATATACCTGCAGCTCCTTCACACATCCAGAGCTAGACAACCGATCCCGAAATTTTCATTTAGAACTTGCCGAAAATCCCTTGGTCCGAAAGGCATGTCAAGCATGGTTGCTCATTCGTATGTTGCATACCACGTAGTTTGCATCATCATTTATTTATTTTCACTAATACAATTTTTAATCGCCAGGTACCAAAATTAATCTCCCAAGGACACGCCCGTTCGAGTCACGAAGCCGGGTACACATGGCTAGCTCAGGACTCTCTCTGACACAACACTGCCCAGTATGGGAATCTCTACAGATTCCAATCTCCCTCTCATCAGACATTCGATGATCGATGACCCCCAGTTGAGATCAATTGCCGGTTTGAACAATTCATCAAGCATTAGGTGTCAGGAACACATTCCAAATACACGTTTGGAGGCAAGAGTGGATACTCTCTGCGAAAACATGGCCCGATTACAAAGCATGCTGAGTTACATAATCCACAATCAGCAGGGAGGACGCTTCAGGCGGAGATGAAGATCCATATGAAGAACAACATGATGATTCGATGCATGACCAGAAGTTGCTTAATGATTATTACGGCTTTGAACAAGAACTCAAACGTTGGAGAACCCAAAAAAAGCAACAATCCGCTGCACATCAGATGCATGTCAAGAGCTTTCCACAAAAGTCACTGCACATCAGATGCATGTCAAAAGCTTTCCACAAAGTCACGTCGATTCTAAAGAGGATTATTTCGAATGTCAAGGATTCTCGAGGAAAGTTCTTCTGCAACTACGACATTCCATATGTTTTAAAGAAAATACGTACAAGAGGCGCTCTCATCCTAACAATGATGTTCCATTCTAACCGGATCGACGAACTAGAAAAATAAACCTAGAAGACTCAACCTATGGGGCTCGCAACCCATGTTGAATAAACGGTGAAAGCAAGTATCGTTCTAATCATAATAAAATAAAAAACTAATCAATGTTATCTTTCTTCGCAGATACTTTAACTGGGGCAACGATCAATCGCCTCGGGTAACCAGTAAAGGAAGTATCGTTCCAGCTCATATATTACAAAATCAAAAACTAATCAATGTTATCTTTCTTCGCAGATACTTTAACTGGGGCAACGATCAATCGCCTTGAGTAACCGAGGCTTATACTGGGGCAACGAGCACGCGTTGTCAGGGAATCGGTAAAGAAAAGTATCGTTCCAATTTTAAAATTTCTCACATTGAACTTGGTTGTACATCCTCTCTTTTCCTATAGGGCATCAAGTCGAGGCGAACATCACAGGTAAAATTATCATTTCATAAAATATGTGTTATGTTCATTTGTCATGCATTCTCGCTAAACGATTTTATTCAAAAATTTGAATAACTTTCCCTAGCGGAACACTTGTGTGCTAGAGATAGAAAGGCAAGCCTATCCCCAAACACATACCCTTTTCGAGAGTTGAGTGCAAACACTTGTGAGAAATCCAGACATGATAGCACCGGAGTGGGAAGGAAATCCCTTTGACGGAAAATGCTCTAGCTAGGATGACATCGAGCATTCTTTCTTATCCCTAAACATTTTACCATTGCTAGCCATTCCTAGCCAAAGTGGAGATTTTTTGAAACACAATTTCCCTTTCAAGTCAAAGAGTTGCCTCACATCGAGGTAAAAGGAGTTCATGTTGTCTAGACTTCCAAATGAGACTCGGATGTAGATGCGTCACTTCCTCAAGTTTGAGTGTGAAGTACATCCCTAATGGATCTTGCAAGTCGACACAATGCTCTACCATCTTTCATCCATTTCGTCCATGAACAATTCTAGAGACCCGAGTCTGTGGGATATTCAAAAGAAGAAGAATTTAAAATGAGACAGGGGCAAACAAAAAAAAAAAAAGAAGAAAAGAGAGCCCTTCAATATCATTCAAAGAAAAAGCAAATTTTGACACAAGGGCCAAAAGACGGTCGCAAAAGCAAAATGTCAAGAGAGAACCCTTTAATATTATTCAAAGAAAAAGCAAATTTAGACACAAGGGCCAAAAGACGGTCGCAAAAGCAAAGTGTCAAAAAGAAAAAAGGACAAAAGTCTTAGAATCCCGATCCCGATTTGCCAATCTGGGACAAACCGCTTTAAATTCAAAAGCCTCGTTTCCCGTAGAAAAAGATAGAGAAAATTATTTTTCTACGACATTTCTCCACGAACTTACTCTTTCATATGCCACCATACCCTTGAGTATTGTGTCGATGAGCAAGTCCACATTGGGAGAACCACGCTTAAAGGTGACGTCCTTGCATTTAGAGTCTTATTCGATGAGATTCTTTGACTTGCTTTCTTTCTTAAAGATCAAGCATTCTATAAATATGGTCTTACACCAAGCCTACATTACAACCAGAATCAAAGTCTCTTTCGACTAGCCCTTGAGCATTCATTTCAAAGGAATCGAACTTCCCACTCTGATAGCATAGAAATATATTTGAGTGAGCCTTGAGAGATGTAAGAAAGACCTTTCTTTATTCTCTATCGCACAAGTGTTTCTGTTTTTCAAAAAAAAAAAATGAAAATTAAGTTTTTGTGCATGCATATAGAGCATCTTGCCTTCATATCATCCACAGTCAGAAATTCGGCAAGTACACATGGGAGATGCAAACAATCGCAATCGTACTTCATGATTTCAAAACTCAAGCCTTTATGCTAAGGTATGATACTCTTCACTACAATTAAGCACTCTTGTGGTGTGATATCACTCAAAGTCAAGTTATCCATTTCAATTTGGTTAAGCATTTACTAACAAATGCGATACCATTCGGTTAAGCGCTTACTAACAAGCGCGATACCTTCCAGTCGGTTAAACGTTTACTAACAAACGTTATACCACTTCCAGTCGGCTAAGCGTTTACTAACAAACGCGACGCCATTCAACTAAGCGTTTACTAACAAACGCTATGTCATTTCAATTTGGTTAAGCATTTACTAACAAATGCAATACCATTCGGTTAAGCGCTTACTAACAAGCGCGATACCTTCCAGTCGGTTAAACGTTTACTAACAAACGTTATACCACTTCCAGTCGGCTAAGCGTTTACTAACAAACGCGACGCCATTCGACTAAGCGTTTACTAACAAACGCTACGTCATTTCAATTTGGTTAAGCATTTACTAACAAATGCGACACCATTCGGTTAAGTGCTTACTAACAAGCGCGATACCTTCCAGTCGGTTAAACGTTTACTAAAAATGTTATACCACTTCCAGTCGGCTAAGCGTTTACTAACAAACGCTACGCCATTCGACTAAGCGTTTACTAACAAACGCTACGTCATTTCAATTTGGTTAAGCATTTACTAACAAATGCGACACCATTCGGTTAAGAGCTTACTAACAAGCGCGATACCTTCCAGTCGGTTAAACGTTTACTAACAAACGTTATACCACTTCCAGTTCGGCTAAGTGTTTATTAACAAACGCGACGCCATTCGACCGAGCGTTTACTGACAAACGCAAAGTCCCATTCTTTTCGGTTAAGCGTTCGTGCAAACGCGACACCACATTCTATTCGGTTAAGCGTTCGTACAAACGCGACACCACATTCATTTCGGTTAAGCGTTCGTACAAACGCGACACCACATTCATTTCGGTTAAGCGTTCGTACAAACGCGATACCATTTTCATTTCATTTCGATGCGACGCCATTTCTGGTCAAGCGTTTATTAACAAAACGCGATACCCTTGCTATCCTTCCAAAAAATTGGGTTCTTAATAATTCTTTGTTCGAAAATTTTACCAAATATTCTCACAAAGAGGGGCAACTGTCATAACCCAATTTTTTCTTCAAAAATCACAAAAAATACTAAAAAATTGAAAATCATGGAAAATCAATAAAAATCATCAAAAATCTTCCAAAATCACTAAAATCTCACAAAATCATAAAAATCTAATTTTAAAAAGATAATTCTTCTCCCTATAATACGCTGAAGAGAGGGACGGAGAAACGGGGACTGAGAAGGGAGGAACGCTTGAAAGGAAATCGAGAATTCATCATCACGAAAGGTAGTGTTCTCTCTTATATTTTTTCGCTAGAAATTGCATCAGGTGATATCCCGGCCGGCCGAGCTCCAGCCAACCATTGACACGACCCCAACTCGTCCTCCCTGGAATGCAAGACACTCGACTCGTCCGCGACTCGCGTTACCCGATAATCCGGTAAATTCTTTCCTTTGCTTCTGTTTAATTCGATGGTTTTATCTACTTTAATTCTTTTTACTTTTTTTATTTCGCAACCAGTAACGGCGATGTCCGCGATACATATGTTTGAGGAAACGACTCCTCATCCAAGTTTGGAACCTGAAGTACATTCACCAGTTCTTCCAGGAAAAGAATGGTCCCGTTCTCTCCGAGATGCTTCGCACTTGATACTTTTCTTACAGATCTCACCACAAATCTGCTCTGCTATAATCTGGGGATTATGTGGGTCGGTGTGCCCATCAACCTCGGGAAGGCCCTCGAAGATATTCAACCTATCAAGTTCTCATCAAGACAGCAGCAGCAGCAGCGACAGCCTACCCAATCCAGACAGCAAGACTACGACGACTTGCTTTACAAACTCGAATACGCCATCCAAAGGCTTTATGATGCGGGAGCACGTAAGATCGTCATCTTGGGACTGCCTCCGATTGGGTGTTTCCCGATGCAAGTCACTGCCAGCAGCCTCTTTTCGCCCAATCACTGGTTCCAGCACAACTGCGACAACAACCAGAACAGCGACTCCAAGTCCTGTTGTCCAAATCCGGCGGTGGCGTATCCATGTTCCCTCCGGCGTCCCCTCCAGCCGCGACGTCTTCGGATCTGACAGCGGCAACACCACCTCGTCCTCCGACGTTACCAGCAACCTATCCGTGCCACCACCGCCGGTTCAACACCAAGTCCCAGAGGAACGGCAGCGACGTCGGCGTCGCTCTGACCCGATTCTGGCCATCGGCGAGTCAGCCTTCAATACCCACGCCCCAAGCTCGGGGAGGGAGACTCAGAACCTCGACGAGTTCTCAGAGAACCTGCAGGTCGAACATTTAGTCTCGCAGGAGGACACGGATGATGTTGCTGTGCATATGCTCAGTCGTGCTGATTATTAAGTTTGGCTTGGGGCATTGAGGATAGTGAAGTCCCAGAAAGAACATCTCCTTCCCCACATTTGATAAGTTTCTTTTTTTTATTTCTCCATACGTTCCTTTTATTACTATTTGCTTCATTTCTCCGTGGCTATTATTTTAAAATGATTGTTTCGGCCGTGGGTTTGTAGTTTAATTGTCTTCGGTGGGTTCACAATTTAACCTTTTACTCCTTATAATTGTCTCAGTGGGTTCAAGATGTGTTTATTTGTCATATGAATTTTAGATAATTAATCCACGTCTTTTTCGAAAACGTTCATAATTTCGTACGATTCTTATTGTTCATAATTTATATCCCATCGTTTTAAAATCATTTCAAGATATTTCGGGCGCATGCCTTGCGGACAACCAAGGTACGCACCTCATTCAACGCATCCAAGATAACGAAGTATTCGAGGGTTTATTTTGGATTCTCGAAGATCAAGACCCTCTGAAGACGGCTTCGCACTCACCAACGTTACGGCATCAGCGGCTCGCCAGGTTCACCGTAAACCTATTCTAAAAACGGCACCGTGAGGTATAAACGCTAAACGGGAGCGTTCTATGAAAAGCGAACAATGGTACAACACCCGGTTCTCCCTTGAACTTACTTTGGCTTAGAAACTGTTAAGGGCATTAATCAATCTATGATTGTCTACAGTTTTGCCCAAAATCAATTTTTAAGAAATATTTTCTAAAAATAATTCACGTAAACATTTTAAGTATTATTGAGCTCGAGATCATTTTTTTTATGTCAAACAATATCTTCTTCTAAAACCGAGCTCAAATGAATCGGACATCGGAAACACACGATTAAAGCCTCCCCTTTCTTTGTGATGCATGCGATTAAGTAATCCCTAATTCCCGAACCTTAACGAATCTCTATAGTTTTTCTAACTTGAACTTAAAATAAGTTAGTGACGACTCCGACACGTTTTCAAAATCCGAAGCCTTATCGTCAAGGGAGGATATTCATTTTAAATGGAACCGGAAACGGGATCCACCCGCGACAGATATTCTCTCCCCTCCATATGTCCTCCCCCCCCCCCCCCCCGACTAATAACAGAAAACCCCACTAACAACCTTTCCCCAGCCACATGGGCTTCCTCCTGTCCCCTGGCCATACTTGGCCTCTATTTACAACCACACTCGGGCCCTCTATTTACCCATCAGCCCTTATTTATGACTCGACCCAACACTACTGTTTAACTAACTTCCCCTCTCCTGTCTTCCACTTCAGCTCCATCTTCCATCACGCATCACTGTCATCCTGGGACTCTCACAGTTATGGTGCCCTCTTCACCTCTCAACGTCCTCAAGCATGCCGCAGCTGTTCTCCATTCCGTCTCCAGCCCCGATCCCGGCTTGTTTCGGACTCAGCTAAGCCATCGTGTTGTTCTCGGTGTGAACAGCCAACCCCTGGCGCTCCAACAAATTGGAGCGGAGGACACTATCGAAACCTCTATCCCCAGCTTGCCCAGGACCACGACAGTCCCATTACTGCAACAAGTGATGGCTCCCTGGCATATCCCCATAGCCGTATAAGCCAATGCCAACAGCCCTCTTGCTTCCCAAAGTTGCAGCCAACGACCACCAGAACATACACCTGAAGCCGAGTCTCCATCCCCTCGACTTCTAGTACCCGCAGCGACGAATCCCCAATCCTGCCGCTGCACCTGCACTGATCTCCCCTCCCTGATAGCAGACCAGACGCTTATGGTTCCGACTCAACTGCAGTTACTCCAGCCGACATCCCGGCCAGCACAACGAGTGCATGGCAGTCCGACCTGTACCGTCTCCAACCCATTCCCTCACTCTGGTGCCCTCTGCCTCTTCCCCATTCTCATTACCCAGGAGCCTCCCTCCCCTCTGCTCCAGTGACCACCTCCCGCTACAAGCCATCAGCTACACGGTTTTGGACGAATACTTCTGAAAGTGGAATGAGAAGGATTAAACAACAGGAAGCACAAAAACCAGAAACGCAGACTTCATCTTCAACCTCCAGACTTCTTATATTTCCCAGAAAATACACACCATTTTTTGTAAAGAACCTTCTACCGCCCTCATTCTCTTACATCCCACACTCTTAATTACAAAAGCAATCTGGGAATTTTCTTTCCTCTCTTTACATCCGTACTGTCAGAGTACACACGCACATGCATTCCCACAACCTTCTAACAAACCTTATCCTTTTTAACTCCAACAACTTCCTTCCTTCGAACCATTTGTAATATTGCCTGGGCTGTCTAAAGAAACTGCAGGCCCATGGCTTAGATCCATCTTCAGGTCCATCAGCTTCATTCAAAGATCCAGTCTTCCCTTTCTTTGCTGCTACAGTCTTCTACCTCCATTGCAGATACAGCTTGCAAGACTTCTGCACGCTGACACTCCCCCTCAAGATGGGATGTGTAGATATCACACAATCCCATCTTGCTTAACAAAAACTCAAATCTCCTTGGATGCAACGCTTTTGTGAACAAATCGGCTAATTGATAATCAGTTTTCACATGTTTAACTTGCACCACTCCACTTGCAACTTTCTCCCTCACAAAATGCAAGTCAATCTCTAGATGCTTTGTTCTCTCATGAAACACTGGGTTCTTGGTGAGGTGTATGGCCGACTTGTTATCACAATATAGTGCAGTAGCTGTTGGAGGCAGAGAGAGAAAGTCTTTCAATAGAGTTAGTATCCAGATCAACTCTGCGGTGGTGGCCGCAATGGCTCTGTACTCTGCCTCTGAAGAGCTTCTTGAGACTGTTGCTTGTTTCTTTGACTTCCAACTAATCAACGAATCTCCTAGAAAGATGCAATAGCCTGTAGTGGATCTCCTAGTATCCGGACACCCTCCCCAGTCACTGTCCGCAAAGCCTTGAAGGTGCATTTGAGAAGCACTGGAAAATAAAATTCCTTTACCCGGTGATCCTTTGAGATACCTGAGAACATAGCATGCTGCTTGCCAATGCTCCATCTTTGGTTTCTCCATGAATTGTGCTAAGACATGCACAGCAAAAGCCACGTCAGGCCTTGTAACACCCAAGTATATCATCCTTCCAATTAATTGCCTGTAAGTACTCGAATCCACCTCAGAAGTCAACCCCTCTGTGCTGAGTCTAGTATTAGGAGTCATTGGCACAGAACTTGGTTTCACAGCCAATCTACCCTGCTCCTCAAGCAACCTTAAAACATAACCCCTTTGTGAGATGAAAATCCCTTTTCTGGAGCGTGCTATTTCTAAGCCCAAAAAATATCTTAGCTCCCCCAAGTTTCTGACCTTAAAATGTCCTTGCAAGTAATCATACAGTGCTGAAATAACTTGCACATTCGAACCTGCCACTGCTATGTCATCTACGTACACTAAGACAGCCAGAAAACCTTTACGATCTTCTTTAATAAACAAGGAATAGTCAGCCTTAGACTGTGTGAAACCAAAGGCAAGCAAGCACTCTGTCAACTTACAATTCCACTGTCTTGATGCCTGCTTGAGCCCATACAAAGATTTTTTCAGTCGGCAGACAATTTTCTGACCACCCTTCTGACCATCCTGACCACCATTTCGCCACTCCCCCTGAATAACATATCCCTGGGGAAGATCCATGTAAACTTCTTCATGAAGATCTCCATTGAGAAACGCATTATGAATGTCAAAATGCCTCAAATGCCACTGTTTTATTGCAGCAAGTGTGAAGAAGGTTCTCATTGTGGTATGTTTGGCCACTGGACTGAAAGTGTCCTGATAATCCAGACCCTCACACTGCGTATACCCCTTTGCCACCAATCTAGCCTTATATCGCTCCACTTCACCATTGGCCAATAATTTTACCTTGTAAACCCACTTGCACCCGATTGGACGTTTACCAGGGGGTAAAGGAACTAAATCCCACGTGTTGTTGTCCTTCAAAGCCTTTAATTCTTCTGGCATGGCCTATTCCCAATGTGAGATGTTCTTTGCTTGACTGTAGTTATGAGGCTCAAAGTGTGCTTCCAGGGACAGGACAAACCCACGAAAAGGTTTAGATAATTTTTGATAGGTAAGATAAGGGTCAATGGGATATAATGCAGTGGTAGAATGAGTAGTAGATGAAGAGATGTCTGACCTGGCAGGATGACTTGATGACTGTGGATTGACAGAGGCAAAGGACAGATTATGGTGATAGTCCTGTAGATAAGATGGTGTTTTCCTTTGCCTAGTGCTCTTTCTTAAATTAGTAAAGTCTGATGTGTCAGATAAGGATGCACCTGAATCTAAATGATGATTTAAATTAGTATCTACATGATGAGTGCTTGATATATTGTCTTGCTGTTTATCAGGAAAAATGTCTTGTGGTGCTATATCAACATGTAAAGCAGGAAATACCATATCTGTAGAATGGGAATTCTGCATTGAAAAAGGAAACACAGTTTCATGAAAGATAACATTTCTGGAAATGAAAATTGAATGTTGTGTAAGGTCATACAGGTAATAGCCTTTAACACCAAAAGGGTAACCTAAAAACACACATTTCCTAGCTCTTTTATCCATTTTCTTCCTACCTTGAACAAGAGTGCAAGCAAAACAAAGTGAGCCAAAGACCTTTAAGGCATGATAATTTGGTAATCGATGAAAGAGAATTTCATAGGGAGATTTGTTTTCTAAGACCCTAGTAGGCATCCTGTTTATCAAGTGGGTAGCTGTCATTAATGCATACCCCCAAAATCTGGTTGGCATACTGGCCTGGAATAACAAAGATCTTGTAACCTGTAAGAGATGTTGGTGCTTCCTTTCTACCAACCCATTTTGTTCAGGGGTTTCAACACAAGTCTTTTGATGTAAAATACCTGATTTGTTATAAAATTCTGTAAGTGCAAATTCTACTCCATTATCACTTCTTAATATCTTAACTTTACTATGAAACTGTGTATTAACAAAGTTGCAGAATTGCTGTATTAGTTCCCTAGTTTCAGATTTATGTTTCATTAAGTAAGTCCAAGTTACTCTTGTATAGTCATCCACAATGGTTAAGAAAAACTGAAAACCTCCTATAGTTGGTTGAGAATAGGGCCCCCAAATGTCACAGTGTATCAATTCAAAAACACACTCAGTTTTATGTATGCTCAGAGGAAATGGTAATCTTTTCTGTTTAGATTCATGGCAGGCTGAACAAACATTGTTTGAAATAAACTTGATACTAGGATCCACAGAATGCAACACTCGTCCTTTTTCAGCAGAAATATGTCCCAAACGTAAGTGCCACAGATCAAAATGATCCAGAGTGTATTTTTGTGTACTACTATTAGCTAACACTAATCCAGCTCCTGTGTTTGACTTGCTAGAAATAGAAGATGTACTCTCTACGGACTCTAGCACCTTATACAGTCCATTTGTTGCCTCAGCCTGTCCAATCGTCATCAAGGTCTCCAAGTCCTGGATATAACACCATTGTTGGGAGAAAAGAAGACAAATGTTTCTGTCAGTGGTAAGTTTGCTCACAGAAATCAAATTGTAATGGAAAGAAGGAACAAATAGGACATGTTTCAGCGAAATGTGTTTATTAAGTTTAACAGTTCCAACATGTGTTGAGTACACTGTTGTGCTGTTTGGAAGTTTGATATTCAATGGAAAAGAAAGTTGATGAAATGATTCAAAGAAACTCAGGTCAGAGACTACATGATCTGTAGCCCCTGTATCAAGATACCAGTGTGTGTTCTTTGGGAAATGAGATGTATGAATGGTGAGGACAGAAACATCACTGCATTTTTTACCAGAAACGGGGTTGGTGGTGTATGTAGGTTGTCCTGAGCCCTGACTGTCCTCACTACTAGTCTTGCTTGTATTGCTCACATTGAGTAGGGCCACCAGCTTCCGAATCTGTTGCTCTGAGAGGCCAACTTCAGTGGAAAGAGTTCCCTTATCGACCAAGTTTACTGTCCTTTGTCTTTCATACTCCTGTTGTCTTGGTCTCACAAGCCCTGTTCTTGTTTGTCCAGAAATCCCTCTTCCTGGTATGAAACCTCCTCTGTTGGGGTTAAAGCCTCCTTTTCCTCTTCCCACTCCAGGTCTGGTGCTTGGGGGGAACCCCACCAAAAAGAAACATTTCTCCTTTAGATGACCCCGTTTTCCACAGTGTTCACATATCCATTCTCCTCTACCAAATTTCTTCTCTGCAGGAAAGCCCAATTGAGCTGTTTTCCCAGTTTGCAGAGCCGCTGCCATGACAGGTAAATCTGGCATATTCCCAGATTGTTTAGAGTTTCTTTGGCTTTCCTCACGCTGCACTGCATTGTAGACTTCTCCTAAAGTAGGAAAGGGCTTCCTCATCAACATTTGTGTTCTCAAATGGAAGTATTCTGCATTTAGTCCATTAAGGAACTTGAAAACCATGTCTTTCTCCTGTTGTTCAGCAAAAGTCTTCGCCCACTTACACTCACACTTGCCACACTCGCAACATGGTAAGGGACGATACTGCCTTAACTCCCTTAAAATGGCCAACATCTCATTGTAATACCCAGAAACACTTTTCGCACCTTGCTCCAGACAACCATACCTCTGTTGTAGGTGACATATCTTGCAGTCGTCAGGTTCCCCGTATCTTTCTCTGAGTTCCTCCCATATCTCCCTTGCGGACTCCAGATAGAAGATAGTTGTGGCAATCGGCACCGAGACTGATCGTTGTATCCATGATTTTACTAAGTTGTTACACCTTTTCCAGGCTGAAAATAAAGGATCAGTAGCTTCTGGTTTGACAATACTCCCATCAATGAAGCCTGTCTTGTTTCTGATGGACAGGGCCAGTTCAAAGGAAGAACTCCACGAATTATAATTGCCCTCTACTAGTTCTGCAGATACAAGTGACGTTACCTGTCCTTCCGATGCATGGATATAATATGGCGACTGTGGGCTTTCTACTGACGTTATCTCCATTTATTCTCCTCTCCACTGTGAGCGCAGCGCTCTGATACCATGAAAGTGGAATGAGAAGGATTAAACAACAGGAAGCACAAAAACCAGAAACGCAGACTTCATCTTCAACCTCCAGACTTCTTATATTTCCCAGAAAATACACACCATTTTTTGTAAAGAACCTTCTACCGCCCTCATTCTCTTACATCCCACACTCTTAATTACAAAAGCAATCTGGGAATTTTCTTTCCTCTCTTTACATCCGTACTGTCAGAGTACACACGCACATGCATTCCCACAACCTTCTAACAAACCTTATCCTTTTTAACTCCAACAACTTCCTTCCTTCGAACCATTTGTAATATTGCCTGGGCTGTCTAAAGAAACTGCAGGCCCATGGCTTAGATCCATCTTCAGGTCCATCAGCTTCATTCAAAGATCCAGTCTTCCCTTTCTTTGCTGCTACAGTCTTCTACCTCCATTGCAGATACAGCTTGCAAGACTTCTGCACGCTGACAACTTCATTCTCCAACTATTTTTTAAGATGCTCTCAAGATCATTTTATTACGTTACTTTGAGTGAGTTTCATTTTGTTCCTGACTTAAAAATTAGCCCCCTAATTTTAGGGTATTTTGTTCAATTTTTTCACACAAGTTTTACTTTTATTTTCATTTGATTAGTTAGGAAAGGATATTGAACATGGCAAGCGTTATCTGTGTAATCAATCGAAAGATTGCGACCGGTGAAAGATTGATGGGTTAATCGGAGACTTTCCATATGCTAGAGAGATTATTATCCTAGGAGAAAATGGTCTACATGAGTACTGCAAAGTTGGCCGCAGGGCGCAATGAATTCTTGAACTAGCAAAGAAATTTGTAAATCAGAGACATCCTCAGTATGCTTGAGAACAGGGTCGTGAGTAAAAATCCGAACCACTTGAAACCAATAAAGAAAAGAATTAACGGCGTCCGTTAATTCTTTTCTTCATTGGTTTCAAGTAGTTCGAATTTTACCTCGCAGCCCCGTGCTCAAGCATACCGAGGACGCCTCTGCCTTCTCCTCATACGAATTTCTTTACTAGTACATGAATACATTACACCCTATGGCCAACTTTGCGGCACTCATGCAGACCACTTTCACCTAGGATGGTAATCTATCTATAGCACATGGAAAGTTCCCGATTAACCAATCAATCGTCTTAATTCTTGTTGGTCACAATCATTCGCTAGATCATACAGATAACCCTAATCATTTTCAGTATTCTCTCAACTTGTGAAATGAAAATAAATGTAAAAGTTTTTATGTGAAAGAATTGAACAAAATACTATAAAATTAAGGGACTAATGTTTATGTCAGAAATAAAATAATACTCAGTTAAAAGTAACATAATAGAAAGATCTTCAAAAATAGTTTTGAGCCAAACAATGAGTGTTATGAATATAAATGTCAGTTTAGGAAAACCACAATTCTAAGCCAATTCTTAAAATATGTAAACCGAAACTAATTATATGTTTCAATATTAAAATACCAGCACTTAGTCATTCAACGCAATCAGACAAAAGCAAAAAAACAAAAGAGTAATAATTACAATTATAATTCAAACTCACAGATTGGGAGTGGAAGGAGCGTGTGACCTGATTTGGCCTTCTACGGGGAAAGACTTTGCTCGCCAAAGTACATTGACGTGAGGCGGTGTGAGGGGGCGTCCAGGATACCGGGCCATGGCTAGTGACGAAACTTCACCGGAGATTGAAGGCTCGGAGTCGACTTCGGTTCTGAAGCCAACAGACTTGAAGGGACACAAGCATCAGAAGATTCTCGCAGCGCCATCTGATTTGGGGGGAGCACGTCACATATTGGAGGCAGTACAGCGCAGGACGAAAGGTCGAGGGTACCGTGTGCAGGGACATGGCTGGATTTGGAGCGATTTTGCCCTCGAAATAAAGGTGAGACTGGTGCTGGGGGAGAGAGATTTCCACCACGGGAAAATCACCTGTCTGGTTGTCGGGGCTCGGGCTTGGAGAAGTGCCGTTGTGGGGCACTGCCATGGAGTTGTAAATCTTGTCGCAACTGAAGCGGGAGACCGGGCGTCTGAACTGGGGCTCCGGTCTAAGGTTTCTGGAGAATGCTTGGAGGATGACTGTTGCAGCGCCGGGGTATTGGTTGCCGATGCGAGGATGGGCGTTGAGACCAGTATGTCGAATGTCGGGAACAGGTCAGGGATGAAGGACAGTCTCAGCAAAGGGGAGAGGCAACCCGGCCCGTGCCACTGTAGAGGGCGATGTTGATGGGGATGCCTGTTGATGAATGACAGACGGGGTAGAGATCGTTTGATTGAGTCGATGTTCCTCTTCCACTGCCAAAACAAGAGAGACAAAGAAAGAAACATCGTGCGTCTCTGTCGTACATGTATAGGGACATGGAACAAATTTACCAGGGGATTGTTGTCGAATCCACGAGATTGGAGGATAACTGCTCCAGGAAGGGATTACCTTCCGTTGGCGTATTCCAACTCAGATGGAGCTCATCGGCATCTCGGAGGAGTGATTGCTGTGATGTGAGTCTGGAAGTGTCGCTGTGGCTGAACTGGTTCAGGGCGTTGACAGGTGAAACCGGAGGGGGAAAGCCTTCCGTTGACATGTTTCAGACCAGATATCATCCTTGTGAAAAAAATGAATGGAGGAGCGTTCTTTTTTCTAGTCCTAAGCAGGCCGAAATCGGTTTCTTGAATATCCATCCTCGGTTTGATTGTCTGTAGGAATTGATAATCCCCTGCCGCTGTTTGTATCTTCTACTGTGGCGGTAACGAGTTCCCGCAGACGTTGAGGCCGTGGATCTTCTGGCGACAAGGGATGTCGGAGAAAGGGATGCTGGCGCAAGATCGACCTGGTAGAACCGTTTTGTACGCTGCCTTCTGACCATTTGTTGGAGTTGCGGGCAGAGTTGGCGGCGGAGAAGCAAACTGCAGCTGATTAGGCATCGGAGAAAAGAGATTCCTCAAGACCTGCTTCCGTCCATCTGACTCTGAAATATGTGGGTCGGTTCTCCCTCTAACTTGTGTCTGTGTGTATATCTCCAAGCTTGTGTGCTTCTGTGTCTTATACCCATTAATATCACGTCTTTAATTTTTGTTAAGATTTTATTTTTTGCTTTATTGATTGTTAGATTTTTTTATAATAGGGAATCAAATATTCTTCCGTGATTTTATTTGATTTAATGAATTTTTAGTGATTTTTATCTTTTGGAAAATATTTACCAACAAATAAATCTTTTCCTCATATCTGGCATCAAAGTCAGTCCTTATTCAAACTGATTCATGCTGACATTTGGGAACATGCACCAATAAACTCACATTCTCATTGTTCCACGATATGTTCATTATCTTTCAAGCTTTTTGATAGAAAAACTTTTCGGACATCACATTAAATATTTTCATTCTAATTGTGCCAAAGAATTTCAATATGGGATTATGCTTTTTGAAATTGTCGTCTATCTCATCAGTAGGTTACTTACTAAGTACCTTAACTTCAAATCCCCCTTTGAAATTGTTTATAAGCGATATCATGATTATTCCACCTTAAGAGTTCTTGAATGTTTGTATTATTCTGAATGGCATATCAGGTGTGGCTCCTATAAGTTTAGTTCGATCTATCCATTAAACGATTACGATAGAAACTCCTTCTATAACAAATCAATATGCTAATCAAGAGATTATGATTAATACTTTCTGAATACCCATCATATGACGGCTACCTCGATCAAGGATGGAAGTCTACCACCCTGCAGTTCTCTGTTACTATTATAATCAAGTTAATTATATGTCAACTAATGATCAATGAATTACAGGTCGCTACTTAATGGCATACGTAATATTCAATGCCTCTAACACACGAGTGTTACACGATCGTTTCATGCATGCATCTTCATCATTGGCATCAATCTCATCATCAACAAGCTCTTCCAAGAATTATGTGTCTCCATCTCCTATTCATACAGAGAAAAACTAGCAACGCCAAGACCAAGATCGCCCATGACACATCAAATGAATACCCGAAAATATCTCACATTTTAGTCTCTCAGGTACATATAGTTTGAAGCTTTCCTTGACAAAATCACAAATAGAGTTTCTCAATATTTTGTGTTACGCTGTAATATCAATCTTAGAATAAGATATCAATAATATCAAAATCACTAACTTTATGACAAGCTTTTCGTATGAGGTTAGAAATTTTATAACGTCCCTCAATAAAATCAACATTTAATGTTTGTGATTATGTTCTCCATTTTTTTTCCTTTTTTCTAAATGATAAAGGTTTATTATTAATCATCGCGTCAATTTCACTTTCTTATGTCTACTATTGAAAACTAAACAAACACAATATATGGTAATGATTATATTTAGTAATGACAATAAAAGATGAACATAAAAATATAAAGAGCTTGATACATGTGTTTGAGATTACGATCCGTGTGCGTTTATGATTTGTATCAAGCCGATTTGTGAATTATTTTTCATACAATATTATATAATTTAATATAATATAACATCAATATTAATATAAATAATTATGAAATTAGTTATGTTTGTAAAAGAAATAATATAGAGTTTATTTGGAGAAATAAATTTAATATTAAAATAATTAGTTATGTGCATGGCTTTGATTTTGCCTTATTATAAAATAAATTGACATAATCAACTAAAATTTACAAACGCACCGAAGAAGACGAACATCCACAAATATCTCGTAAGCATGATACTCCGACATTTTCAATTTATGTCCGACGAGTAGTTGAGTTATGAACATGTGAACACACGACAAGAAGTATCCCCATCCTGGTTTTATCTCAAAATTTTGTACATGTCCTTTCTTGGTATCTTACTCACCAACCATAAAATACCAAAGAGATTCTTAGAAGCGGTTGGTGTTGATGTATTTTAAGCCATGAATTAACCAGTCCATCACATATTTCGGTTGACGATGAAATCACTTCCCTCTGTAATCCTCTTGCTCTTCCTCGTGACCCCACAACAGTCATGGTTGGGTTGTCCTCTTCAGCCGAACGATGTCGTCAATGATACCTATCGGCCCATGCCCTTCCCCTACTACTGCGTCTCCACAGTCCAATCGGACCCAAAGAGTGCCTCTGCCAAGGGATCTCCGGATGTGGGCATGATACTCATCGACCATATCGATATAAAAGCCAAGGCCAACCTCCCAAAGATTAGAAACCTGATTTTGCGAGCCAAAGACCATATAAGCAAGGCCGCTCTGAAGTTTTGCAACGGGTCCTACACAGTTATCGTGGTGGCTTCTGTGCCAGCAAGCAGGGGAGCCTTGATCTTAGGCAATCCTAAGTTAGCAGAGGATTACATGACCGATGCTACTCAGGAGATGGACCTGTGCGATGAAGAGTTCAAGGGGTTAAATATCTAAATACATGATTTTCATACCATACCATACCATCGTTGAGAGACCACCACGTTATCCAAGTAAAACATCTAATTAATCATTTTTTTCCTTTCCGTTTTGTTTACCTTAAATTTGACAAAACTTGATGACATCATCGCTGGAGTAAGTTCGTTGGATGCGGATCTCCGAACGAGACGAGAGAATGATGAACAAATTCCACGCGATTCATTCATTAGAAGCAAGAAGGTTTTGGACGAATATTTCATTCTCCAACTATTTTTGAAGAACCTGTCAAGTTCTTTCTATGATGTTACTTACAGCGAGTGTCATTTTATTCCTGACTTAAAAATTAGTCCCTTAATTTTAGCGCATTTTGTTATATTATTTGACACTGAATATTTTAAATTTTTATTTTCATTTGATTAGTTGGGAGAGAACATTGAAAATGACGAGGGTTCTTCATGTGATCCAGCGAAAGATTGCGGCTGGCGATTTTAAAAGTCAGGGTAATCGAAAGCTTGATGGGTTAATCGGGAAATTTTATGTGCTAGATAGATTATCATCCTATCCTAAGAGAAAACGGTCTACGTGAGAACTCCAAAGTGCGTCATAGGGCGCAATGGATTCTTTAACTCGCAAAGAAATTCGTAAGGGGAGAAAACGGAGACGTCCTTAGTATGTTAAGCACAGGGCTTTAATAGAAAATTCGAACCACTTGAAACCAATGAAGAAAAGAATTAACGGATTGGACGACTTTTGCATCCAACCTCCTCCTAATGTGTGTCGGAGTCTATGACCAGATTCTGGGAGACACAGAAACCGCTAGCCACAGTAGGACGGTATGAACATTGCATTCACAGTTTTCTCTTTTGTAATTTGTTATATTATGCAATATTGAACCGTGACAATTTGATGGATTTGCGTAAAAGGTACACGAGAAGATCGTCATCCGACGGTAAAAGATTATCTTGTGTAAAAACAGTTAAGGATGGACTGTACTCCCTCCCATCACGCACACGAATCCTCATATCATCTGGGATTGCAATACCGAATTAAAAAACGGTTCTGCTCATTTTTCTGAGCTTTTCTACTATATCGCATCTTGGTCGTATCAATGATCGTGTGTTCTTGTTCATGTAAGCAAGCGGCTATCTGATCCTTCGTAGTGGTCATTTCCTCCATTATGATTGGGAAATGTTTATTCTAATTGAACTCTCTTCCAGTTTCCCTGTTACTTATTTGTTTACAAGTGCTTTATCTTATTGTCACTCGTATTCGTATCTCTGCAGTGCATATGAGTAGTCTGCTAAAGCACCTTATTTTTCTGCAGGCACTAAGAATGCATTGAAGAGAAGGATTGTCGAAGAGCTGTATGAGAATGCTTCGATTACTGCTAAGGATGTTGCGATTGATTCTGTCGGTGACAAATTACTCTCAAAGAAAGGAGGCCTCCAAAACGGAATCTTGCGCGTATTTTCGTGGAACTTGGTGATAAATACCCGACTTTTGATCTCAAGAAGGTAGTGTCCAATCACGGAATGTTCATGATGGCCCCCAACAGCTAGATTCTGGAGACTTCCACTTTCCGACGTCCTCTAAGGCCTGCTGATGAAGCCACTCTGGTCAACGTCTCCATCTCTTAGTATGTTTGTCCGAGTTCACGCCGCCTCGTAATCCAAATACACGATTTTCATACCATACCATTGTTGAGAGACCACCACGTTATCCAAGTAAAACATTTAATTAATCATTTTTTTCCCTTTCCGTTTTCTTTGCCATAAATTTGACAAAAATTTGATGACATCATCACTGTAGTAAGTTCGTCGGATGCTGTGGATCTCCGAATGGGACGAGAGAATGATGAACAAATTCCACGCGATTCATTCATTAGCAAAGCGAGAAGGTTCTGGACGAATATTTCATTCTCCAACTATTTTTAAAGATGTTGTTATGTTACTTTTAGTGAGTATTATTTTATTCCAGACTTAAAAATTAGTCCCTTAATTTTTGCGTTTCCATTCTTTCACACTAAAAAGTTTTACTTTTATTTTCATTTGATTAGTTAAATAGGACGTTGAAAATGGCCAGGGTTCTTCGTGTGTTCTAGCGACCGATTATGACCCATGAATACAGTAATCATGACAATTGAAAGCCAAATGGGTTAATTGGGAACAATGTGCTGGAGAGATTATCATCTTCGGAGAAAAGTTGGCCATATTGTGCAACGGATTCTTGAACTCGTAAAGAAATTCGTAAGAGGGGAAAGCAGAGACGTCCCCAGTATGCTTGAGCACAGAACTTTAAGAGAAAATTTGAACCTCTTGTAACCAATCAAAAAAAGAATTAAGGGAATGGCGACTTTTGCATTCAACCTTCTCCTAATGTGTGTCGAAGTCAATGACCAGATTCTCGGAGACATTGAAACCGTTAGGCACATTAGTGAGGAAACTTCATCGGAGATTGAAGGCTCGGAGTCGACTTCGGATCCGAAGCCAACAGACTTGGAAGGGACACAAGCATCAGAAGATTCTCGCAGCGCCATCTGATTTGGGGCGAGCACGTCACATAATGGAGGCAGTACGGCGCTGGATGAAAGGTTGAGAGTACCGTGTGCAGGGACATGGCTGGATTTGGAGCGATTTTGCCATCGAAATAAAGGCGAGACTGGTGTTGGGAGAGAGGGAGTTTTCCACCACGGGAACCTGTCTGGTTGTATATCTCTTCTTGAAGGCTCCCTCTGAAATATGTGGGTTCGTTCTCCCTCTAGCTCTTGTCTGTGTGTATATCTTTACTTTCTGTTAAGATTTTATTTTTTCCTTTCATGTACTTTTTTGTGATTTTATCAACAAATAAAATATTTAATAAATATTTTCCTCGTACCCGGCATCAAAGTCATTTCTTATTCAAACTCATTCATACTGACATTTGGGAACATGCACCATTGAACTCACATACTAGTCATCATTATTGCATCCACTTACTACGGTAAATTCTCATGGGTTTGAGATGAAGATCCGTGTGCGTTTATGACTTCGTGTCAAGTCGATTTGTGATTATATAATTTAATATAATATAACATCAATATTAATTTAAATAATTATGAAATTAGTTAGGTTTGTAAAAAAAACATAACTAATTTTCAATTTTATATCCGACGAGTAGTTGAGTTATGAACATGTGAACACACGACAGGAAGTATACCCATCCTTGTTTTATCTCAAAATTTTCTACATATCCTTTCTTGTTATCTTACTCACCAACCATAAAGGACCAAAGAGATTCTTAGAAGCGGTTGGTGTTGATATACTTTAAGCCATGAATTAACAAGTCCATCACATATTTAGGTTCACGATGAAATCACTTACCTCTGCAATCCTCTTGCTCTTCCTGGTGACCCCACAACAGTCATGGTCACGTCCTCTTCAACCAAGTGATGTTTTCAGCGATACCTGTTGGCCTATGCCCTTCCCCAACTTATGGGTCTCCACACTCCGATTGGACCCAAAGAGTGCCTCTGCCAAGGGATCTCCAGATGTGGGCGTGATACTCATCGACCATATCGACATAAAAAGCCGAGGCCACCCTCCCAAAGATTAGAAACCTGATTTTGCGAGCCAAAGACCATAAACTCAAGGCCGCGCTCAAGTTTTGCAACGGTTCGTACACAGTTATCGTGGTGGCTTCTGTGCCAGCAAGCAGGGGAGCCTTGATCTCAGGCGATCCTAAGTTAGCAGATAATTACATGACCGATGCTGCTTAGGAGATGGACCTGTGCGATGAAGAGTTCAAGGGGTTAAAGTCTCCATTGGCGAGAGAATGATTTTGAGTGCAAGGCCGCGAGGATTGTGGCTACCATCGCTAGGATGATGGAATGATATGTAGAGGATAATTGTAATGACTCAAAAATTTTAGTAGTAATGAATATATCAATGCTTTACAAATGAGCTTCAGTTTTGAGGGCGACGGACAAAGGTGTGAGAGCGCCCGATGCCTTATTCACAAACCGCACGTCCTTGGTAATTGGGGGAGAGGGAGGTTTGGTTGGTTATCTTGTACCTATTTTGATTAATTTGATTTTTTTTATTACCCCATGAGAGAAGCCTGAACCTCCGACTATTTCATCTCCACCATTCATAAGAGAGTTACATATTTGACTAAGAATAAATAAGGACCCTTGGATCATTTTGTCCCTACTTGAATAGCTTCCTCAAAAAGCCATATTGGGGTGTTTATCAACAGAGGACGGGTATTATTACGGGGATCCTGATATCTCTCTCCCTTGTCTTGAAAAACACACCCACCTTTCCTCTCCTTTTCGCATCTGGCAGAATAGGAGAAAAAGAAAGCCGATCGTCATCTCCCTTGTACAAGAGGGTTCGGTTGAGCGTATAAGGTGGAAGAAAAGAAAAAAATGACGTGAGGGAGCGAAGCTAACCGAGTTGTGTGAAGGAACCGAAGACGGCAACCCAAGTTCATTTGTCGCGAGGTGAAGTTTAGCGAAGAGGGAAGGAACCTCGAGGAAGGGACATGTTAAAGCATCCAACCCGGAGCGAGATTGTACGGAGACGTCGAGAACTTGAAGTGTTTTGCGGAGGAAGTGGAATGAGGTATGCTCCCATCTTACTCTTCTCTTTAATTTGTGTACACGACCATCAAGATTATTGGTTTTCTTCTCCACATTGGCATGTACGAGAATGGTAGTTCGGTAATGGTGATGGGAAGCTGACTCTTAGATTGACTAGGAGAAGCACCCCAAGTCTAAGTGCGTGTGTGTCACTCACAGGCTACGGAGATCTCCGCCTTGGAGTAGGTGGCGAGTCTCCCGTTCCCTTGGTTAGAGAAGGTTGGACGAGATTCCTCGGTGTTTTGGAGAACCAACCGGAGTTGGATTAAAGAACGACACTCTCGCAGATGAGTGGAGGGATTCTCGGTTATGGTAAAAAATGATGAAAAGCCGAATGGGTTATTAATGTTGAAATGTGAGAATGGGAATTGATGAAAATAAGGTTGAGAACGTCTTGCCTCGGAAAGGGGAGGAAAAAGGATGACTTGAGGCAAAACAAAAACCTCTATAATGGGGTGGGACGAATTGACAAATATTGGTCAATTGCAAATTTAGGACTCGCGGGGTAATGCGAGGTATTGAACTGCCTTGTCGTACCGAGTGGAGCAGGGGCATGAAATTGATCGTGTCCCCCGGAATGCTCTATTTTAAGACCTTAAAGACCGGTTAAAATCGCCTGGAACGAGGGCTAGAAAATTACGACGAAATGGGGTTGTGATTGGAATTATGGGCGGACTTAGTTCCCGTGGATGCGTACGAATTTCTATCAAGACGAAAAGAGTCTTGGAAGGCTGCAAGAAAGAGAGAGACCTCTGATATAATGTAAGTAGAGGAAGAAGTGCACTCCACGTGTACGAAGAAATCGTTGGATTATTAATTGTATAAAGGAAAGAATTTTAGGAAAGAAATAAAGTTAATCACAATTAAGTTTGTCTGACATGACTAATTAAATTTGTCTTATGATATTTTACATGATAAAAAAAAAGAATCTCCTATATATTTATATTTGTTTATTATCAGCTTTGAAATTCTTGAATGATAGTGATATAATCAAAAGAACTTCAGGGGACCTTGTGTTTGACTTAATAAAAATAAGAAAATTCAACTGCTTTCTTAATTATCATCGAAACCTTAAGACCTTTCAATAATGCCATGAATAATGAGATTTTCGTCCTTCATATTTTGGAATTTGCACAACAAATTATGTTGCTATCTTCTTTCGATCCATGATCGCTCCAGTTTTAGAATCTCCATTGAGGAGAGAACAATTTTGAGGGCAAGGCTGCAACGGTCACAGTTTCCATTGCTCGAAAGATTATTTAACGCATCAAATGCCAAATAATGCTTTAAAAATTAGAGATCTGACAATTACTTGTGAAATCTTCGATGCCAATAGTCAATCACGGCCAAAGCATGGGGAAGCAATTAGCACGTCAGTCACCACGAAGTTATCAAAGGGTATTCACTCGCCTCCATCAAATATCCCAAATTCCATGAATGATCTTTATAACAAGAAATCAATCCGTATTTAACAGTCAAAACCAGCTGATTATGGCTTTCTTCATATTTCAGCTGCTCAATCTGGTCAGTACCATGTCCTTGATTCCATCATTGAACACAAAGAGTTGTGCAGCCGCGTTGATCGCCTTCATCGGATAGACTCGGGACTTCCACTTTCCGATGTCTGATTGAGACAATTTGGTCAACTTCCTAAGAAGGCTTGCTGATGAAGACAATTTGATCGACGTCTCCATCTCTCCGCATGGTTGTCCGAGTTCTCGTCGCCTCGTAATTCGCATACACGATCCTCATCCCCTACTATAATTGAGGGATCACCACATAATCCAAGTAAAACTTCTCATTAATCATTGTTTCCCTTTCTGTTTTTGTTTTACCTTATATTTGTCAAAACTTTGGTGACTCATCGCACGGGCAAGTTTGTCGGATGCTAGGACCTCTGAACGAGACGAGAGAATGATGAACAAATTTCATGGGATTCATTCATTAGCAAAGCGAGAATACAGGGCCATGTTGCTTTGCTAATGAATGAATCCCGTGAAATTTGTTCATCATTCTCTCGTCTCGTTCCGAGGTCATAGCATCCAAAAAACTTGCTCGTGAGATGATGTCATCAAAGTTTGGATAACTTTAAGGTAAAAAAACGGAAAGGGAAAAAATGATTAAAGAGAAGTTTTACTTGGATAACGTGGTGGTCCCTCAACGATAGTAGGGGATGAGGATCGCGTATGCGAATTACGAGGCGACGAGAACTCGGACAACCTTGCGGAGAGATGGAGACGTCAATCGAATTGTCTTTCATCAGAAAGCCTTATAGGACGTGACGAGGCAAATGACCATAGCGGTGTGAGGGGGCGTCGAGGATACAGGGCCATGGCTAGTGAGGAAACTTCATTGGAGATTGAAAGCTTGGAGTCAACTTCGGATCTGAAGCTAACAGACTTGGAGGGGACATAAGCATCCGATGAATCTGATTTGGGGCGAGCACGTCACATAATGGAGGCAGTGCGGCGCTGGACGAAAGGTCGAGAGTACCCTGTGCAGGGACATGGCTAGATTTGGAGCGATTTTGCCGTCGAAATAAAGGCCAGACTGGTGCTGGGGGAGAGAGTTTTCCACCACGGGAAATCAATTGTCTTGCTGTTGGGGCTTGGGCTTGGAGAACTGCCGCTGTGGGGCACTGCCAAGGAGGAGCATCCTTGTGAAAAAATGAATGGAGGAGCGTCCTTTTCTAGTCCTAAGCAGGCCGAAATCGGTTTCTTGAATATCCATCCTCGGTTTGATTGTCTGTAGGAATTGATAATCCCCTGCCGCTGTTTGTATCTGCTACTGTGGCGGTAACGAGTTCCCGCAGACGTTGAGGCCGTGGATCTTCTTACGACAAGGGATGCTGGCACGAGATCGACCTGGTAGAACTGTTTTGTAAGCTGCCATCTGACCATTTGTTGGAGTTGCGGCCGGAGTTGGCGGTGGAGAAGCAAACTGCAGCTAATTAAATTAGGCTTCGGAGAAAAGAGATAACTCAAGACTCGCTTCCGTCTACCTGTTCTTCCCTCGTTCTCTCTGAAATATGTGGGTTCGTTCTCCCTCTAGCTTTTGTCTGTGTGTATATCCCCAAGCAAGCTTGTGTGCCTACCGTGTCTTATACCCTTTAACATCGCATGTTTATTTTTTGTTAAGATTTTATTTTTTCCTTTTATTGATTGTTTAGAACCGAACCAAATATTCTTCCGTGATTTTATTTGATTTCATGGATTTTTTTGTGATTTTTATTTTTTGGAAAAAATTTACCAACAAATAAAATATTTAATAAATCTTTTCCTCGTACCCGGCATCAAATTCATTCATACCGTCGTTTGGGAACATACACTTATTACGATAAATTCATATTGTTCCAAGATACGATGTTCTTTATCTTTCAAGCTTTCCGATAGAAAACCTTTTCGGACATCACATTAAATATTTTCAATCTAATTGTGCCAAACAATTTCTATATGGGATTATGCTTTTGAAATTGTTGTCTATCTCATCAGTAGGTTACTTACTAAATATTTTAACTTCAAATCCCCCTTGAAATTGTTTATAGCCGATGTCCTGATTACTCCAGCTTAAGAGTTTTCGAATGTTCGTATTATCCTTATCTTCATCATTACCCAACCGATGAATTAGATAGGAGCGATGAATTATCGCTCTTGTCCGTGTGTGTTTCTTGAATAGCCAGCCTATCACTATCATGGTTATCATTTGTTTGATCCTTCTACCGCACTCGTGTTTATCTCAACCCGGGCAATCTCATGAAATCTCATACCCATTTCATCGTGGTGTACTTGGGAGTTTCTTGTCCTGTTCCGGTCATGCGTCTTCTCCGCGAATGTCTCCTTTCCATTTTCCTATTCTAACATTTTGTTCTCTCTAATACAAAGTCTTCTCCCACTCGTACCCCTATTCTAAATGGCATATCAGGTGCAGCTTCTACAAGTTCAGCTCGGTCTATCGATTATACTATTACGATAGAAACTTCTCCTATAACTGATCAATTTGCTAAAAAAGAGATTATGGTTACTACTACGGACAAAGATCTTACATCTCTAAATACCAGTCTTATGACGGCTAGCTAGATCAAGTTAATTACACCCCCACAGTTCTCTGTTACTCGACATACGTTTGCTTTCGTAACTATAATAATCAAGTTAATTACATATAATGATCAACAAATTACAGGTCGCTACTTAATAGCATGCATAATATTCAACGTCTCTAACGTACGAGTATTACACGATCGTTTCACGCATGCATCTTCATCATCAGCATTGGCATCAATCTCATCGTCAACAAGCTCTTCCAAGAATTATGTGTCTCCATCTCCGATTCATATAGAGAAAAACTAGCAACGTCAAGACCAAGATCGCCCATGACATCAAATCAATACCCGAAAATATCTCACATTTTTGTCTCTCAGGTGCATATAGTTTGAAGCTTTCCTTGACAACATCACGAATAGAGTTTGTCAATTGTTTGTCTTTACACGTAGTTCTGTAATATCAATCTTAGAATAAGATATCATTAATATCAAAATCACTAACTTTATGACAAGCTTTCCGTATGAAGTTAGAAATTTTTAAACGTCCCTCAATAAAATCAACATTTAATGTTTGTGATTATGTTCTCCATTTTTTTTCTACATGATAAAGGTTTATTATCAATCACGGCCTCTATTTCACTTTCTATACGCGTATTCTTACGTCTACTATTGAAAATTAAACAAACACAATAGATGGTAATGCTTATATTTAGTAATGACAATAAAAGATGAACCTAAAAATATAAAGAGCACTTGTGTTTGAGATGAAGATCCCTGTGCGTTTATGACTTTGTATCAAGTCGATTTGTGAAATTATTTTTCATAATATAACATAAATATTAATTTAAATAATTATGTTTGTAAAAAGAATAATTTAGAGTTTATTTGGAGAAATAAATTTAATATTAAAATAATTAGTTATGTTTATGGCTTTTGATTTTGCCTTATTATAAAATAAATTGATATAATCAACTAAAATTTACAAACGCACCGAAGAAGATGAACACCCACAAATATGTCGTAAGCATGATATTCCGACATTTTCAATTTTATACCCGACGAGTAGTTGAGTTATGAACATGTGAACACACGACAGGAAATATCCTAATATTTTTTTATCATCCTTTGTTTTATCTCAAAATTTTCTACATGTCCTTTCTTCTTATCTTACTCACCAACCATAAAGGACCAAAGAGATTCTTAGAAGCGGTTGGTGTTGATATACTTTAAGCCATGAATTAACAAGTCCATCACATATTTCGGTTCACGATGAAATCACTTACCTCTGCAATCCTCTTGGTCTTCCTCGTGACCCCACAACAGTCGTGGCCGCGTCCTCTTCAACCAAGTGATGTCGTCAGCGATACCTGTTGGCCTACGCCCTTCCCCGACTTATGGGTCTCCACACTCCGATCGGACCCAAAGAGTGCCTCTGCCAAGGGATCTCAGGATGTGGGCGTGATACTCATCGACCATATCGACATAAAAGCCGAGGCCACCCTCCCAAAGATTAGAAACCTGATTTTGCGAGCCAAAGACCATATAATCAAGGCCGCGCTCAAGTTTTGCAACGGTTCGTACACAGTTATCGTGGTGGCTTCTGTGCCAGCAAGCAGGGGAGCCTTGGTCTCAGGCGATCCTAAGTTAACAGAGAATTACATGACCGATGCTGCTCAGGAGATGGACCTGTGCGATGAAGAGTTCAAGGGGTTAAAATCTCCATTGACGAGAGAGAATGATTTAGAGTGCAAGGCCACGAGGATTGTGGCTACCATCGCTAGGATGATGGAATGATATGTAGAGGATAATGCCATGAATAATGAGATTTTCGTCCTTCATATTTTGGAATTTGCACAACAAATTATGCTGCTATCTTCTTTCAATCCTTGAGCGCTCCAGTATTAGAATCTCCATTGAGGAGAGAACAATTTTGAGCGCAAGAAGGAAAACAATTGCAGTTTCCATTTCTCGAAAAGATTATTTAATGCATCAGATGCTAAATAATGCTTTACAGTTTAGAGATCTGACAATGACTCGTGAAATCTGCTATGCCAATAATCAATCACGGCCAAAGCATGGGGAAGCCATTAGCACGTCAGTCACCACGAAGTTATCAAAGGGTATTCACTCGCCTCCATCAAATTTCCCAAATTCCATGAATGATCTTTATAACATGAAATCAATCCGTATTTAACAGTCAAAACCAGCTGATTGTGGCTTTCTTCATATTTCAGCTGCTCAATCTGGTCAGTCCTATGTCCTTGATTCCCTCATTGAACACAAAGAGTTGTACAGCCGCGTTGATCGCCTTCATCGAATAGACACGGGCTGTAATGATGGCTTTCCCTCCTCCAGAAAAGGATTCCACAATGGAGTTGTCTATCTGCAACCAAGAGAATGCATGCTTTCCAGGCACCTCAGGCTGAGAGAAAGCTTCCCATTTACTGGCTCGATATCCAGGAATGCGCAAAATGACCTATTGTCATAACCTTTATGGAGGGATGACCTCTCTAGGTAAACACAGAATAGAACCACTACGGCCTTGTGAAGAACACTCCCGTGAATTTCTCAAAATAAAAATAATTAGACTAAAATGAAATATGGTGATTCCACCAAAAATGTGCCTTGATCCACCAAAAATAGCCCTGCTTCAAAGTCAGGACAAATCTGAAATTTTATCTATCGTACCTGTGCCGCTGAGACACCAGAAACTTTGATGGTGCTTCCTGGCTGCAGCACTAGCGGATTTAAGTCTTTCGGGTGTGTAGATCTTCTATTGGTGGAGTTGTCGACCGGAGTTGTCCAGCCAAACATACAGTCTTCGGATTAGCCTGTAGGCATTCGACATTTAACTGGATCGAAGGACCAGTTATCATGTACTCCGGCCCATCCCTTTTCAATATCATCTCGTCTTCTAGAAGACTTGTGGACACAGCCCCCTTAAATACGCCGATTTTTCTCAAAGTCAAAGAAGGTCTACGATGCATAAAACTTTCCAAAATCATAGCCACGGAAGGTGGGCATCATTCGCACTATCATACTTCCTTGTCATATAATGGTCGTGCTTGGCGTTGGATCCCCCAAATTGTGGATTACCATTGTACAGGTATTCGTCCAATTCTTTGCATTCAAACTATTGCAAAAATTGGCTAGTGATGGAACCGTTACACAAAATCGACCGGCTTTAGTTAATAACGATCCTTTATTATGTTTTAACCGCATGTGATTAAACTCAAATTAATTTTACCACTATTCAGACATGATTGATAATTGATCTTATTAAGCATGTTCAATTTCATTTCTTAGGATCGTTAAATATGATTAACAATATCGAGTAATCAATAGCATTCATTTAGATAATTGACTTCGAATTTAGAAACTATTTTCCCTAAACGTGATTAGATCAACATTTTCTCGAGGTAGTTACATTAAACTAACTTTTTGAATGAGAATTTTGGACGAGAATGACGATTACTTAAAAAATCATCTTGGGTGAATTTAAAAGTATAATAAAATCTAGGGATCAATCGATCATTTTTTTAACTTCATTTATTTGGAAACATGAAAAAATAGCATATTGGTTTGTAGACCAAGAGGCTCCTGTTGCTGTGGACAAAGGCGTACCTGCAACTCCCGTCCGCAGCTGCATTCCCTTCATCCCCCCCTCGACAGGCAATGATGGCACTCCCGTCTTCAGACAACGAACTCCCTCTCCGGCACCAACAACTCCGTCGCAGCGAAAGCCCCACCATGTCCACTTTCTGGACTCCAGCAAACATCTTCGGCAGGCTAACAGCAGAAGTGAGCCAGTTATTAGTCTTCTCGGTAGCAGTCACACCCACAGCCCCAGACACCGGTGGCAACCTGTCGAGGCCTCAAGCTCTCGTCTCCAACTCCGACATCGACAACCAGCGACACTCTTCCTCAGTCCCGTCATCCTGGGAATCTCACAGTTATAGTACCCTCTTCACCTCTCAACGTCCTCAAGCATGCCGCAGCCGTTCTCCATGCCGTCTCCAGCCCCGATCCCGGCTTGTTCTGGACTCAGCTATGCCATTGTGTTGTTCTCGGCGTGAACAGCCAACCCCTGCCGCTCCAACAAATTGGTGCTGAGGACACTATCGAAACCTCTATCCCCTGCTGGCCCAGGACCACGACAGTTCCATTACCGCGACAAGTGATGGCTCCCTGGCATATCCCCCATAGCCGTATAAGCCAATGCCAACAGCCCTGTTGCTTCCCAAAGTTGCAGCCAACGACCACCAGAACATACACCTGAAGCCGAGTCTGCATCCCCTCGACTTCGACTACCCGCAGCGACGAATCCCCAAACCTGCCACTGCACCTGCAGCAATCTCCCCTCCATGACAGCAGACCAGACGCTTATGGTTCCGACTCAACCACAGTTACTCCAGCCGACTTCCCGGCCAGCACAACGAGTGCATGGCAGTCCGACCTGTACCGTCTCCATCCCATTCCGTCACTCTGGTGCCCTCTGCCTCTTCCTTGTTCTCACTACCCAGGAGCCACCCTCCCCGCAGCTCCAGTGACACCTCCTGCTACAAGCCATCAGCGAGATGTTTTTGGACGAATATTTCATTCTCCAACTATTTTTTAAGATGCTCTCAACATCATTTTATTACGTTACTTGGGGTGAGTTTCATTTTGTTCCTGACTTAAAAATTAGCTCCCTAATTTTAGGGTAGTTTGTTCGATTTTTTCACACAAAAGTTTTAATTTTATTTTCATTTGATTAGTTAGGAGAAGACATTCAACATGGCTAGCGTTATCTGTGTAATCAAGCGAAAGATTGCGACCGGTGAATACAAGAATCAGGACAATCGAAACGTTAATCGGAAACTTTCCATATGCTAGTGAGATTATCATCCTAGGAGAAAATGGTCTGCGTGAGTAATGCAAAGTTGGCCGTAGGGCGTAATGAATTCTTCAACTAGCAAAGAAATTTGTAAGAGGGAAAATTAGAATCCCAGGTATGCTGGAGGACAGAATTGGGAGGAAAATTCGAACCACTTGAAACCAATGAAGAAAAGAAGTAACGGAATGTGCACTCCGTTAATTCTTTTCTTTGCACTCCGTTACTTCTTTTCTTCATTGATTTCAAGAGGTTCGAATTTTACCTCGCAGCCCCGTGCTCAAGCATACTGAGGTCGTCTCTACCTTCTCCTCATACGGATTTCTTTACTAGTACATGAATACATTCCACCCTACGGCCAACTTTGCAGCACTCATGCAGACCACTTTCACCTAGGATGATAATCTATCTACAGCACATAAAAAGTTCCCGATTAACCAATCAATCGTCCTAATTCTTATATTCACTGGTCACAATCATTCGCTAGATCATACGGAGAACACTAGTCAATTTAAGTATTCTCCCCGAACTTGTCAAATGTAAATAAAAGTAAAAATTTTTTATATGAAAAAATCGAACAAACTAATCTAAAATTAAGGGACTAATTTTGACATCAGAAATAAAATAATACTCACTTAAAAGTAACATTAATAGAAAGATCTTGACAACATCTTAAAAATAGTTTTGAGCCAAACAATGAGTGTTATGAATATAAATGTCAATTTAAGAAAACGACAATTCTAATTCAATTCTTAAATTATGTAAAACGAAAGTAATTATAAGTTTCAATATTAAAATACCAGCACTTAGTTATTCAACGCAATCAGAAAAGCAAAAAACAAAAGAATAATAATTACAATAATAATTCAAACTCACAGATTGGGTGTGGAAGGAGCGTGTGACCTGATTTGGTCTTCTACGGGGAAAGACTTTGCTCGCCAAAGTACATTGACGTGAGGCGGTGTGAGGGGGCGTCGAGGATACAGGGCCATGGCTGGTGAGGAAACTTCATCGGAGATTGAAGGCTCGGAGTCGACTTGGGATCTGAAGCCAACAGACTTGGAAGGGACACAGGCATCAGAAGATTCTTGCAGCGCCATCTGATTTGGGGCGAGGACGTCACATAATGGAGGCAGTACAGTGCTGGATGAAAGGTCGAGAGTACCGTGTGCAGGGACATGGCTGGATTTGGAGCGATTTTGCCACCGAAATAAAGGGGAGACTGGTGCTGGGAGAGATAGAGTTTTCCACCACGGGAAAATCACCTGTCTGGTTGTCGGGGCTCGGGCTTGGAGAAGTGCCACTGTGGGGTGCTGCCATTGAGTTGTAAATCTCGTCGCGACTGAAAGCTGGTCACCGGGCGTCTGAACTGGGGCTCCGGTCTAAGGTTTCAGGAGAATGCTTGGAGGATGACTGTAGCAGCGCAGGGCTATTGGTTGCCGATGCGAGGATGAGCGTTGAGACCAGTATGTCGAATGTCGGGAACAGGTCAGGGATGAAGGACAGTCTCAGAAAATGGGAGAGGCAACCGGCCCGTGCCACTGTAGAGGGCGATGTTGATGGGGACGCCTGTTGATGAATGACAGATGGGGTAGAGATCGTTTGATTGAGTCGATGTTCCTCTTCCACTGCCAAAAGAAGAGAGAAAAACAAAGAAACATCGGGCAAAGGGACATGGAACGAATTTACCTGGGGATCGTTGTCGAATCCACGCGATTGGAGGATAACTGCTCCAGGAAGGGATTGCCTTCCGTTGGCGTATTCCAACTCAGATGGAGCTCATCGGCATCTCGGAGGAGTGATTGCTGTGATGTGAGTCTGGAAGTGTCGCTGTGGCTGAACTGGCTCAGGGCGGTGACAGGAGAAACCGAAGGGGGAAAGCCTTCCGTTGACGTGTTTCAGACCATGGAGGAGCGTTCTTTTTTCTAGTCCTAAGCAGGCCGAAATCGGTTTCTTGAATATCCATCCTCGGTTTGATTGTCTGTAGGAATTGATAATCCCCTGCCGCTGTTTGTATCTTCTACTGTGGCGGTAACGAGTTCCCGCAGACGTTGAGGCCGTGGATCTTCTGGCGACAAGGGATGTCGGAGAAAGGGATGCTGACGCAAGATCGATCTGGTAGAACCGTTTTGTACGCTGCCTTCTGACCATTTGTTGGAGTTGCGGCCAGAGTTGGTGGCGGAGAAGCAAACTGCAGCTAATTAGGCATCGGAGAGAAGAGATTCCACAAGACCTGCTTCCGTCCATCTGACTCTGAAATATGTGGGTCGGTTCTCCCTCTGACTTGTGTCTGTGTGTATATCTCCAAGCTTGTGTGCCTTCTGTGTCTTATAACCTTTAATATCATATCTTTAATTTTTGTTAAGATTTTATTTTTTGCTTTTGTTGATTGTTAGATTTTTTTATAGTAGGGAATCCAATATTCTTCCGTGATTTTATTTGATTTCATGAATTTTTTGTGATTTTATTTTTTGGAAAATATTTACCAACAAATAAAATATTTAATAAATCTTTTCCTCATTTCTGGCATCAAAGTCATTCCTTATTCAAACTCATTCATGCTGACAATTGGGAACATGCACCAATAAACTCACATACTAGTCATCGTTATTGTATCCACTTATTACGATAAATTCTCATTGTTCCACGATATGTTCATTATCTTTCAAGCTTTTTGGTAGAAAATCTTTTCGGACATCACATTAAATATTTTCTATATGGGATTGTGCTTTTTGAAATTGTTGTCTATCTCATCAGTAGGTTACTTACTACGTATCTTAACTTCAAATCCCCCTTTGAAATTGTTTATAAGCGATATCACGATTATTCCAGCTTAAGAGTTTTTGAATGTTTGTATTATTCTGAATGGCATATCAGGTGTGGCTCCTACAAGTTTAGTTCGATCTATCCATTAAACAATTACGATAGAAACTCCTTCGATAACTTATCAATATACTAATCAAGACATTATGATTAATACTTTCTGAATACAGATCATATGACGGCTAGCTCGATCAAGGATGGAAGTCTACCACCCCGCAGTTCTCTGTTACTATTATAATCAAGTTAATTACATGTCAAATAATGATCAATGAATTACAGGTCGCTACTTAATAGCATACGTAATATTCAACGACTCTAACATACGATCGTTTCATGCATGCATCTTCATCATTGGCATCAATCTCATCATCAACAAGCTCTTCCAAGGATTATGTGTCTCATCTCCTATTCATACAGAGAAAAACTAGCAACGCCAAGACCAAGATCGCCCATGACACATCAAATGAATACCCGAAAATATCTCACAATAGTCTCTAAGGTACATATAGTTTGAAGCTTTCCTTGACAACATCACAAATAGAGTTTGTCAATAGTTTGCTTGAGATGAAGATCCGTGTGCGTTTATGACTTTGTAACAAGTGGATTTGTCAAATTATTTTTCATACAATATTATATAATTTAATATAATATAAACAATTATGAAATTAGTCATGTTTGTAAAAAAAATAATTTAGAATTTATTTGGAGAAATAAATTTAATATTAAAATAATTAGTTGTGTGTATGGCTTTGATTTTTCCTTATTATAAAATAAATTGATATAATCAACTAAAATTTACAAAAAAAGAAGACGAGCATCCACAAATATGTCGTAAGCATGATACTCCGACATTTTCAATTTATGTCCGACGAGTAGTTGAGTTATGAACATGCGAACACACGACAAGAAGTATCCCCGTCCTGGTTTTATCTCAAACTTTTCTACATGTCCTTTCTTGTTATCTTACTCACCAACCATAAAGGACCAAAGAGATTCTTAGAAGCGGTTGGTGTTGATATACTTTAAGCCATGAATTAACAAGTCCATCACATATTTCGGTTCATGATGAAATCACTTACCTCTGCAATCCTCTTGCTCTTCCTCGTGACCCCACAACAGTCGTGGTCACATCCTCTTCAACCAAGTGATGCCGTCGGCGATACCTGTTGGCCTATGCCCTTCCCCGACTTATGGGTCTCCACATTCTGATCGGATCCAAAGAGTGCCTCTGCCAAGGGATCTCAGGATGTGGGCGTTATACTCATCGACCATATCGACATAAAACCCAAGGCCACCCTCCCAAAGATTAGAAACCTGATTTTGCGAGCCAAAGACCATAAACTCGAGGCCGTGCTCAAGTTTTGCAACGGTTCGTACACAGTTATCGTGGTGGCTTCTGTGCCAGCAAGCAAGGGAGCCTTGATCTCAGGCGATCCCAAGTCAGCAGAGAATTGCATGACCGATGCTGCTCAGGAGATGGACCTATGCGATGAAGAGTTCAAGGGGTTAAAATCTCCACTAATGAGAGAGAATGATTTTGAGTGCATGGCCGCGAGGATTGTGGCTACCATCGCCAGGATGATGGAATGATATGTAGAGGATATTGCCATGAATAATAAGATTTTCGACCTTCATATTTGGGAATTTGCACAACAAATTATGCTCCTATCTTCCTTCAATCCTTGAGCGCTCCAGTTTTGGAATCTCCATTGAGGAGAGAACAATTTTGAGGGCAAGGCTTCAACAATCGCAGTTTCCATCGCTCAAAAGATTATTTAACGCATCCTATGCCAAATAATGCTTTACAGATTACTTGTGAAATCTTCTATGCCAATAATCAATCACGGCCAAAGCATGGGGAAGCAATTAGCACGTCAGTCACCACGAAGTTATCAAAGGGTATTCACTCGCCTCCATCAAATTTCCCAAATTCCATGAATGATCTTTATAACATGAAATCAATCCGTATTTAACAGTCAAAACCAGCTGATTGTGGCTTTCTTCATATTTCAGCTGCTCAATCTGGTCAGTCCTATGTCCTTGATTCCCTCATTGAACATAAAGAGTTGTGCAGCCGCGTTGATCGCCTTCATCGAATAGACACGGGCTGTAATGATGGCTTTCCCTCCTCCAGAAAAGGATTCCACAATGGAGTTGTCTATCTGCAACCAAGAGAATGCATGCTTTCCAGGCACCTCAGGCTGAGAGAAAGCTTCCCATTTACTGGCTCGATATCCAGGAATGCGCCAAATGACCTATTGTCATAACCTTTATGGAGGGATGACCTCTCTAGGTAAACACAGAATAGAACCACTACGGCCTTATGAAGAACACTCCCGTGAATTTCTCAAAATAAAAATAATTAGACTAAAATGAAATATGGTGATTCCACCAAAAATGTGCCTTGATCCACCAAAAATAGCCCTGCTTTAAAGTCAGGACAAATCTGAAATTTTATCTATCGTACCTGTGCCGCTGAGACACCAGAAACTTTGATGGTGCTTCCTGGCTGCAGCACTAGCGGAGTTAAGTCTTTCGGGTGTGTAGATCTTCTATTGGCGGAGTTGTCGACCGGAGTTGTCCAGCCAAACATACAGTCTTCGGATTAGCCTGTAGGCATTTGACATTTAACTGGATCGAAGGACCAGTTATCATGTACTCCGGCCCATCCCTTTTCAATATCATCTCGTCTTCTAGAAGACTTGTGGACACAGCCCCCTTAAGTACGCCGATTTTTCTCATAGTCAAAGAAGGTCTACGATGCATAAAACTTTCCAAAATCATAGCATAGTCACGGAAGGTAGGCATCATTCGCACTATCATACTTCCTTGTCACATAATGGTCGTGCTTGGCGTTGGATCCCCCAAACTGTGGATTACCACAGGTATTCGTCCAATTCTTTGCGTTCAAACTATTGCAAAAATTGGCTAGTGATGGAACCGTTACACAAAATCGACTGGCTTTAGTTAATAACGATCCTTTATTATGTTTTAACCGTATGTGAATAAACTTAAATTAATTTTACCACTAGTCAGACATGATTGATAATTGATCTTATTAAACATGTTCAATGACATTTCTTAGGATCGCTAAACATGATGAACAATATCGATTAATCAATAGCATTCATTTAGGTAATTGACTTTGTATTAATCAGGCCTCCAAAACGGAATCTCGCGCATATTTTCGTGGAACTTGGTGATATATACCCGACCTTTGATCTCAAGAAGGTAGTGTGCAATCACGGAATGTTCATGATGGCCCCCGACCGCTAGATTCCGATGACTTCCACTTTTCGACGTCCTCTAAGGCCTGCTGATGAAGCCACTCTGGTCAACGTCTCCATCTCTTAGTATGGTTGTCCGAGTTCAGGCCGCCTCGTAATCCAAATACACGAGTTTCATACCAAACCATCGTTGAGAGACCACCACGTTATCCAAGTAAAACATGTAATTAATTATTTTTTTCCTTTCCGTTTTCTTTACCTTAAATTTGACAAAAATTTGATGACATCACCGCTGGAGTAAGTTCTCGTATGCGGAGGATCTCCGAACGGGACGAGAGAATGATGAACAAATTCCAGGTGATTCATTCATTAGCAAAGCCAGAAAGTTTTGGACGAATATTTCATTCTCCAACTATTTTTGAAGATGCTGTCAAGATCTTTCTATTATGTTACGTAGAGCGAGTGTCATTTCATTCCTTAATTGAAAATTAGTCCCTTAATTTGAAGGCATTTTGTTCCATTCTTTCGCACTGAATATTTTCAATTTTATTTTCATTTGATTAGTTGGGAGAGGACATTGAAAATGACGAGGGTTCTCCGTGTGATCCAGCAAAAGATTGCAGCTGGTGAATTTAAGAGAAGGATGCTGCGATTGCTTCTGTCGGTGACAAATTACTCTCAAAGAATGGAAAGTTGCAGGCATCCTAAACGGAATCTCGCGCATATTATCTCAAGATTTCATCGGAAACTTCATCGGAGACTGAAGGCTCGGAGTCGACTTCGGATCCGAAGCCAACAGACTTGGAAGGGACACAAGCATCCGAAGATTCTCGCAGCGCCATCTGATTTGGGGCGAGCACGTTACATAATGGAGGCAGTGCGGCGCTGGATGAAAGGTCGCGAGTACCGTGTGCAGGGACATGGCTGGATTTGGAGCGATTTTGCCATCGAAATAAAGGCGAGACTGGTGTTGGGAGAGATAGAGTTTTCCACCACGGGAAAATCACCTGTCTGGTTGTATATCTCTTCTTGAAGGCTCCCTCTGAAACACGTGGGTTTGTTAAGCTTGTGTGCCTACTGTGTCTTATACCCTTCAATATAGCATCTTTACTTTCTGTTAAGATTTTATTTTTTCCTTTTATTGATTGTTAGAAATTTTTAGAATAGACTAAATATTCTCCCGTGATTTTATTTGATTTCATGTACTTTTTTGTGTTTTTTATTTTTCGAAAAAAATTTATCAACAAATAAAATATTTAATAAATCTTTTCCTTGTACCCGGCATCAAAGTCATTTCCTATTCAAACTCATTCATACAGACATTTGGGAACATGCACCATTGAACTCACATACTAGTCATCTTTATTGCATCCACTTATTACGATAAATTCTCATGTGTTTGAGATGAAGATCCGTGTGCATTTATGACTTCATGTCTAGTCGATTTGTGATTATATAATTTAATATAATATAACATCAATATTAATTTAAATAATTATGAAATTAGTTATGTTTGTAAAAGACATAACTTATTTTCAATTTTATATCCGACAAGTAGTTGAGTTATGAACATGTGAACACACGACAGGAAGGCAAAGGTTCGTACACAGTTATCGTGGTGGCTTCTGTGCCAGCAAACAGGGGAGCCTTGATCTCAGGCCATCCTAAGTTAGCATATAATTACATGACCGATGCTGCTCAGGAGATGGACTGTGCGATGAAGAGTTCAAGGGGTTAAAATCTCCAGTGGCGAGAGAATGATTTTGAGTGCAAGGCTGCGAGGATTGTGGCTACCATCGCTAGCATGATGACTAAAAAATTTTAGTAAAAATGAATATATCAATGCTTTACAAATGAGCTTTAGTGTTGAGTGCGACGGACAAAGGTGTGAGAGCGGCCGATGCCTTATTCACAAACCGCACGTCCCGTTGTAATTGGGGGAGAGGGAGGTTTGGTTGGTTATCTTGTACATATTTTAATTAATTTGATTTTTTTATTAACCCATGAGAGGAGCCTGAACCTCCGACTATTTTATCTCCACCATTCATGAGAGAGTTACATATTTGACTAAGAATAAATGAGGACCCTTGGATCATTTTGTCCCTACTTGAATAGCTTCCTCAAGAAGCCATATTGTTGTGTTTATCAAGTGAGGACGGGTATCATTACGGGGATCCTGATATTTCTCTCCCTTGTCTTGAAAAACACATGCATCTTTCCTCTCCTTTTCGTATCTGGCAGAATAGGAGAAAAAGAAATCCGATCGTCATCTCCCTTGCACAAGAGGGTTCGGTTGAGCGTATAAGGCGGAAGAAAACAAAAAAATGACGTGAGGGAGCGAAGCTAACCGAGTTGGGTGAAGGAACCGAATACGGCAACCCAAGTTCATTTGTCGCGAGGTGAAGTCTTGCGAAGAAGGAAGGAACCTCGAGGAAGGGACGTGTTAAAGCATCCAACCCGAAGCGAAATTGTACGGAGATGTCGATAACTTGAAGTATTTTATGGAGGAAGTGGAACGAGGTATGCTCCCATCTTACTCTTCTCTTTAAGTTGTGTACACGACCATCAAGATTATTGGTTTTCTTCTCCACATTGGCATGTATGAGAATTGTAGATCGGTAATGGTGATGGGAAGCTGACTCTTAGATTGACTAGGAGAAGCACCCCAAGTCTAAGTGCGTGTGCATCACTCATAGGCTACTGAGGTCTCCGCCTTGGAGTAGGTGGCGAGTCTCCCGTTCCCTTGGTTAGAGAAGGTTGGACGAGATTCCTCGGTGTTTCGGAGAACCAACCAGAGCTGGATTAAAGAACGACACTCTCGCGGATGAGTGGAGGATTCTCGGTTATGGTCCCAAATGATAAAAAGCCGAATGGGTTATTAATATTGAAATGTGAGAATGGCAATTGATGAAAATAAGGTTGAGAACGTCTTGCCTCGGAGGAAGCGGCTAACGGTACGTGCACGTAACGGTTACGTAGTTTACTACTTACTACTAACATTTTTTAGTAAATTTTACTAAAAGTTGACCGTTACTACTGAAGTCAACTCAAATGTAGTAAAAAAAGTAGTAAATTTTACGAAAAATTGGTCTTCTTTTAGTAAAGTCAACGTAAAAGTAGTAAAAAACGTTGTAAATTTTACTACTTTTCTACTGTTCATACAAGTGTTTTTTTACTACTTTTACGCTGACTTTACTAAAAAAGAGGTTTTAGTAACGTCAACGTAAAAGTAGTAAAAAAACACTTGTATGAACAGTAGAAAAGTAGTAAATTTTACAACTTTTTTTACTACTTTTACGTTGACTTTACTAAGAAAGAGGTTTTAGTAAAGTCAGCGTAAAAGTAGTAAAAAAACACTTGTATGAACAGTAGAGAAGTAGTAAATTTAACAACTTTTTTTACTACTTTTACGTTGACTTTACTAAGAAAAGTAAAGTTTAGTAAAGTCAATGAAAATTTAGTAAAAAAAGTAGTAAATTTTACTACTTTTTGTACTACTTATGCGTTGACTTTACTAAATTTCTCGTTTTTAGTAACGTCAATGAAAGTTTAGTAAATAAAGTTGTAAATTTTACTACTTTTTACTGTACGATTTATGTCGATAATTAGTAATTGTTTACTACTTTTGCTGTGAGTTTTAGTAAAAATGTCTAAAAAGTAGTAAAATTATTAGTAAATTGTTACGTTTTTTCGTAAACGTTTACTAATTTAGACATGTTTTACTAATAAATTTACTAATGCCAACAGTGTTTCCGAACCTAACTCCGAACCTAATTTATATGACTTTGGATGTGAAATTACCGTTTTACCCTGTTACGAAACATTTTACTACTTTACTAAATATATTACTAAATTTGTTAGTAATTACTCGTATATATTTTACGAAATTGATTACTAATATTTCGGTGTGGTGTCGTAATTTTTACTAACTTTGACCCCAAGGTCATCATTTAATTTGTTGGTCGTTGGAGTTGGAGTCGTTGGTGTTGGAGTTGGTTTCGTTAGATTTGGAGTTGGAGTTGGAGTTGTTGCACCCGTCTGCAGGAAGATGTGCTCCACCTGTTTGCTGAACGATGTGTTGCTCCCGTAGGCAGACGTCTACGTCCCAGCTGCTCCACGGTTGTTCAAGGTTCCTTCGATTCGTAAGCCGGTCTTCGTCCCTGATTCCTCCCAAACGTCATTCTGTCATCGTTCGAACTCGTCGGCTTCCTGTCATCGTCCCAGAACTTCAGCTGCAGGTAGTCCTCCCAGATCTGTGACTGCAAGTAATCCTCCGAGATCTTTGGCTGCAGGGCTTCGTACTAGATCTTCGGCATCCTCTCTCCTCTTCGGCTGCAGGTGGAGTGTTAGGACTGTGAGGTTGATCTTCTACGGCTGCAGGTGGTCCGACAGGTTAATGTATTTCGGCTGCAGGTGGAGTGACAGGTTCATATTCGTCTGATGCAGGTGGGCGGACACCTTCATTTTGTTCGGCTACAGGTGGAGTCCCGCCTTTCCTCCTCAGTGGCATAACGAAATGGAAAGTCTATTGAAAGCGGATCAGCCAACATTCGGTCAGTACAGTTGGAAATGTACCAAACAAATAGTAACGTTTATTTTATGGTTCGACGAGAAGTCGAAAAAACAATTGAGAAATACCATTTTCCGAATGTATTGATAACCTTTTGTTTTCTTTGATGTCAATGTAGGTGACCAGGATGTTCACCACTTCTTCAATATAGTTAGTGATATGAATGAAGAACAGATGTTGAATATGTCATTTGGTTCTGCCGAAGAAGTTGAAGAGTTCATTAAAATGTATGCGATGGTTCATGGGTTTTCGGTAAGGAAAAGAGATCGGCAAAAACTAAGAAACGGTGAATGCGTCATGAGAAAGTGGGTTTGTTCAAGGGAAGGCGGGTGTTCTGATCCAAATGTGGAATGGGGCAGATGTCGGGTTAGAGCATCTGTGAAAGTTGGTTGCAACTGTTTCTTCAAAGCAAGAGTGGAGGTTAATGGACAATGGAATTTGGTTGCAGTTCAGTTGGATCACAATCATGAAATGGTCAGGGAAGGTTTGTCGTATTTCATGCGAGAAAGGCGCCAAATTTCCGACGAAGATATGACTTTTATCCGTCGAATGCTTGACGTTGGATTTAGACAGTGTGATATTATGCGACTAGTTGTACACGCATCTGGAGGTCACTCTCATGCTGGTTTCCTAATGAAAGACCTCAATAATCGGAAGTTGAAGGAAGAGTCTGCTGGGGTCGCTGGTCGTTGTGATTCCGTCCTCGCATATCTCCTGTCTAGGAAGAATAGTGAGGTTGGTATGGCCTTTGAGACATTTGTGGAAAATAACGAAGTCAGCCGCATATATTGGTCCGACAGTACGTCAATAACAGATTACCAATCATTCAGCGATGTCGTAGCACTAGACTCTACGTTCAAGACGAACAAATATGGAATGCAAATGGTGATAATCGTCGGTGTGAATCATCACCATCAAACTACTGTATTTGGGTCTGCCCTGATGACGAATGAAACCATTGCTGACTACACTTGGCTCCTCCGTACTCATACACAGATCATGGGAGGCCAACATCCGCTTAGCGTGGTCACTGACGCCGACAAAGCGATGATTGCATCTGTGAGAGAAGTATGGCCAATGTCAAGACACAGGTTATGTCTTTGGCATTTTAGTCGGAACATAAATTGTCGTGTACAGGATCCGGGTATGCGAGCTCGTATTTCGTCTTTCATGTACAACAGTCGACCGAGTGAAGAAGTGGAAGATGAGTGGTCTTCTTTAATGACACATACAGGATCCATAAGCATCAGATGGTTACAACAGATTTATGCATGCCGCCATATGTGGTGGCAAACGTATCTTCAGGGTCATTTTTGGGCAGAGCTTAGAAGCACTCAACGATGCGAACGAATGCATCGTTATATGAAGGGATATGTTAACAACAAACATAGACTGCACGATTTTGTACACAATTTCGAGCGTGCTGTAGCTGATCTGCGGCACAAGGAATACGAGGAGGATTTTAAGTCAATGCATAAGGCATTGAGGCCAATTACGATGTTGCGCCGACTTGAGGAGGATGCTAGTAGACTGTACACCATGTGTTCGTTTCGTAAAGTTCAGTCTGAAATAATGAAAGAATCACGTTTTTACGTGGAAGATGTAGTTGACGGGAATATAGCAAGGGTTTACACTCTTTCCTGCTATGACGGTGAGCATAGGTGCATGCAAGTGTCATCTGCAAAATCTATAGCACAAATCAGTTGCAACTGCTTACATTTCGAGACTTATGGATTTCCGTGCGCCCACCTCTTCCACGTTGCAAAAATTGAAGGATTCTTATCCATGCCGAAGCATCTGGTCAATAAAAGGTGGACAAAAGCAGCAAAAAGCAATACTTATGAAGGTCTATCTTACCGTGAATACGGTGTCGATGTTGCAGATCTACGACAGGGTATTCTCATGACCGCATGCAGACGTGTGTGTTTTCTGGCATCGAGATCAGACAACGCATTTCAGAAGCTCCAGAGAAGCATTCAATCATTGACGTTGGAGTTGGAGAAGAGTACTGTTGCAGATGAAGGTAGAACAACGGGAAATGATCGCGTAGCGTATAATATACGTAAGGAGGAACGTCGAGAGTTGATCATTCATGGAAGAAAGGAAGATTGTCAAGTGGGAACGTCTCAACAGCAGGGTCATTGTGATGTCAATATCCATGTTCACACTAACGTATGTAGTGATAGCGGAAGTGAAAATGAAGAGGACGGGTGCTATGATGACAACTCAGTTTATGGACAGCTGAAAATGTTCCCTTAAATTAAAATTTCGGCAGCATTTCGGCAGTAAGTACCCCTTTACATAGTCCTGTAAGATCAGTTTTACAATCTGCGTATATGTACCTTAACCCAAAACAGTCACCGTATTCACCTAATGACGATGACAGAGCTGCTCTTACAATTAATGACCATACATGTACTTTGTACATTTGTAGGCAGCATATATTCCGTTCGGGCAGGTTATCCAGCAAAAGGTCATTCAGCAGGAGTTGGATGCCTGCCGTGCCAAAAATCTGTAGCATAGGTCATGAAATGCGTATGGACAGTCCGTGGCTACCGACGTGCGGGATCCCATGTTGATGCATCACTGCTCTCGGGTGGTTTTATCTTCTTGTTGGACTCATCCTTAAGTTTCTGTAAAATTCTTTTCCTAACGTCATTCCCAAGCCACTTTATCATGCTCCAAACAAGCCTCAACCGGTCAGCAACTCCTACAATCTAATCCACAACATTTCATGTATATGGCAGATGTATCAGTGAAACGATAACAGAAGTCCAACTAAACCAGCTATCTGATATTTGAAAGAGTTACAAAGTGTATGACAGTAACATAGGAGATAGACATAACCATACCACTTCGTCAGCTCCTGCCGGGGGTTCAGCCAATGACATGAATTTCATGACATATATTCCGCATTCGTTTCTGTACAGTATCAATGCATGAGTCCTTAACCCATTAGTAGAGACGAATAAGAAAATACAGCGAACTTAGTAAGTATATGACATACTCATTTCCGGCAGCCATCTGGTCCGGCACGTTCTTCGGATATGTTATTTTCCAGTTACATATATCTGGTACTTGATACCCTTTTACCTTGGATTTTACCTTATTCTCTTCCAGTATGACGCTCAGAAGCTTCAACACACGATGATGGTGCTCTGCTCTACCTCCGACGTTGGACAATTTGTTGTAGATTGTGTCCATTATGATGACTTCCCGATTCCTAAATGATATAATCTGTAACGCCCAATGTGATTCCGCTAGGCAAACCGGAATAAATATCTGCATACACCGGACGCATTTGTAGTGTATGATATAATAAGACTAACACCGTAACGGAACTTTACTACCTTCAAGTCTGGACATTTAGTGAAGAAAGGTTGTGCTTACCAATTACACCTCATGGTTCTTCCCAATGTGTGTCCCGAAGTGCGTATACAATGAAGCGGCATTGGCTTTGCTTAATACCGGCATTTTCGAAGCACTATACTGATAACATGCAAGATTCTGTGATCGAGTTGATGGTCAGAACAATTTACAATAAGAATACCATGTAATCTACGAAGTGTACCTTACCCCTAACCAACTCGGAAGGTACCAAATCCTTCTCTTTTCTGGATCGACGCTAGTTTGTAGCATAACTGCGTGGAAGTCTATGATCTGCATAACATAATCTGTACTCATCTACACCGATTGTATCGTGAGTAAATTTAATCAGACTCATTTAGGAAGTAACGTTACATCGTTATCTATCCATCTTTTCGGCATAAGAGATAGCATGGATTGCCTAGTAACGTGGCAACGTTCCGTCATACAAAGACACTCACTGCATTATATAAACAAGTGTACATTAATGAACAAACTAAAGCAATATCCCAATACATAAAGACTGAGGACAGAGACACTAACCTATGATCTCGTTCCTCATTCCAAGCATACTCTATGATATTCCATTGAGCCGGTGTAAAGGTTTTCAGCTCAGTTACGGGCACATCGTCTGGGAAGAATTTTTGAAGAGCCTAAAAATGAGAAATTACAACCATGGATTAACATTGTAATCCTCATCATCTTCAAACTCGCTTCGTGATTTCAGCCAATGCATCCAACTTGTTATACCTCAGGGATAGCTGCCCGACCACGCTTCCTGGTCCTTGTAACTGGCTTTGGGGGGACGAATGGGGAGCTCTTGAATGAGGACGGTTTCCGCTCTGCCGTTCGACGTGTGTTCTTCCTGAACCGGACAGCTGTGGTCGATGATCCCGATTCCTGTCACCAATAACCATAAAACATCAGTTGTCAATCACTTTCAGGGTACTACACCAGCTTCAATGTAATCATAAATCACCTTCAAAGCAACTTCAGCCTCTTCTCCAATCTTCTTCACCTCTTCCTTCCCTTTAACCACCGTCGGATCAGCATCCATGGGTTCCCCTGTCTTCTCATCGACTTTAGGTGTGGGAACCTCTTCCTCTTCTGCCAGAGATGCTTCTCCTTCTCCATCCCGATCCTTATCTTCAACTGTGGGCATGCTGGGCTCCTCCTCTGGCACTGCCACTTCATCCACCATCTTGTCCTTTCCTTTATCTCGACGCAGCAAAAACTTAACACCTTCCTCGGATTTAGTCATACTCATCTCAGATTGACTGTCATTGTTTTCCTGAACAGCGGCCGCAGTACCTAACAATGACGACAGTTTATTGAGAGCACGTGCAAGTTGTACCTCACAAGGGTCTGAGTACTCGTCTGAACCGGTTGGTAGATTCTGTTGCATTTGAGGAGGATCGATCGGCACCAAGCTTCTCTCCAAAATCATAGTTGATCCAACCTCAACTACAGGTATACTGAACCCCGTGTCCGGTTTAATTTGCTCAGCTGGTAAAAGAAAACATCTGCTCCACATTCTGATCATCCACTGCTGCCGTTACTGCTTTGTTTTCTTGTTCGAGACCTCCCCTCCTACCATGGACATCCTGCTCGGCACCAACCACCTAAGACTGCTTATTACCACGCTCTTGTTGCTTAACTGGACGGCCTGGTCGTTCTGATTCTTTTCTGACTTCAGCGAGAATCATATTCAGCTTCCGGATGATGTGCTCATTACTGACATGCAGTCTCATAACAGAAAGTTCCACTGTCTGGTAATGAAGTAATGCATAAAACTCCTAATTTCAAATCAAACTAACAAACCAAATTAAATACACTGACAGACCAGCACGAGAAATGAAGCCTACCTTAAGACGACGCAATACACTTCCCATCTGCCAAGAGTCGTTTGCAGAATCTTCTTCTTCCTCTGGGTTTGTTTCCAGATCGGCTGATTCCTGATAATGGAATTTGTAATGATTTCTTCCGTAATCAGTCAAACAATGACATATCAGCATTACAACATGGACACAAGTTACCTCTTCGGCAACTTCAGCAGTGGCAACTCTGAAAATGGCTTTCAGCCGGTCATCGTCCCAATCTAGACACAAAGGCGTAACTCTACTGCTCCTTCTTGACATGGTTTCATCCACCGATTTTTTGCAAGCATAAAACAGCTACATGGAATAACAACACCAACACATTAACAATGAGAAATATACAGCAAACGAGTTACCCCTTACTCAAACAATAAGAATAACAAACACTGCACTGAGCAAATTCTCACCAGCAGTATATGGACGCAGCCTCCTATATGCTTTGCGCTATGAGCTTTGTATGCCCTCACTTGAGCACACAAAATATCAACCACGTGAGTGGCCCAGTCGAACTTACAAATTGCATCGACATCCCGTGTGGCCAGGAGGTACTCCTTGTCGATATCGAAGGCAGTTGTCGGGCATAAATAGCATCCTAGTATGAAAAGTACGACCTCCGCTTTCCAAAGGTCATCCGGAAAATCTCTTGACATCATTCTACTTTCTACCGACTTAAGAGAAATCTTCCCTCTCTTCAGGTGAAGTTTAAGCTCATCCCGGACGGTCTCCATGTGACCACTAAATGGGACACCGACCTTCGTAGCTGGTAAGCCAATCAGGGCCTCGACATCAGAAGCTTGAATTCGGTGCTCCATACCGTCAATTAGCATTACCCTCTTCACGGGGTCAAACAACTTCAGACAACACTTCACAGCCTTGTGATCAACTTGTCTACTTGCCAAATGCAAAAGCCCGTGAAATCCTACGTCAGAAAGGGCAGCCCGCTGCTGGTCATTAAATGTATTCAGGACAGCTATCAATTTCCGCGGACTGCACCTTGTATAAAGGTAATCCTGTCACAATATACAAAGACTACCTCAGTATTACAATCATGATTACGTTCAACGCTCAGTGGTGATGCTTACGGATTTACCTTGGATTTACGTACACTCTTCGCCTTCTCCTTTTTTGAAGTACCAGGCGTGTTGCCTTCATTTGTAGCTTCTGGAGGGTTCTCCAACAATGCCTCGGGTGAATAATCTCCTGGCATGTCACCAAAATCTTCTTCCATATCTGCACAACCCAACAAAAACATAAATAGGACGATTCCAAAACTCAGTTACAGTCACCGTCAAACAACACCACATCAATTATTACCTAAACAACCAACGGCACATCAAACCGAAACTAATCAACCAAAACCACATCAATTATTACCTAAATAACATCAAACCAGTTTACATCAAACCAATTAACATCCAACCAATTAACATCCGCCCAACTCAATTAACATCAAACCAACTAAGATCCGCTCAAATCAAACCAAACAAAATTACAACGAAAGTAAATAAACCCAAACCCAAACCATGACAAAACCATTGTCAAATCAAAGGGAATCAATCCCAGTCAAACCAAACCGAATTAAACCATCCCAATCAAATCGAACCAAACCACTAAAACACTTAACAACACAGTCAAACTCGCAGTAAAACCCAACCAACTAAAGCGAAATCAGAACCCGAACCAATAACTCAGGAAGACTACCAACGACTACCCAGACCCACGCCCAGACCTTCCATCGCCCAGAACAAGACCCACTCCCATAATCAGGTCTCCTCCAACCCTACCCAGTCCACCTCCAACGACTACCTTCACTCCCACTCGAGCCACTCACCTAAACGGTAGTCGACGCGACAATGCACGACGAAAAAACCAACCTTACTCCACATCCTGCGTCGAAGGATACCTGATGTCGCTATCCGGGTTTTCGGCCCTAGTCGCATAATACGAGAAAGGGGGAAAACGAGAAGGACGAGATGTCGTCGACGTCCCAAGCAGGAGAGCGGCATAGACCCTGACAGCAACACCTGACGCAGCGGCCGGCCGGAACGGTTTCGACGAGGAGAAACGTCGAAGGATCGCCGGGGAGGAGAGGAACACTTCAACGAAATGAGCAGGAATGAAGTTTAGTAAAGTAGTAAAATGTTTCGTAACAGGGTAAAACGGTAATTTCACATCCAAAGTCATATAAATTAGGTTCGGAGTTAGGTTCGGAAACACTGTTGGTATTAGTAAATTTATTAGTAAAACATGTCTAAATTAGTAAACGTTTACGAAAAAACGTAACAATTTACTAATAATTTTACTACTTTTTAGACATTTTTACTAAAACTCACAGCAAAAGTAGTAAACAATTACTAATTATCGACATAAATCGTACAGTAAAAAGTAGTAAAATTTACAACTTTATTTACTAAACTTTCATTGACGTTACTAAAAACGAGAAATTTAGTAAAGTCAACGCATAAGTAGTACAAAAAGTAGTAAAATTTACTACTTTTTTTACTAAATTTTCATTGACTTTACTAAACTTTACCTTTTCTTAGTAAAGTCAACGTAAAAGTAGTAAAAAAAGTTGTTAAATTTACTACTTCTCTACTGTTCATACAAGTGTTTTTTTACTACTTTTACGCTGACTTTACTAAAACCTCTTTCTTAGTAAAGTCAACGTAAAAGTAGTAAAAAAAGTTGTAAAATTTACTACTTTTCTACTGTTCATACAAGTGTTTTTTTACTACTTTTACGTTGACGTTACTAAAACCTCTTTTTTAGTAAAGTCAGCGTAAAAGTAGTAAAAAAACACTTGTATGAACAGTAGAAAAGTAGTAAAATTTACAACGTTTTTTACTACTTTTACGTTGACTTTACTAAAAGAAGACCATTTTTTCGTAAAATTTACTACTTTTTTTACTACATTTGAGATGACTTCAGTAGTAACGGTCAACTTTTAGTAAAATTTACTAAAAAATGTTAGTAGTAAGTAGTAAACTACGTAACCGTTACGTGCACGTACCGTTAGCCGCTTCCTGCCTCGGAAAGGGGAGGAAAAAGGATGACTTGAGGCAAAAAAAAAAAACCTCTATAATGAGGTGGAACGAATTGACAAATATTGGTCAATTGCAAATTTAGGACTCGTGGGGTAATGCGAGGTATTGAACTGCCTTGTCGTACGGAGTGGAGCAGGGGCATGAAATTGATGGTGTTCCCCGGAATGCACTATTTTAAGACCTTAAAGACCGGTTAAAATCGCATGAAACGAGGGCTAGAAAATTACGACGAAACAGGGTTGTGATTGGAATTATGGGCGGACTTAATTCCCATGGATGCGTACGAATTTCTATCAAGACGAAAAGGGTCTTGGAAGGCTGCAAGAAAGAGAGAGACCTCTGATGTAATGTAAGAAGTTCTCTCCACATGTATGAGGGAATCGTTGGATTATTAATTGTATAAAGGATAGAATTTTAGGAAAGAAATAAAGTTAAGCACAAGTAAGTTTGTCTAACATGACGAATTAAATTTGTCTTATATTTTACGGGATAAAAAAAAAAGAAATCTCCTATATAGATATATATATTCAGCTTTGGTATTCTTGAATGATATTGATGTAAACAAAAGCTTCACGGGACCTTGTGGTTTACTTAATAAAAATTAAAAAATTCAACTAATTTCTTAATTATAATCAAAACCTTAAGACCTTGCAATAATGCCATGAATAATGAGATTTTTGTCCTTCAAATTTTTGAATTTGCACAACAAATTATATTGCTATCTTCTCTCGACCGCTCCAGTTTTAGAATCCTCATTGAGGAGAGAACAATTTTTAGGGCAAGGCTGCAACCGTGAAGGTATCAAAGGGTTATTCACTTGCCTCCATCAAATATCCCAAACTCCATGAATGATCTTTATAACAAGAAATCAATCCGTATTTAACAGTCAAAACCAGCTGATTATGGCTTTCTTCTTACTTCAGAAGCTCAATTTAGTCAGTCCTTTGGCCTTGATTCCATCATTGAACACAAAGAGTTGTGTAGACGCATTGATCGCCTTCATTGGATAGACTCGGGACTTCCACTTTCTGACGTCCGATTGAGACAATTCGGTCGACGTCCTTATAAGGCTTGCTGATGAAGACAATTCGATCGACGTCTCCATCTCCCAGCATGGTTGTCCGAGTTGTCGTCGCCTTGTAATTCGCATACACGATCCTCATCCCCTACTAAAATTGAGGGACCACCACATTATCCAAGAAAACTTCTCATTAATCATTTTTTCCCTTTCTGTTTTTGTTTTACCTTATATTTGTCAAAAACTTTGGTTACTCATCGCACGGCCAAGTTTGTCGGATGCTAGGACCTCCGAACGAGACGAGAGAATGATTAACAACTTTCACGGGATTCATTCATTAGCAAAGCGAGAATACATGGCCATGGCTAGTCAGGAAACCTTCTTGCTTTGCTAATGAATGAATCATGTGAAATTTGTTCATCATTCTCTCGTCTCGTTCGGAGGTCATAGCATCCGACAAACTTACTCGTGCGATGATGTCATCAAAGTTTGGATAAATTTAAGGTAAAAAAACGGAAAGGGAAAAAATGATTAAAGAGAGGTTTTACTTGGATAATGTTGTGGTCCCTCAGGGCCTCAACGATAGCAGGGGATGAGGATCGCGTATGCGAATTACGAGGCGACGAGAACTCGGACAACCTTGCAGAGAGATGGAGACGTCGACCGGATTGTCTTTCATCAGCCTTATAGGACGTGACGAGGCAAATGACCATAGCGGTGTGAGGGGGCGTCGAGGAAACTTCATCGTAGATTGAAAGCTTGGAGTCAACTTCGAATCTGAAGCCAACAGACATGGAGGGGAAACAAGATCTTGACAACATCTTCAAAAATAGTTTTGAGCCAAATAATGAGTGTTATGAATATAAATGTCAATTTAAGAAAACGACAATTCTAAGCAAATTCTTAAATTATGTAAAACGAAAGAAATTATAAATTTCAATATTAAAATACCAGCTCTTAGTCATTCAACGAAATCAGACAAAAGCAAAAAAAAAAGAATAATAATTAAAATTATCATTCAAACTCACAGGAAGTGGAAGGAGCGTGTGACCTGATTTGGTCTTCTACGGGGAAAGACTTTGCTCGCCACAGTACATTGACGTGAGGGGGCGTCGAGGATACAGGGCCATGGTTAGTGAGGAAACTTCATCGGAGATTGAAGGCTCAGAGTTGACTTGGGATCTGAAGCCAACAGACGTGGAAGGGACACAAGCATCAGAAGATTCTCACAGCGCCATCTGATTTGGGGCGAGCAAGTCACATAATGGAGGCAGTACAACACTGGATGAAAGGTCGAGAGTACCGTGTGCAGGGATATGGCTGGATTTGGAACGATTTTGCTATCGAAATAAAGAGGAGACTGGTGCTAGGAGAGATAGAGTTTTCCACCACGGGAAAATCACCTGTCTGGTTGTCGGGGCTCGGGCTTGGAGAAGTGCCGCTGTAGGGCGCTGCCATGGAGTTGTAAATCTCGTCGCGACTGAAGCGGGAGACCGGGCGTCTGAACTGGGGCTCCGTTCTAAGGTTTCAGGAGAATGCTTGGAGGACGACTGTCGCAGTGCCGGGGTATTGGTTGCCGATGAGAGGATGGGCATTGAGACCAGTATGTCGAATGTCGGGAACAGGTCAGGGATGAAAGACAGTCTCAGAAAGGGGAGAGGCAACCGCCCCGTGCCACTGTAGAGGGCGATGTTGATGGGCACGCCTGCTGATGAATGACAGACGGGTAGAGATTGTTTGATTGAGTCGATGTTCCTCTTCCACTGCCAAAACAAGAGAGAAAAACAATGAAACATCTGGCGTTTTTATCGTATATATAAAGGGACATGGAACGAATTTACCAGGGGATTGTTGTCGAATCCACGCGATTGGAGGATAACTGCTCCAGGAAGGGATTGCCTTCCGTTTGGCGTATTCCAACTCAGATGGAGCTCATCGGCTTCTCGGAGGAGTGATTGCTGTGATGTGAGTCTGGAAGCGTCGCTGTGGCTGAACTGGTTTAGGGCGGTGAAAGGAGAAACCGAAGGGGGAGAGCCTTCGGTTGACGTGTTCCAGACCAGATATCGTCCTTGTGAAAAAAATGAATATCCTAAGCAGGCCAAAATCGGTTTCTTGAATATCCATCCTGTGTCTGATTGGCTGTAGGAATTGATAATCCCCTGCCGCTGTTTGTAGCTGCTACTGTGGCGGTAACGAGTTCCCGCATACGTTGAGGCCGTGGATCTTCTGGCGACAAGGGATGTCGGAGAAAGGGATGCTGACGCAAGATCGATCTGGTAGAACCGTTTTGTACGCTGCCTTCTGACCATTTGTTGGAGTTGCGGCCAGAGTTGGTGGCGGAGAAGCAAACTGCAGCTAATTAGGCATCGGAGAAAAGAGATTCCTCAAGACCTGCTTCCGTCCATCTGACTCTGAAATATTTGGGTCGGTTCTCCCTCTAACTTGTGTCTGTGTATATCTCCAAGCTTGTGTGCTTCTGTGTGTTATATACCCTTCAATATCACGTCTTTAATTTTTGTTAAGATTTTATTTTTTGCTTTTATTGATTGTTAGATTTTTTTATAATAGGGAATCAAATATTCTTCCGTGATTTTATTTGATTTCATGAATAATTTGTGATTTTTATTTTTTGGAAAATATTTACCAACAAATAAAATATTTAATAAATCTTTTCCTCGTATCTGGAATCAAAAGTCATTCCTTATTCAAACTCATTCATGCTACATTTGGGAACATGCACCAATAAACTCACATACTAGTCATCTTGTTGCATCAACTTATTACGATAAATTCTCATTGCTCCACGATATGTTCATTATCTTTCAAGCTTTTTGATAGAAAATCTTTTCGGATATCACATTAAATATTTTCAATCTAATTGTGCCAAAGAATTTCTACATGGGATTATGCTTTTTGAAATTGTGGTCTATCTCATCAGTAGGTTACTTACTAAGTATCTTAACTTCAAATCCCCCTTTGAAATTGTTAACAAGCGATATCATGATTATTCCAGCTTAAGAGTTTTTGAATGTTTTTATTATTCTGAATGGCATATCAGGTGTGGCTCCTACAAGTTTAGTTCGATCTATCCATTAAACGATTACGATAGAAACTCCTTCTATAACAAATCAATATACTAATCAAGAGATTATGATTAATACTTTCTGAATACCCATCATATGACGGCTTGCTAGATCAGTGATGGAAGTCTACCACCCTGCAGTTCTCTGTTACTATTATAATCAAGTTAATTACATGTCAACTAATGATCAATGAATTAAAGGTCGCTACTTAATATTATACGTAATATTCAACGCCACTAATATACGAGTGTTACACGATCGTTTCATGCATGCATCTTCATCATTGGCATCAATCTCATCATCAACAAGCTCTTCCAAAAATTATGTGTCTCCATCTCCTATTCATACAGAGAAAAACTAGCAACGCCAAGACCAAGATGGCCAATGACACATCAAATAAATACCCGAAAATATTTCACATTTTAGTCTCTCAGGTACATGTAGTCTGAAGCTTTCCTTGACAACATCACAAATAGAGTTTGTCAATAGTTTGTCTTACGCTGTAATATCAATCTTAGAATAAGATATCAATAATATCAAAATCACAAACTTTATGACAAGGTTTTCGGATGAAGTTAGAAATTTTTTAACGTCCCTCAATAAAATCAACATTTAATGTTTGTGATTATGTTCTCCATTCGTTTTACAAACGCAATATACGGTAGTGATTGTATTTAGTAATGACAATAAAAGATGAACATAAAAATATAAAGAGCTTGATACTTGTGTTTGAGATGAAGATCCGTGTGCGTTTATGACTTTGTATCAAGTCGATTTGTGAAATTATTTTTCTTACAATATTATATAATTTAATATAATATAACATCAATGTTAATTTAAATAATTAGGAAATTAGTTATGTTTGTAAAAATAATAATTTAGAATTTATTTGAAGAAATAAATTTAATATTAAAATAATTAGTTATGTGTATGGCTTTGATTTTGCCTTATTATAAAATAAATTGGTATAATCAACTAAAATTTACAAACACACCGAAGAAGATGAACACCCACAAATATGTCGTAAGCATGATACTCCGACATTTTCAATTTTATGTCCGACGAGTAGTGGAGTTATGAACATCTAAACACATGACAAGAAGTATCCCCATCCTGGTTTTATCTCAAAATTTTCTCCGTGTCCTTTCTTGTTGATATACTTTAAGCCGTGAATTAACCAGTCCATCACATATTTCGGTTGACGATGAAATAACTTCCCTCTGCAATCCTCTTGCTCTTCCTCGTGACCCCACAACAGTCGTGGTCGCGTCCTCTTCAATCAAGTCATGTCGTCAGCTATACCTGTTGGCCTATACCCTTCCCTGACTTATGGGTCTCCACACTCCAATCGGACCCAAAGAGTGCCTCTGCCAAGGGATCTAAGGACGTGGGTATGATACTCATCGACCATATAGACATAAAAGCCAAGGCCACCCTCCCAAAGATTAGAAACCTGATATTCTGAGCCAAAGACCATATAATCAAGGCCGCTTTCAAGTTTTGCAGTGGTTCTTACACAGTTACCGTGGTGGCTTCAGGGGAGCCTTGATCTCAGGCAATGCTAAGTTAGGAGAGAATTACATGACCGATGCTGCTCAGGAGATGGACCTGCTTATATTAGCCATGGTGATGAAATTCGTCTTGCGAGGTCGACGTCCCCTGCCATTCTCCCACTATACAGCAGCGGCAGTGAGTCCCACCTCAACAAAAATAAAATGAGGTCAGCCACATGTGATCGATCACCTCCAGCATTTTCAAAAAAAAAAAAATTCGTTCAAGTTGTGACAGTGGGATGACCTTTGTGCCTGCAGGACAAGTTACGTCTCGCTCCCGTAACGGATTCTGCTCCCCGTCCAAGGACGGTTTCCCTGAGATTCAATCTTATCTGCAGGAGGAGGGAAATTGGGCAGAAGGAGAGAACAGAGGGGACAAAGATCCTCTCCCCGCTGGCCAAAGCCCAGAACCCCATAATCCTTGATCTCCTCCATTGGAAGGAGCTATAAAAAGAGCATCCTCCCTTCCTAAAAAAAAAACAGAGCGAAAAATAGCATATTGGTTTGTAAACCAATAGGCTCCTGTTGCTGTGGACAAAGGCGTACCTGCAACTCCCGTCCACAGCTGCATTCCCTTCATCCCCCCCTCGACAAGCAATGATGGCACTCCCGTCTTCAGTCAACGAACTCCCTCTCTGGCACCAACAACTCCGTCGCAGCGAAAGCCCCACCATGTCCACTTTCTGGACTCCAGCGAACATCTTCGGTAGGCTAACAGCAGAAGTGAGCCAGTTATTAGTCTTCTCGGTAGCAGTCACACCCACAGCCCCAGACTCCGGTGGCAACCTGTCGAGGCCTCAAGCTCTCGTCTCCAACTCCGACATCCACAACCAGCAACACTCTTCCTCAGTCCTGTCATCCTGGGACTCTCACAGTTATAGTACCCTCTTCACCTCTCAACGTCCTCAAGCATGCCGCAGCCATTCTCCATGCCGTCTCCAGCCCCGATCCCGGCTTGTTTCGGACTCAGCTAAGCCATCGTGTTGTTCTCGGCGTGAACAGCCAACCCCTGGCGCTCCAACAAATTGGAGCTGAGGACACTATCGAACCTCTATCCCCTGCTTGCCCAGGACCACGACAGTCCCATTACAGCAACAAGTGATGGCTCCCTGGCATATCCACCATAGCCGTATAAGCCAATGCCAACAGCCCTCTTGCTTCCCAAAGTTGCAGCCAACGACCACCAGAACAGACACCTGAAGCCGAGTCTCCATCCCCTCGACTTCAACTACCCGCAGCGATGAATCCCCAATCATGCCGCTGCACCTGCAGCGATCTCCCCTCCATGACAGCAGACCAGACGCTTATGGTTCCGACTCAACCACAGTTACTCCAATCGACATCCCCGCCAGCACAACGAGTGCATGGCAGTCCGACCTGTACCGTCTCCAACCCATTCCCTCACTCTGGTTCCCTCTGCCTCTTCCCCGTTCTCATTACCCAGGAGCCACCCTCCCCGCCGCTCCAGTGACCACCTCCCGCTACAAGCCATCAGGGAGATGGTTTTGGACGAATATTTCATTCTCCAACTATTTTTTAAGATGCTCTCAAGATCATTTTATTACGTTACTTGGAGTGAGTTTCATTTAGTTCCTGACTTAAAAATTAGCCCCCTAATTTTAGGGTATTTTGTCCATTTTTTCACACAAAAGTTTTACTTTTATTTTCATTTGATTAGCTAGGAGAGGATATTGAACATGGCTAGGGTTATCTGTGTAATCAAGCGAAAAATTGCGATCGGCGAGTACAAGAATCAGGACAATCAAAAGATTGATGGGTTAATCGAAAACTTTCCATATGCTAGAGAGAGTATCATCCTAGGAGAAAATGATCTGCGTGAGTACTGCAAAGTTGGCCGTAGGGCACAATGAATTCTTGAACTAGCAAAGAAATTTGTAAGAGGGAAAATCAGAGACATCCTCGTTATTGTTGAGAACAGGGTCGTGAGTAAAAATCCGAACCACTTGAAACCAATAAAGAAAAGAATTAATGGCGACTTTGCACACAACCTTCCATTAATTCTTTTCTTCATTGGTTTCAAGTAGTTCGAATTTTACCTCGCAGCCCCGGCTCAAGCATACTGAGGACGCCTCTGCCTTCTCCTCATACGAATTTCTTTACTAGTACATGAATTCATTACACCCTATGGCCAACTTTGCAGCACTCATGCAGACCACTTTCATCTAGGATGATAATCTATCTATAACGCATGGAAAGTTCCCGATTAACCAATCAATCGTCCTAATTCTTATATTCACTGGTCACAATCATTCGCTAGATCATACAGAGAACCCTAGTCCTTCTCAGTATTCACTCCCAACTTGTCAAATGAAGATAAAAGTAAAAATTTTTTATAAGAAAGAATCGAAAAAAATACTCTAAAATTAAGGGACTAATTTTTATGTCAGAAATAAAATAATACTCACTTAAAAGTAACATAATAGAAAGATCTTGACAACATTTTCAAAAATAGTTTTGAGCCAAACAATGAGTGTTATGAATATAAATGTCAATTTAAGAAAACGACAATTCTAAGCCAATTCTTAAATTATGTAAAACGAAAGTAATTATAAGTTTCAATATTAAAATACCAGCACTTAGTCATTGAACGCAATCAGACAAAAGCAAAAAACAAAAGAATAGTAATTGCAATTATAATTCAAACTCACGTATTGGGAGTGGAAGGAGCGTGTGACCTGATTTGGCCTTCTATGGGGAAAGACTTTGCTCGCCAAAGTACATTGACGTGAGGCGGTGTGAGGGGGCGTCGAGGACACAGGGCCATGGCTAGTGACGAAATTTCATCGGAGATTGAAGGCTCGGAGTCGATTTCGGATCTGAAGCCAACAGACTTGGAAGGGACACAAGCGTCAGAAGATTCTCGCAGCGCCATCTGATTTGGGGTGAGCACGTCAAATAATGGAGGCAGTGCGGCGCTGGATGAAAGGTCGAGAGTACCGTGTGCGGGGACATGGCTGGATTTGGAGCGATTTTGCCATCGAAATAAAGGCGAGACTGGTGTCGGGATAGATAGAGTTTTCCACCACCTGTCTGGTTGTCGGGGCTCGGGCTTGGAGAAGTGCCGATCTGGGGGCGCTGCCATGGAGTTCTAAATGTCGTCGCGACTGAAGCAGGAGACCTCCGGTCTAAGGTTTCAGGAGGATGCTTGGAGGATGACTGTCGCAGCGCCGGGGCATTGGTTGCTGATGCGGGGACGGGCGTTGAGACCAGTATGTCGAATGTCGGGAACAAGTCAGGGATGAAGGACAGTCTCAGAGAAGGGGAGAGGCAACCGGCCCGTGTCACTGTAGAGGGCGATGTGGATGCTGGGACGCCTGTTGATGAATGACTGACGGGGTAGAGATCGTTTGATTGAGTCGATTTTCATCTCCCACTGCCAAAACAAGAGAAAGACAAAGAAACATGGAGCGTCTTTGTCATACATATAGTGGGACATGGAATGAATTTACCGGGGGGAAGTTCGTTGTTGAATCGACGAGATCGGAGGATAACTGCTCCAGGAAGGGAATGCCTCCCGTTGACGTATTCCAACTCAGAGGGAGCTCGTCGGCATCTCGGAGGAGTTATTGCTGTGATGTGAGTCTGGAAGTGTCGCCGTGGATGAACTGGTTCAGGGCAGTGACAGGAGAAACCAACGGGGAAAAGCCTTCCGTTGGCGTGTTTCAGACCAGATAGAATCCTTGTGAAAAAATGAATGAAGGAACGTTCTTTTTTCAAGTCCTAAGCAGGCCGAAATCGCTTTCTTGAATATCCATCCTCGGTTTGATTGTCTGAAGGAATTGATAATCCCCTGCCACTGTTGCTGCTATTGCCGGTGTTTGTATCTGCTACTGTGACGGTAACGAGTTCCCGCAGACGTTGAGGCCGTGGATTTTCTGGAGACAAGGGATGCTGGCGCGAGATCGACCTGGTAGAACTGTTTTGTAAGCTGCCATCTGACCATTTGTTGGAGTTGCGGCCGGAGTTGGCGGCGGAGAAGCAAACTGCAGCTAATTAAATTAGGCTTCCGTCTACCTGTTCTTCCCTCGTTCTCTTCAATTCTCTTCTTGAAGGCTCCCTCTGAAATACGTGGGTTCGTTCTCCCTCTAGCTTGTGTGCCTACTGTGTCTTGTACCCTTCGATATCGCATCTTTATTTTTTTGTTAAGATTTTATTTTTTCCTTTTATTGATTGTTAGAATTTTTTAGAAGAGACTAAATATTCTTCCGTGATTTTATTTGATTTCATGTGATTTTTATTTTTTAAAAAAAAACATTTTATAAATCTTTTCCTCGTACCCGGCATCAAAGTCATTCCTTATTCAAACTCGTTCATACTGTCATTTGGGAACGTACATCATTAAACTCACATATCAGTCATCGTTATTGCATCCACTTATTACGATAATTCTTATTGTTCCACGATATGTTGTTCTTTATCTTTCTACAAGTTTAGTTCGATCTATCGATTAAACTACTACGATAGAAACTCGAGTCTAGTTCCTTTTTACAGCTAGCAGGAAAAAGAATTCGGACTTTACGGTGGGAGTTTGAGACATTCCCCATTTACGGTGGTCCTATTTTTATCTTTTTCCAAAAATCAATTTAAACCCAAAAGTTTGACAAATTCGTCAATTAAGTCCTTGAAATGGCTGGAGAAGGAAAATCTTCAGGAAATCCTTCTGGAACTCCATCTCGTTTGGAGTTCGTTCCAGAGGCCAGATTATCTCCTTTTGGAGTTAGCAAGAGTATAAATGATATTTTAACTCAGCTAACCTTTCAGGGGAGTAATGAAAGTCTAGAAAGCCGAAACCAAATGGCAAAGGAAGTAGGCTCCATTGTTAACTCAATGTTAGACGCTCTGGAGAGGGAAAGAGGTTTAAAAAGGCCTGAAGTCGAGGCGACCTCTGGACTGGAAAGTACAACAGGAAAACCAGTCGAAAGATTGAATCTGGGAGGAAGAAATTCCAAACAGAATCAAGGCAAGAGTGTGGATGAAATGTATAGAGAGTCAGTGGCTCCTTTCATTTTAGACTCACAAAAGCGAAGTGCAAACTTGAACTCCCAGAGTGGGGAGTTGGCTAAAGACTTAAGAAAAGCTTTAGGTCTGGCAGAAGACACTCCGGTTCATTTAGACAACAGAACGTTTAATGAACTGGTAACTGCGAAGAGGGAAATTTATAGGCCCGATTATCCTCATAGGACCAAACAAGAGTTTGTTCCTAGAGATAATGTTTTAAAGCCTATAATTACCCCTGGTGCTTTTCTAGACATTGATTGTGAGAAGCACTTATCTGAAAAGATAGATGAGTGGTTATCACTTATTCGAATGACAGCATCGGCAGGAGGAGTACCTCCTGGGGCAGTCTACGAATTATGTGTGGCAGCCCTCATGGGTACAGCGCAAAAATACTGGAAAACCTTAGTGGCGTACACAGACATTAAGGAAAAGATAGATCAAGCGCTGACGGCTGACGGAGTATTGGCAATAATTGCTGATGCCCTGAAACGAGAGTTCTGTGGTTTCTCGTTATCCACTGAGACTGTGGAGAAAGAGCAATCCTTAACCGCTCTAGTGAAACTACAGATATGTGATATGTGCTGGTTTGATAGCTACGTGTGTGAATTCCAGAAGTATTATTACAATCTGGATGTAGTATCACAACAGTTCATATTAGGAACCTTTTTTTGCAAAACTTCCAGAACCCTGGCCGGAAGTTGCGCAAAAGGCCTATGAATTACTTCTGAGTGAGGAAAAGATAGTATCTGGACTTGGAGGTAAAATTCAGGCGGTAAAGTACGCAATGCGTAAAGCATGTACTGAGCTCCAGGTGGAAGAGGCAGCTAAGAAGCTACCTTACCTAAACAAGAGCTGTTGTTCTCAGATAGAGTATGTGCCTGGAAGGTATGGATGCGATACTCGCAGTCCTCCAGGAGACTCTTTGAAGAGAAGGAACTTTCCTCGTAAGAGGAAGTTTGTTAGGTACAACAAAAAGAAAGTTTGGCCCAAGAAAGACTTCCAGCGTAGGCAAAAAGGAGGTCCTGCTTACAAACCAAGAAGGTTTGTAAGGAGAAGGGATAACCTGAAGGATAAAGATAGGATAGATGCTTTCAAAAGAAAGCATGGCAGAGAGCCTAAATGTCCTAAAGGGAAACCTTTGAGCGGTTGTAACTGCTGCTGGTTTTGTGGTTCAAAAGATCACAAGGCGGATAGTTGTCCAAAGAAAAACCAGAGGAGAGAAAGGCTCCATATGGTGTTCTTAGATGACAGGAGTCATGAGGAAGAAGTCCTTGCTTACGAACCAATAGACGAGCAAGAGATTTCCGACTTAGACTCGGAAGTAGAATCAATTTACGAAGTAGTGTCAGACTATGATACAGACTCGGAAGATGATTCTGATCTTTGGAAAATGCACCTGTTCATGATGAGAGCAGTGCAGAACGAAGATGGTGATGAGTTGGTTCCTTTGGAAACAACGAATCAGGTACTGGAGGAATCCCACCAGTACGAAGATCCATCCCAGTCAATTCTGGAATGGAGGTTGCCAAATGTCAACGCTAGAGAAGTTTATGAAGTATCGAGATTTAGGTTTCGATCGACCATAGATATCTCGCAGACCGAGGCAACGGCACAAGTCACGAGCACTGAGCTTGAAACTTTGGATATCCCACTCTTAAATGTACAACGCATAAGAGATACCATGCGTAACGCAAGATGTGTATATAATTATATACACATTGGGTTGATCCAGATAGGATTAGTCCCGCTGTTTCATTTACCAGCGGATAGTCCTGTGGTAGCAGCGGTGATCGATAAACGTTGGCGAGAGTTTAGAGATCAGCTGATATCAGGTGTACAGGCCAATCTGGCACATGGTCCTGTATGGTTCCAAGTCCATCCAAACTTCATGATGGCCTTGAACGATCGCTGTTTGGGGACTTCATTGACCTTAAGAATCAAGTCGATGAATATGGATCGTATGAATCCCCAGGCCAAGTATTTGGCGTATCACACTAGGGTAATTTACCGATTGGTAAATACCACTAGTCCTGGTGTGAGGAACATCTCAAGACTTACAGAGTTGTTCGAAGAAGGTCATAGCAATTACCAACAATTCCATAGGCGTGAGGTGAATCCACTGGAATTAACCTGGCCGAGGAGTTGGGTTATGACTGAACCTGGTAGTAGCTCTAGGCCCATTAGTGCGGCTAATATCCGACAAAGGGGTAATGAAATTACCCTCATGTTAGGCGATCCGTCAAGGGTTACTGAAAGAGCTGATAGGCATTTGCCTATGCTTAGCGATAGAGCTGACAGGCATTTACCTGTGAGGATGCCAATCCTGAGAGAGCCGCTCAATAGAGCGCCCTCTGAAGTCTCTTCAAGAGCTAGTGATGTGGGAGAAGATGTAATAGTCTCTCGACCAGAGGTTGCAAGTGCACCTCCACTAATAGAAGAGATGCCTCGAAGGTCTGTTGATTCGAGATCCCCCTCTCAACATACGGGTAGAATCGTAGGGTATAGACATGTAACATTACCAGTATATGAAGACCCTGTAGACCAACCGAGAGAGGAGTCTATACGGATGCTAAGAGTAACTAATCTGGGTAACTCCTTATCCGAGATTCCTGAAGTTTGTGAGGTTATCAAACAGATAGCCAAGCAAAGGTCTATTGCGATAAACGAGATCTGGAGGATGATAGAGCCATTCCAGGAAGTACCAAAGAATATTGGGTTTAGTATTATTAGGAAGGAAGACTTGAGCACATACGTGGCTCTAACTTTCAAGTTTCCTGGATACTATGAGTATTCTCTGGATACTTTGATAGACACGGGGTGTAGCATAACTTGTGCTAGACTAAATGCTCTGCTAGATGAGTGGTGGGAACCACTGCAGAAACCCATCCACATGGTTAACGTCGATGGTATGGCCACAATAGTGGGCCATAAGGCAAACAACGTGCCTGTCTTTATTGGTGGACAAAAGTTCATCATTAAAGAGATTCTTGCACATCCTTTACTAGAGGCCGACATCATTATTGGTAACGCCTTTCTGGAGGGTCAAAAGGAAAACCTTCCTTTTGTGCAGAATGAAAACGATGTTTCCATAGGTGGTGTAAAGATAAGTATTCTACAAGAGCCTAGACTACGGTTAAAATTTGGCTTTTATCCGGTAAAACGGACAGAATACTGTGGAGATATCCCATGTGAAAGAGCTTTCAGAGTGCGAGCTCAACGTGGTGATATACGGTTGGATGAGAACGAGTCTTGGGAACAAACCTTGTTTTCTCCAACGAATACCAGGAGTTCTAACTGGTATGACGACTTGTTTCCAAAACAAGAAGCGTGTATGGCTGTAAAGTTAACTGGGACAAAATGGGATAAGTTCCTAGTAAAACTTGCCGATAATTTTAGTGAAGATCCACTAAAATTGTGGACTCGAAATGGCCTAAAGGCTAGATTAGAGTTGAAGGATCCCGGAACCGTCATAAGAGCCAGAAACATTACGTATACGGCTGAGATGGTTGAGGAATTTGATAAACAAATTCCTGAGTTGCTTGGAAAAGGCTTGATTAGGGACAGTTACAGTCCACATTCTAGTCCTGCCTTTATGGTTATTAATCATGCCGAGCAGGTGTGAGGAAAAGCACGAATGATTATAGATTATCGTCAGCTTAATAAAGCTACGAAAGACGATGGCTATAAGATTCCCATTGCGGGAGATTTAATTGATAGGATAAGTCTGAGCCAACCAAAGTTCTTCTCTAAGTTTGACTTGAAAAGTGGATACTGGCAAGTCAAGATGGAGGAAGAATCGGTTCCTCTAACTGCCTTCAATACTCCGCAAGGAATGTTTGAATGGTTAGTAATGCCGTTCGGCCTGAAGAATGCTCAAGGTGTGTTTCAGCGCAAGATGGATAATGCTTTTAAGCAAGTCCGAAAATTTTGTGCGGTCTATATTGACGATGTGTTAGTCTACAGTCAGACTGCAGACGATCACATGAGGCACCTAGATAAGGTGACTGATGTCTTCCGACAGGAAAGCATGATTCTATCTGAAAGAAAGATAGAATGGTTTAAGGAATCAGTTAATTTCTTAGGCATGGAGATTGAGCAGGGTAAAATTAAACTGCAAAGTCATATTGCTGAGAAAATAATTAACTTTCTTGACAGACTTGAGGATAGAAAGCAAGTCCAAAGATTTTGTGGGTGCGCTAACTATGCAAGAAAGTTTGTGAAAGATCTTTCCCGAGATCTAAGTAGGATTTCGAAGAAGACTTCTTCAACTAATCCTTGGAAATGGGAAGATGAAGACACTCAATCTATTAGAAGGATTAAAGCTAAGGTGAAAAATTTGCCACAACTAGCTTTACCATCTGACAAAGATGAGTTAGTCTTGGAAGTTGATGCTTCTGAAGAATTTTGGGGAGCAGTCCTTAAAATTAGAGGACGAAAACCAGAACCGGTATGCAAATACTGGTCGGGAAGCTTCAAGGGGTACGAACTACGATACCCAATACATGAAAAGGAAGTATTAGCCTTAAAATATGGAATAAAGGCTTTTTACATCTTTTTGGCACCAAAAGAATTTTTAGTGCGCTCTGACTCGACCTATGTTAAAAGGTTTATGAGTCTGAACCTTAAGGAAACTAGGCAAACTAGACTCTTAAGGTTGCAGGAACTGTTGAGCTATTATAAATATGAGGTCGAATACATTCGGTCCGACCACAACATAATAGCTGACTCTCTCTCTAGAGAACTTGCAAACACCTCTCTTTCTAAAAACTCTGCAGATGGATCCTGCTGCAAAGAGAAAGATCTGCTGGGGATGCAAGAAGGAAGGACACTCCAGAAAGGTATGTCCTAACATGAGAGATAGTGAGCATAGTGATGCTGGTTCCGTTTCAGGAACGAAGGCATCAGTTCTCTGCTGGCAGTGTAAGCAACTAGGACATCGTTCTTACGAATGTCCCAAGAAGCTGAAAACTGCGGATTCCCAGAAGGGGAAGGCTGAACTTAAGGAGAAAGCAAAAGCTGACTCCAAGAGTGAGGCGAAACTAGATCTCCAGAAGGAGATGGCTAATCCCAGAAAAGCTGAGGCTAGATCTGAGGGAAAGGCGAAAGATATTTCCCAGAAAGGGATGGCTGAACCCAAAGAAAAGGCAAGAGCCAATTCTAAGGGGAAAGCGAGTGTTTCCCAAAAAGGGAAGATGGATCTGGAGGAGAAGGGTAACACCAACTCTGAAAGAAACATGAAAAAAGATCTTCAAGATAAGATGGCAGATCCAAAGGAGGAAAGCTCCAAAGGAAAAGCGAAAATGGCAAATCTGAAAGACAAGGCAAAAGCTGAGTCACAAGAGAAAGCCAGGAAGAAGAGGAAAGCCAAGAGGCTTAGGTCTTCAGATCCCAAAGGGGATGTTTCCGTAAAGGAAGGTCCTAAGAAGGACGGTAAGGTTGAAGAACCTTGGTGGTCTCCTTTGACCATGGAGCAGTTCAATTACTGCCGAAACCACTTAGCCAAAGAGCAGAAGATTTCCATTAATCAAGCTGTGAAATCCTATAAGGCTTTGTTACAAAGCAATGAGGAACAGAAAGAAAGGATGGAAACACAGTATGCCGAAGAAGAAGCTAAGTTCAAGGCCTTAATTGGCGAGCCAATCCAAGAGGTAGACCCTGAACCAAGGGTAGAACCTGAGGAAGCAGCTGCAATGGAGTGTGAGCAATACTTCGACTTTGGAAGTGATTACGCAGCATTGGAAGGTAATCTTGAAAAGAAAGAAAGCCTTGAGGAAGCAATTCCTGAAAAAGACTCAGTCAAGAAGTCTGGTGAGAATGTTCACGGTGACAAAAGTCACGATGACAAAGGTCATGCTGGGAAAACCCAAGAGGATCTAGGAGGATCCTGGTTTTTTGATCAAGACTCATTCGAGGATGGATCCCTGAGTTGGGATGCGTCTGTAGTTTGTGGAGGACTCATGGGTGGCATCAAAAATGATGACAAACGCCAAGTTGAGTATTTCGCAAAGAAGACGATTGAGTACATCAAAGACCTGGAGTATAAGCTATCGATTATGGCTTCAGGTGAAGAGGAGATGTCTAAAGTCGAAAGGGAAAGACAGCAGATATTCTCCACCACGATGTCGATCATACCAGGGGAAGTCAAAAATTATGAAGTCCCAAAGGCAGTTATAGACATGAGCGAATCCTCGCTTGAGGAAAATGCTGTACTTCAACCGTATCTACACTGGATATCGGGGAAGTGGCCGTATCTGAGAATTCATTCAGAAATGGTGGGAGTAGCAGCACCTTACGTACATGCTGGGTTTGTAGACATTCTGGAGATCGATAGATCTGAACCAGAGTGTATGGAGACACTGCCTATGTTGGTGAGGTACGTACTCGGATGCCTAGGCTATGGACCAAAATACGCCACGGCATTGATTACTAGCACAATAAGGGAGGAGGAAGACCATCCGCAGTATGGGAAGGTAATACTTCAGAATCTGCAAGTATGGAACATCCACCCTTGTGAGAGTAGACGCCTGGTGGAACCTCAACGACAGGACTTCGACCAGAGAGGTTTATGGCGAAAATACTACAAGGAAAAAACAGTCCGTAAAGCCATAAGAGTTGAGTTCCTTAAGGATGTGCTGGAGCATGTGTTAGCCCGCAAGGACGAATACTATGTGCTCTGTGATGGCATAATAACCGTCACGATTCTTCGGTCGGATCTAAGTCTCATAGACGAACAAGCAGGAGACCGAGGATGGCAGAGGATGCTCAACCTTCTGGATAGTTTCTGGAGGAGAGAGAACTCTGAGTTACACCTCCGAACCGAGGTTTGGAGCAAGATTGCTGATTTCACAGACAAGACTTTAAATCAGCAAATTGAACATGATGAGAGAGCCCTACAAATGTCGCAACAAATTCTTGAAGCAGTTCAAAACCCGCCGGGACTCTCAGAGAAAGAAGGAGTTGGCGAACCTTCAAGTGCCAACAATAACAAGGAAGGAATCTCCCAAGACAGCGCACCTATACAGACGGGAGACAACTGAACAAAGTTAGACTAGGACATTTTTGTCGGTCATTAGGATCCCACTAACTTTTGTAACAGTTTAGATTCCTTTTACTTTTGAGCTGGCAAACAGTGCATAGGCACCAGCTCCTTTGTGTATATATTCACAAGCCCTCTACCTCATTTGGGGAGGCGATCTGAATAGAGAATTTTCTCTCACATCTCTCTGAGTGAAAAAATTATTTGATCGACCTCCGGGAACATTAATAAATGATCCGAAAATACCTTAAGGAATCAAGAGAAAGGTGGTTAAGATTAACCAAAACAGGTTAAGATTAACGGAAGGTTAGATCGTTCGATCAGAACCTTGGAAGGATTGACGCCCTCGGGCCGAAGCCTTTGGATGAGGAGTGTCTATATAAGACCCTCGAGGTAAGGGCATTCAGTGTGACACAGAACAGCCTCTCCACTCAATTCCCCAAATTTGAGGAATTCTTCACTCTTGAAGTTCTATAAGGCGGAAGCTTGGTGAACCCTTTGAGCTATCCTACTGATTAAGGTATGATAAACATCCTTAGTGTTGTTTATGTTTTTCTTTCTTGAAAAGAGAATCTGAGAGAAGTGCAGGTGCATGAGTCATTCGTATGACTGATTGTCCTAATCCAGAGTTGCTCCATTTGGATCACGGTGTGGGCAAGGATTCTACTACAGGATTACTAAACACTATAGTGGATCGACTTACAAGCATTTCAGCACAAATAAACCAGCTGACTGAGCTTGTGGATAGCTATTCTAAGAAATTGGAAGAGCTGACTCTCTTGCAGAGTGAATTCGAGGAATATTTCCTTGAAGGTAAATCCAATCTTGGGTTTGCGGTAAGTTCGAAATACTCAAACGAGTATTCGAGGTTGGCAGAACGCCGGCGACAAAGACAATTGGGAAAACTATCTTAAGATCGATTCCTGCAATTATTATTGGTATCAGAGCGGGTTAAGATCAGAATTCCTAAGATTGTCTTGAAGGATTAAATTAAAAGGAGGAGAAAAATTTTTGGGATAATTTGAAAGAAAAAGAAAGTGAATAGTACAACTGCCGTAAATCCGTAATTTTGAAACTCGAAGCTGTAAAAGTCAAAATTCTTTGAAAACTAGTGGTAAAACGGTACAAAGCTCGTAGAAACTCCTTCTATAACTAATCAATATGCTAATCAAGAGATTATGATTAAGATCTTACATTTCTGAATACCGATCATATGACGGCTAGCTCGATCAAGGATGGAAGTCTACCACCCTGCAGTTCTCTATTACTATTATAATCAAGTTAATTACATGTCAACTAATGATCAATAAATTACAGGTCACTACTTAATAGCATCCGTAATATTCAACGCCTTTAACATAGGAGTGTTACGCGATCGTTTCATTCATGTATCTTCATCATCAGCATTGGCATCAATCTCACCAGCAACAAGCTCTTCCACGAATTATATCTCCATCCCTGGTACATGTAGAGAAAAACTAGCAACACAACACCAAGATGGCCCATGACACATCAAATGAATACACGAAAATATCTCCCATTTTAGTCTCTCAGGAACATATAGTATGAAGCTTTCCTTGACAACATCACAAATAGAGTTTGTCAATAATTTGTCTTACGCTGTACTATCAATCTTAGAATAAGATATCAATAATATCAAAATCACTAACTTTATGACAGGCTTTCTCTATGAAGTTAGAAATTTTTTAACGTCCCTCAATAAAATCAACATTTAATGTTTGTGATTATGTTCTCCATTTTTTTTTCATTTTTTCTACGTGATAAAGGTTTATTATCAGGGCCTCGATTTTACTTTCTATACTCGTATTCTTATGTCTACTATTGAAAACTAAACAAACACAATATATGGTAATGATTATAATTAGTAATGACATTAAAAGATGAACATAAAAATATAGAGAGAGCTTCATACCTGTGTCTGAGATGAAGATTCGTTTATGACTTTGTATCAAGTAGATTTGTGAATTATTTTTCATGCTATATTATATAATTTAATATAATATAACATCAATATTAATATAAAATTAGTTATGTTTGTAAAAAAAAAGAATTTAGAGCTTATTTGGAGAAATAAATTTAAGATTAAAATATTTAGTTATATCTATGGCTTTGATTTTGCCTTATTATAAAATAAATTGATACAATCAACTAAAAATTACAAATGCAGCGAAGAAGATGAACACCCACAAATATGTCGTAAGCATGATACTCCGACATTTTCAATTTTATATCCGACGAGTAGTTGAGTTATAAACATGTGAACACACGACAGGATATCCTCCCATCCTTGTTTTATCTCAAAATTTTCTACATGTCCTTTCTTGTTATCTTACTCACCAACATAATGGACCAAAGAGATTCTTAGAAGCGGTTGGTGTTGATATACTTTAAGCCATGAATTAACAGGTCCATCATATATTTCGGTTCACGATGAAATCACTTACCTCTGCAATCCTCTTGCTCTTCCTCGTGACCCCACAACAGTCGTGGTCGTGTCCTCTTCAGCCAAATGATGTCGTCAATGATACCTGTTGACCCATGCCCTTCCCCGACTACTGCGTCTCACACTCCGATCGGACCCAAAGAGTGCCTCTGCCAAGGGATCTAAGGATGTGGATGTGATAGTAATCGACCATATCGATGCAAAATCCAAGGGGACCCTCCCAAAGATTAGAAACTTGATTTTGTGAGCCAAAGACCACAAACTCACGGCCGCGCTCAAGTTTTGCAACGGTTCGTACACAGTTATAGTGGTGGCTTCTGTGCCAGCAAGCAGGGGAGCCTTGATCTCAGGCGATCCTATGTTAGTAGAGGAATACATTACCGATGCTGCTCAGGAGATGGACCACTGCGATGAAGAGTTCAAGGGGTTAAAATCTCCATTGGCGAGAAAGAACGATTTTGAGTGCAAGGCCGTGAGGATTGTGGCTACCATCGCTAGGATGATGGAATGATATGTAGAGGATAATTGTAATGACTCAAAATTTTTAGTAATAATGAATATATCAATGCTTTACAAATGAGCTTCAGTGTTGAGGGCGACGGACAACCGTGTGAGAGCGCCCGATGCCTTATTTCACAAACTACACGTCCGTGGTAATAGGGTGAGAGGGAGGTTTGGTTGGTTATCTTGTACATATTTTGATTAATATCTGAACCTCGGACTATTTCATCTCGACCATTCGTAAGAGAGTTACATATTTGACTTAGAATAAATGAGGACCCTTGGATCATTTTGTCACTACTTGAATAGCTTCCACAAGAAGCCATATTGGGGTGTTTATGAAGAGAAGACGGGTATCATTATGAGGATCCTGATATCTCTCTCCCTTGTCTTGAAAAACACACCCACCTTTCCTCTCCTTTTCGCATCTGGCAGAATAGGAGAAAAAGAAATCCTATCGTCATCTCCCTTGCACAAGAGGGTTCGGTTGAGTGTAGAAGGTGGAAGAAAAGAAAATTATGACGTGAGGGAGCGAAGCTAACCGAGTTGTGTGAAGGATTCGAAGTCGGCAATCCAAGTTCATTTGTCGCGAGGTGAAGTCTAGCGAAGAAGGAAGGAACTTCGAGAAAGGGACGTTTTAAAGCATCCAACCCGGAGCGAGATTGTACGGAGATGTCGAGAACTTGAAGTGTTTTACGGAGGAAGTGAAATGAGGTTTGCTCCCATCGTACTCTTCTCTTTAATTTGTGTACACAACCATCAAGATTATTGGTTTTCTTCTCCACGTTGGCATGTACGAAAATGGTAGTTCGGTAATGGTGATGGGAAGCTGACTCTTAGATTGACTAGGAGAAGCACCCCAAGTCTAAGTGCGTGTGTGTCACTCATAGGCTACGGAGGTCTCCGCCTTGGAGTAGGTGGCGAGTCTCCCGTTTTCTTGGTTAGAGAAGGTTTGATGAGATTCCTCGGTGTTTCGGAGAACCAACCGGAGTTGGATTAAAGAACGACACTCTCACGGATGAGTGGAGGGATTTTCGGTTATGGTCAAAAATGATGAAAAGCCGAATGGGTTATTAATGTTAAAATGTGAGAATGGGAATTGATGAAAATAAGGTTGAGAACGTCTTGCCTCGGAAAGGGGAGGAAAAAGGATGACTTGAGGCAAAACAAAAACCTCTATAATGGGGTGGGACGAATTGACAAATATTAGTCAATTGCAAATTTAGGACTCGCGGGGTAATGCGAGGTATTGAACTGCCTTGTCGTACCGAGTGGAGCAGGGGCATGAAATTGATCGTGTCCCCCGGAATGCTCTATTTTAAGACATTAAAGACTAGTTAAAATCACCTGGAACGAGG